>JAGQAX010000022.1:32537031-32981031 GCA_019142605.1 Cephalopholis sonnerati | reverse complement strand
ATTTGCAAATTTCATATGTATCATATTGATGTTTCTAAAATGATGTAGTATATGAGCTGACTTTGTCATTTGGAGCTGGAGGGGATGGTAGATGGCATGTCATGTAGGCAAGACGCCTGCCAAAATGCAGACCACTGTTTGAGACAGACAGACAATGGAACCATTTTTTTTAGCAAGTCAGCTCTACAGCAGCTCTGTAGCCATCAAACTTGGGTGTTTTGTAGCGACATATTTGTGTTTTTCAGCAGTTCTTTAGGCACCAAACATGGGTGTTTTGTAGTCTACTGGTGTTTTTCCAGCGGCTTTAAAGGCACCAAACGTGGGTGTTTTGTAGCGACCTATCTATGTTTTTAGGCTTTTTAGGCTCCAGATGTTGGTGTTTTGGAGTAAGCTATCTGCGTTTTTCAAGCAGCTTTTTTGTTATCGGAGTGGGTGTTTTGTAACAAGCCCTCTTTCCAGTGGCTTTTTAGGCACTAAATGTGGGTGTTTTGTTGCAATTTGTGTTCTTCCACCACCTTTTTAGGGAGCAAACATGGGTGTATTGTCATAACCGTTCTGTGTTTTCCAGCAGGGAAAGTGCCACAAAAAGCACTTGATCTTCACTGAAACATTGCTGCATTTTTTGCTGGAGTAGTGGTACAAAAAGCAGTTGCTTTTCATCACAACATTGCTGCCTTTCTAGCAGGGATTGTGCACCAAATAGTAGGTACTTGAACCCAAATCATGGTTTTTCCTAACCATAACCAACTGGTTTCTGTGCCTAAATCTAACCACACATTAACCACAGCAATGTTAAAATGTAAAGTTTCAGTGTAAGGTTTTAACACTGCATAATATTGTATAAATATAACATATTTATGGTTTGCAGAAAGGTATAATGCCAAATTTTTTTCTGGTGATTGTGTTGCCCATACTGCTATGCAGATTTAAATGAATGCTGAATGTCAAATTTGAATATCAGCCTCTCAGAAATGAAAAGGCAAGGGCCTCTTCCATGGGAGAGAAACATTTAGAAGAGGCAGACTATCTCCACTGACAGTAACAGATTAATAAAAAAGTAGGTACAACTCGATGGCACATTAACCATACACAACAAATAACAAAGCAGTGATGAAACAACTACTTTGTGAGCCAGTCTGCAACAGTGTTTTCTCTCCACAGGAAGCTGTAACAGCACTATAGATTGTTTGATAGAGCGGTTAAGGCTTTTTAAAAGCTTCAGTTAAAAAAGGCCTTTTAGGTGGAGTTGTTTATGTGTGGCTTTATGCCTGTCATACATACATAGTACAAACACTTGTAAGTCATACATGTGTGGGCACAGACAGGCATGCACATGGTCATTAGCTGGTGTTTACATGTATAGTGTAGTAATGTATATGCACACAGACACTCTTATTATTGGACAGAGATGTCAGCCTGTTATATTGTCAGTTTAGGCTCTTGGTTGCTGTTTTTTACTGACTCCTATTCAGAGCATTTTCAGATAATAAATGACAGACTTGTACCTTGTATCTATAGTGGTCGGTAAACAATGCAGTTTATTCATATATGAGTCTGTAGATGCAGAAACATGATGGTGTTGACTAACATCTAACCAATATCACAAGCAGTATAATTCAGCACACCGGAAAGGGAAAGGCTTCCAGTGTTACACATCAAAGTGTTTCCAGATCTTGGGGAGGACGACTGAACATGTGAAAGGAGATATATACAGCCTTAAGTATCTGCGGAGGGAGGCTGAAGTTTGATAAATGTCCTCAAGTAATGTTACTTACGGCTGGGTATTATTTTAAAAATTCTGATACCAATACTAGTACCCTTAACATAATACCAGTCCCAGTAGAGCAGAGTCCTGCATGGGATCTAATTTTCAAGACATGCTGTGTAGGTCTTTTTTTTTTTGTTGCCTAGAACCAAACCTGGAAAAAAAAAAAAAAAAAAAAAATACCACCTCCAAAACACCTTCTATGCAGGTCACCACATCATTCGATACTCATCATGTAAATGGAAGCATTCAGTTGCAAAATGCCACCAGATGCCATAGGTGTATAGTATAGCCATACTTTGCTTTATGGTTATTTGACTCATCTAATGCCAATGTTAAGTTAGCAAGTTAATGTGACTGTCTTGTGGCCATTTAATTGGAATGAAATGACATAACATGACTAAACATGACTAGCCCTGTATACATTAACTTGTCTGTCACTTCTCATAGACTTACATCAGCAATGACTGATCCCACATTACTTCACGATGTCATCCAATTTGTCTTAAGTTATTACTGTGGTCCTTTGAGCTTTGGCAGGACAGTAAATGAAGGCAGTTTCCCTTTGTGAAATGTAACAGAGTAGACTGTGTGCCTGGTGTGTCTGCTGTAAGCAGTTGATTTGAATCGTGGTGGCAGGCTAGAGTACTACGTACTGTAGCATGTACAGTATTTAAGTATGAATGAGAATGTTTGAGTATGTACACTGAGTATGTACATTTTTCATGAGCTGACCTCAAAGATCTAAAACATTTTTTTTTTATATACACAAAAGACCATTTCTCTCAAATATTGTTCACAAATCTGTGTTAGTGAGCACTTCTCCATTGACGAGATAATCCATCCCACCTCACAGGTGAGGCATATCAAGATGCTGATTAGACAGCATGATTATTGCACAGGTGTGCCTTAGGCTGGCCACAATAAAAGGCCACTCTGAAATGTTCAGTTTTATCACACAGCACAATGCCACAGATGTCGCAAGTTTTGAGGGAGCGTGCAATTGGCATGCTGACTGCAGGAATGTCCACCAGAGCTGTTGCCCACAAACTGAATGTTCATTTCTCTACCATAAGCCGTCTCCAAAGGCGTTTCAGACAATTTGGCAGTACAGCCAACCGGCCTCACAACCACAGACCATGTGTAACCACACCAGCCCAGGACCTCCACATCCAGCATTCACATTCACCTCCAAGATCGTCTGAGACCAGCCACCCGGACAGCTGCTGCAACAATCGGTTTGCATAACCAAAGAATTTCTCCACAAACTGTTAGAACCCGTCTCAGGAAAGCTCATCTGCATGCTCACCGTCTTCATCGGGGTCTCGACCTGACTGCAGTTCATCATCGTAACCAACTTGAGTGGGCAAATGCTCACATTCGATGGCGTCTGGCACGTTGGAGAGGTGTTCTCTTCACGGATTAATCCTGGTTTTCACTGTTCAGGGCAGATGGCAGACAGCGTGTGTGGCGTCGTGTGGGTGAGCGGTTTGCTGATGTCAACGCTGTGGATCGAGTGGCCCATGGTGGCAGTGGGGTTATGGTATGGGCAGGCGTATGTTATGGACAACGAACACAGGTGCATTTTATTGATGGCATTTTGAATGCACAGAGATAGCGTAACGAGATCCTGAGGCCCATTGTTGTGCCATTCATCCACGACCATCACCTCATGTTGCAACATGATAATGCACGGCCCCATGTTGCAAGGATCTGTACACAATTCCTGGAAGCTGAAAACATCCCAGTTCTTGCATGGCCAGCATACTCACCGGACATGTCACCCATTGAGCATGTTTGGGATGCTCTGGATCGGCGTATACGACAGCGTGTTCCAGTTCCTGCCAATATCCAGCAACTTCGCACAGCCATTGAAGAGGAGTGGACCAACATTCCACAGGCCACAATCAACAACTTGATCAACTCTATGCGAAGGAGATGTGTTGCACTGCGTGAGGCAAATGGTGGTCACACCAGATATTGACTGGTTTTCTGACACCCCCAGACCCTCCCAGTAAAGCAAAACTGCACATTTTAGAGTGGCCTTTTATTGTGGCCAGCCTAAGGCACACCTGTGCAATATTCATGCTGTCTAATCAGCATCTTGATATGCCACACCTGTGAGGTGGGATGGATTATCTCGGCAAAGGAGAAGTGCTCACTAACACAGATTTAGACTTGTGAACAGTATTTGAGAGAAATGGTCTTTTGTGTATAAAAAAAATGTTTTAGATCTTTGAGTTCAGCTCATGAAAAATGGGAGCAAAAACAAAAGTGTTGCGTTTATATTTTTGTTCAGTGTCAGTATGCAAGTGTCTGTGTCTGCATACCTGTGTAGCAGTGGTATGCCCCATAATTCTAATTTGCAGTGTCTTATAATTTTCAAAGTGTTTTACCACAAGCAAATGTTTTGCACGTGTCCTGTATAATATTTAATGTCTTTACTGTGTTGTTTTGCTATTGTTTCTGTGTAATGTTTTGGACTGTAATGTCTGGTTTGACATTTCCCTTCATTCAAGACAATTTTCTCCCAAGGGAGACAAATAAAGTAACCTTAAAGCTTTACCTTGTACTGTACTTAAGTACAGTTTTTAGATACTTGTACTTTATTTGAGAGACCTCAAATCTTAATCTTATCAGATAAAACACATTTTGGCAAAGCTTTCCTTCGGGGACTTAATTTACAGTTGAAAAAAGGTAATATATCGCATTATGTGTTATTACAATACTCAGCATATCGAAAACCTTTAAAGTTGGAATAATATTATGTTGCAGTAATACTCAACTTATGGCCCGGGGGCCAAATCTGGCCCCAGATAGGGTACCGGGTGGGTCCCTAAAACATTTTGAAAATAAATGGATTCACACTAGGAGTGTTTTTCTTTTTTGTTCTTTAATAAACATTAAGCTGCCTTTACACCACCAAGCAGCAGCTACCGTGACAACCACTTACTTGCAAGAGCATTCCCTCAGAAAGCAAAGCGTTCTTAAAAGCAGCTGCTGCCACTACAGTCCAGGGCTGTCATGACAGGCAGCTGCATCAGTGAACGGCACTGACAAAAGTAGCTTGGCACCATGTAGATAACAGCATACTATAGCAAGACAAGGGAAAGTAAAATTACCATTTCTACATACTTGGACAATTTACCAGACATTTGAAGTTTGAAAATGTTATCACAGGCCAGTTTTTTCTTCTGGTAGTCTGGTAAGTTGCTAGGGCTGTGTTGTACACCTCCAGGTATTCAGATGTCAAATTTATCAGCTCTTCCATTTTGTCATCTCTCTGCTGCTGTGATGCCTGCCCCCTTCCAGTAGATCATCCAAAGCTCAACAGGTTGATCTCTGCACAGCAGAACATAATCTGTGCATGTTGATGTAGGCAGCACCTGCTTCACACCCCTACCTACACCCCATGCCTCCCCTCTGCTACCTTCCCCTCATCAAAGTGACTGGAGGCTGTCAGTTACTGCACAGTGCTGTAAAAGCTGGTTAAAGCACCAGAGTGCATTAAAAAACATCATAAAAGAGCTTTTTTTCCTCAGAACAATGCCATGGAAGGTTCCCCTGGATCCCTTGACAGACGTTTGGGCTAAGCCCCAGATGTCCTCAAATCCTAGAAACGCCCCCGCTTACACGTGTGTGACTGCTGACTGGCCTCCGACCTCCTGTCATTTTTCAAAAGTGGCCTTTGCACAATGCAAGTTGAGTATCCCTGATGTAGCATATCTAAAGTATAGTGATAATATTGTATCGTGAGGTGGTTCCTATTAGTTTCTAGTTACTTTGGAGATCAGATTAATAAAAAAATATAAATCAGGTAATTACAATATATTATTACAGATGAAACTACCCAGCTGTATATAAAGTGATTAAAATGAGCTCCACCTTTACCAGCTGCAACATTAAAGTGATGAACACATTAGTGCATCAACAATTATGATCCAGTATTATATATTATTCTAAAATGGCCCATTCTCTGTAATGAGTACTTTTACTTTTGGTACTTTAAGTATATTTTGATGCTCATACGTTTTACTTGAGTGATATTTTTACTGCAGGAATTTTACTTGTAGCAGAATATTTCTACACTGAAGTATAGCTACTTTTACTTAAGTAAAAGCTCTGAGTAGTTCTTCTACCACTGGCAGTCTCAGAGTATAAAGACAACACAGTGACGTACAGGCTCTTTTCTTAAATGCTGTTTTATTAATATCATGGGACTTTATTTATATCGTTAGTATTTGTATAGTTGCTTTGAATTATTCAGATTTGAAATGTTCAAAAGTTAACGTCATCTTTTCTCCACAGTTGACTAAAACTGTGAAATGTCTCTTTGTCCCTGGTGAGGAGGTCAGGCTGTGAGACTGGCGCTCAGCATCACCTCATTCCTCATCAGCCTCAGAGGAAACAGGGAGGAGAGCGACTGTGAGGCTCTAAATTATCCCACTCTGTCTCCATCGCCCTCTCACTCCGTCTACCTTTCTCTTCAACATTCCTCTCCTCTTTCTTCAGTTTTTCTCTCTCTATCCGTCTCTGTCTTTCACTTCATTCCTCCTTTTTTTTTCTCTCTCCCATTATACTCTGCCAGCCAGACTTTTGGGGCTTTGGGGTGTAACGCCGCGAGAGTCGGGTTGTAATAACACGGCTGTGATATGCTTGGACCTCATCTGGAGTCGGCACTCCTGAGAGAGTGAGAGAGAGATGTGTGGAGAGGTGGATAAAGAAAGGCGGGGAACGTGAAAGAGAAAGACAGACAGAGGATAATAAAAGAGACAGAGGAGAGACAGACTGTGTCCTAGGGGCTTGTACTGGGCCATGAAGACGTGTCTCAGTGTTTTATCTGGACCTGCTGGGGCTCCCAGTGAGGAACTTCAGTAGTTGTAAACCTGCTGACCTTCCCAATCTAAACAAAGCTCCACACCGAGCTGGAAAGGAAAAACGTCAAGCTTCTCTCCACCTTTTCACTGCTAACTGAAGAACCGCCATCAAAAGTGACTTAATCACCACATTACTGTGAAGAAGCTGCAGATATTTTTACCTTCACACCTAAAATGACTCTAATTAAAAATACTTAACATTCTAGCCCACCATTTATCAACACATACCAACACGTTTTGGATTTTTCTTGGGCAGCCACTGATTTCAGTCTATTTGCGCAGACATTTTATCAGTAATTTTAACGTCCTGCCAAATACTTCCCAAGATGGTAAACAACAGGAAGTCATTTAAAGCAGGCACAGTATTCAGTGCAATTACTGAACTCAAACAAATCTGATGTTTTCCTGAACTAATTATTGATTAGTCATTCATGCTGTATCCCAACCCAGTCTCACTCTGAATTCGATGAAAACTGGTGCTTGGTCAGTGACTCTCAGCATTAGACACAGATGAAAAAATCGTCCTTTCACATCAGCACGATAAATGGCTGGTCACTGTTATTGTTTAACAGCACCCAACAGTGTCAGAGGGAAACACAGCGAGACAACAATGAAAGTAAGGCAGTGGAAGTCTGAGTGGGGTGGCTGGGAGGGGTGGTGGATGGGTCCACCGATCATGGACTATCACCTGGGAGGCCCATGTTTGCTTCCCGTGTGATTGTAAGGCCAAATCCTGTTTTTTTTTTTCCCTGAACCCATCCATATGCTTTTGTTGCCTAAACCGAACCACGTGTGTGTGTGTTGGCTAAACGTAACCACGAAAGTTTGTAGATGAAGGAAAAAAAAGTCAATTTGCAGTGTTGTAACAATGTAGTGCATTTATTTTGAAAGAGATTGTATGTAAACTGTGCATTTCCTGTATAAACGGAGGGTGCATCAAAAGCCGAACTAAGAGGCTTAAGAACAGTTTCTTTCCCTGGGTCATCAGAACTCTTAACCCCAACAACACAAGCACATCATAGAGAATTACCATCATTTTAACATTTAACCTTTAACTCTCAAAATTGAAATGCAATATACTATATTTTTAAGAGCAATACACGTTTTTGAAGTGCAAAATCCATCCTTGTATGCATACCCATCCTTTATCTAGTATTTATTTTAGTTTCATATTTACTGAATGAGTGCTTGTTGTCTGTCTTTAATTTGTCTTACTACTTGCATTATTGCACTGTACAATGACAATAAAGGATTTTTATTCTATTATATTCTAGTTAAAAAACACCAGAGCCTAACAATACTATGATCTTGGCTGGGGGCAGGATTAATACTGGGTTTCAGTACCCATCC
This sequence comes from Cephalopholis sonnerati, assembly GCA_019142605.1. NCBI lineage: Eukaryota > Metazoa > Chordata > Actinopteri > Perciformes > Serranidae > Cephalopholis > Cephalopholis sonnerati. The sequence goes on along the minus strand of JAGQAX010000022.1, from coordinate 32,973,039 downwards.
CTGGTCAAGGTGTTTGCAGATCCCCAAAGTCTTAAAATGTCTGAAATTCAATTTTAGGAATTTTAGACTGTAAAAGCCAATAAATAGTCTTGAATTTTAATTTCCGAGTCCTTAATTGACACAAACTAATTTCTAATTTTTCAAATTTTCCAATTTATTTTATTCAGTCATCTTTAATTAATTAATTAATTGATTTATTTGGTCAAAATGAGTCAAGCTCTTCTTTGTGAAGATCCACATTTCTTATGTTGCAAATCTTAAAACCTACCACTGAACCTAATACTGTTGTTTTAAAAAAAAAAACAAACTGACCACATACTGCTTATCTTTATACTTACTTGTACTGCTTGAACAAAGTGGAAAAAATCTTTTTTCTTTTCATTAGTTGATGGTGGAAATGTAACATGCACTGCAATATTGGTGTTTGGAAGTAAAAATGTAAAAGCTTTTATAAAATCGGCATTGGTTTAATTAATGTGTGTGTGTGTGTGTGTTTGTGTTACAGAAAGCAGGGAAAATGGCTTCAACACGATTTTAAAATTTAATTTCAATTTTGTGATTTTGTGAGTAGTAGCTTTATTCGTATAGTGTCTCTGTAGTGTCCGCCTTCCTCTGTCCATGTACCAGCAGGTCAACGTTGACATTGAGCTAAACAGAGCTTGACATCAGATCAGGCTGAATATGTATCCAGGGACCCATGTGGGTTATTCAGGTCTGACAAGTAAACGTGTCAGTGAGCTGCCGGCTCTTCGCTCTTGCCCTCCCCGCCTCGTCTGGTCGGACACGTTGAGAGGCCACAGTTGGTGTTTGTTGTTTTAGGCTGGATTGTGCTGAGTCCCAGGCCTGTGTCCACCTTCTCCCTCTGTCTCAGTTTATTTGACTTCCCCCAGGTTTAAATTGATTGTAGATACTCTGCTTTCTTATGAGTTTGGTTTTCAAACAGGGTCAATGCGTGCTTTGGCAAACTGTTTAAAGTTTTCATACCCCCTGGCTTCACTGCTGTCCTCATCTTCTGGGCTGTACAGGGTCCACATTTAGATGTGCATTAGTACCTGCCTACATTTAATCTTATCTGAAATATGTTGTCTGAATTATATAACGTTGAACAGGGGGGAAGATTTTGTTTGATCTTTTGTTAATCACGTAAACGCATAATTTCCTTTGGTCCCTTTTGATTTGGGACACTGATGGAATGGTCTGGTTGGGAGTGGACAGCTAGAATGGCAGTGTTTAGGAAAGGACCTTTTGTTGTGAAGGGGACTCTCTTGAAGGAATGGTTCCCTAATGAGGCACTTGAAGCGCTCATGGGGCCCATGAAGGGACATTATTCACCATAGAGACCAGGGAAGAGGTGTGTCTTCGAACAAAATCTAGATGAAGTTTGGTGGATACTGCCACAAGAATGCAAAGCCCAAGGAGCAAAAAGATGCAAATGAATGGCAATTCAGTTATTCAATTTGGAGAGCATCCCCAAGAGCAGGGCTACAACTATAATACATCTGTATCTATTCAGAAAGGCTGCACAGTCCTAGAATATTTGCATTTGGGTTCTTATCTGCAGCAAATTAGAAAATGTGATGGACTATCATGATTTTTAGAGAGCCTAAATGGCTTGGAATAATGGGGCTTTGTAAAGGTTAAATTGAAAAAGCCTAAAGTGAGACAGACTGAGTTATGGCTCAGTTAGTCAACTGGTCACCAACTTTTCACATGTCACATCAGCAAATTTGCATCTCTTAGGATAGCAAAGAAATGGCCTGCCTCAATCTGCCTTACTCTACCTCTAAATGGCTTACATTGACATTCTTACCCTAAGCCTAACTAGTCCTTCACCTCTTGCCAAAACCTTACTAACCCAACCACTGGAGGCTATGAGTACTAGCCAATCGTTGGGAGGGTAGGTCGGGTCATTCCTTTGTTATCCTAGCGAACACAAAGTTGTGTCACATAAGCCATTTGGCTGATGCCAGCCCTTGGAATGCCCCCACTCCACCGAGCTGAATGATTTGCATAGCGTCATGACATGAAATAACAGTTTCTCAGTTGAAATTAAAAATGAGCAATGAGTGCTGCGGTGGGGGCATGAACTAACAATGTCAAGTTGTTGTCAAGCTGTATGCAAGGATAAATTAAAGTAAAAACAACGATTGAAAGGGTTGTCTGGTACACTAGGGCTAGACCCAAAGGCACGACTCAAACAGCAGTTCAAGAAAAAACAAAGTCCTTTAATAGTAGGTTCGGTACATGGGCAGGCAGACAATGAAGGCAACAGGACCAAAAGGGCTAGGCAGAGGCAGAGACAAAAAGGCAGATCCGGGGTCAAAAAACACTAGAGACAAAACTAGGGAGATAATGCTGGAACGCTTGCAACAAAGGGCTTAGATGAACTGGCACAGGGATCAGGGAACACACAGCTTAACTACACATGGGGAGTGAAGGTAATGAGACACAGGTGGAGGAAATTAGGGGATGACGAGGACGGGGCGGGAAACACACAAGGGCAGGAAGTGGATCTGAAACGAGAGGAGAGTTAGAAACCAAAATAAAACAGGAAATGCAGAACTAAATGGGAGAGAACAAACAAAACATAACCTAAGGACAGGATGCTTCATGACAACGATGGCGATAGCTATACACTGTGTCCTAACTCAATGCGAGCATCAGACTATTGAGCCGCATCGCCTTACATTGGATGCTTTCTGTCCACACTGAATCCATTAAATATGGAACTCTTTCACGTCATGTAAACAAACCACTTACCTAGCAGCTGTGCGCGCAGAGTCACAACTGAAAAGATAGGTGAGTATGTACTTCCGCGGGTAACTTAAAGTTGTCATTGTAGCTCCCATACTCCCATACTATATCATACCAACATCTCCACTTTGTTAAACAAGCTGGATTGCTAGTATCACACACAATTCTTACCTGAAACATTCATTTTCCGGGCGATCTCCCACCAGCCAGATGACAACTTATTTAGGTCATTGTAGTGAAACAAGGAGGGAACCTGTAGGTAGCTCCTCATTTAAACCTTGAGAATCAGCTGTTCCTTGGCCATTGCAGCACTCTCTATGTGAGCGACAATAAAAATTGACATTGGGTGTCCAACAAAAGTTTAATTAGAAATGGCATGCCACATCACGCTGTATCACATCACAGGCAGTTAGGACAGTCCAATAGAAAACAATGCAGTCAATTGATTTAGTCGTTAATGCTCGCTCCTGACGCATCCAGTTAGGACACGGTGCTAGACATGATAGACGCTACTATGGAGGCTGTTCTAAATCGACATGTGATGTCAGTATAACCCGACATTTTAATTTGTTTTACCTTGAGCCACTCCAGTCTTAAAACCCTGAATAAACAAGTACATCGGCATGACTATGCATTGGTGTGGACTTAAAATGACGTTAGATGTAGGTGGATACATTGGTCTGTAGTGACTGTTCAGGGAAAATCTAATCCCCCTTCCCCACAGAAGTTGGTTAGAGTGGATGCAATGTCAGATTAAAGATGGAGTGTAATGAGTTGACAGTTCTGTCCAAAATCAGGCAAATAACGTATGGCTTTTATTAAACTTTTTTCTCCCCCAAATAAACTAAGCACAAAAAGTAAGGACATTTGTGTTTGGTAGATTACTTCTTTATTGTACCAATGCTTCTTGGCAATAAATCTTATACTGTTAGAAAGCCGATTTATTCCACTTTTAAATGGTGCCAATGTTCAATGGTGTGCCAGTGTTCAATGGGCTTGAGGTCAGGACAGCTGGCAGGCCATTCCATCCTCTCCACTCCCAAATTCTGGAGGTAGTCTCTGATGAACCCCACTCTCTGGGGGCAAGTATTGTCATCTTGATGAATAGAGTTCAGTCCCAGTCTGTGGAGATGTGGGATTGCCACCAGTTGCAGAATTCCATCTCGATATCTCTCTGCATTGAGATTGCCTCCAATGATGACAAGCCTCGTTTTTCCAGTGAGAGAGATGTCGCCCCACACCATCACACTGCCTCCACCAAAATATGTTACTCTATCGGTGCCGCAATAAGCAAAGCATTCTCCGCGTCTTCTCCACACTTTGACCCTACTGTCCAACTGCTGTAGGGAGAATCTGGACTCATTGCTGAACATAACGTTCCTCCACATGTTCAGGTTCCAGTGCACGTGTTGCTGACACCAGTGCAAATGGGCCTGATGGTGAAAGGCAGTCATGGCAGGCCTCCTGGCAGTCCTATGAGGCTGGAGAGTGGCTGCGTGCAGTCTGTTCCAGATTGTCTGGGCAGAGACCCGTCTGCCACATCATACCGCAGACCTTGACTGCAAATCTGTAGAAGACTGCCTACATTTTCTTAGTGCTGACAGGATGAGGAAACAGTCTTCTTGGGGTGCAGTCTTCTTGGGATGCCCACTTCACAGCCTGTCTCTGACATCCCTCATTACATGGAACTTGGCCTTAAGTTTGCAGATGGTACTAGAGCTCACTCCAAATAATGCCACAACTTGGTTTTGCTGAACACCAGCTTGGAGTTGCCCTATCGCACAGACCCTATCCAGATCAATCAAACATGGCATGCCAATTCTTGGAGCAGACACCAGCTGACCACTGTAGCAGGGCCCATGCTCACAAGTGCTGACAATCAGGTACCAATCAGATGAATGATTGTCAGCACCTTGGGGTACCAGAACCTCAAACAAGAGTCAACAGCAACAGCAAAAAAAGCTGGTTGGCATTGGCAGAGAAGATATAGCACATTATGGGCGTAACCCACATTCTCAGCTCTGCTGCTCATCCCACAAATGCATGTTCCTTACAAATGAGGCACCATTTAAAGGGGAAATAAACAGGCTTTCCAACGGTATAAGAGTTTTTGCCAAGAAGCATTGTTACAACAAAGAAATAATCTACCAAACAGAATTTTCCTTACTTTTTGTGCTTAGTTTATGTAAGGCTGTATATATCAAAGTTAATAAAGATTGAATAAACTTTGTAAGAATGATGAAAGTTTTCAAATTAGTGGAAAATCTTTGTGGGCAGAAGTGGGCTAGTCTTTTACAACATACAGGTCAGGAGTTATTGTCGGTGTATACCAACGCAAGGGCTCTCAATGAGTTACCTCTGTTGATGCTATAGTTCCTTTTCATTATTGACTGTCTTGTGAAAGTGTAAAGTGCTTCAGAAATTCAGTGTATGCAAGCAGTAAGAATATATGTCTTTGCCCATAGCCAAACCTTTCACACACTTTCTAAGAAATCAATCAGGTAGCTTTTAAATAATCTATCAATGAGCCATTCTGCATTGACATAAATGTTTCTCAAGGTTTCACATTAACAATAACTTAGATCTGGCTTGAATGTATTATAGTTACAATTATTCAACACATTCTCACTCGTCACCCAGGTACACTGGGTGCATTGGTTGTTGATGTTCTGGGATGCTGTGTCAACCTTAGCCTGTTACATGCATTGTCTGTCTTCAAAATACACTTCCATTTTCACAGGAAATGTACAGTTTGCATACAGTCTCTTTCAAAGTAAATGCACTACGCTGGTACAACAATGTAAATTTACGTTTTTTTCCTTTAACAACAAATGCATTTGGTTATGTTTTGCCAACACATGCACATGGTTAAGTTTAGGCAACAAAAGCACGTGGTTGGGTTCAGGAACAAAGAACAGGGTTGGGCTTTACAATCTTATGGGAAGCAAAAATGGCCTTGGTGGTGGTTGGTGGTTGTGGCTATAATGATCTATAGAGCTGCAACAATTAATTAATTGTTAATCGATCAACTATTAAATTACTTGCCAATTATTACGTAATGAATCTGATAATTGATTAATCAGTTTGAGTAATATTTTTAAGAAATATTATATGATGTCGAAATATTATAAGAAAATGTCTTGTTGTGGACACAACAAGACATTTAAGGTTGTCAGTTTACGCTTTGGGAAAGCCCTAAGTTTTCCCAGATTTTCATATTTTTCACCTTTTTCTGACATTTTATGGACCAACTAACTGATTGATTAATTGAGAAATTAATAGACAGATTAATCAACAATGAATCAACACATTTTCATTAGAGGAGGACTCCCCTATCACACTAGTGAACATGGAGAAACTCTGAAACTTTGGCAAATAACAGAAGATGGATTGAGGAGCAAACTGATGATGTCTTGGTAACAGGAGTGTCCTTCTGAGTGTCTGTTTTGTCGTGGTGATGTGTATTTTTCTGTTCTTGAGAAGGCAGTTTCCCTCTGCCCTTGGTTCTTGCCTGACACTCCCAATTCAGAATAATAAATATTCCTCTGAAAAGTCACAAAGAAATGTGTTCAAAGAGCCCAATTACAATATTTGATTGATTGGCATGAGGAGCAAAATGTTAACACTAGATTGTCAGTTCAGCTACCTAAAACCTTGGGAGAAACTTTGTGAAAGAAAGCATCCTTTACGAGTGAAGACATTTAATTGTGCCATGACGGGTAGACATCTACACACTCCCAAACTCACTTTTCCAGTTCTTCCCAGAGCTCAGTGATATCTTTGGCTGGCTTCTCCTTCCCTCCTTGCCTCTCTGGAGAGCATTGGCCCTCCATCCACCGCCTCCCTGCTTCCTCCCCCAGCTGATGAAGATTTAAACACTGGCCTATTTCACATATTATTGCCACAGTATGCTCTACAAATCACCAGGATGGGAGACCGCATCAAACAGGCTCGGGTGAAGGAATGAAGGGATTGAGGGAACGAGACGAAAAGGAGGAGGGAAGACCAGCCATGTCAGTGCTGACAGGGAGAAACCTCAGATCAGTTACAGCTGAAAACACGGGCATAGCAGAAGCATAAATTAAGGCACAGGGCTTAATTGGTGCTGATGAGGAAAAGGAAATGTTTTTGGATTTTATTATTTGAGAGAGTGGGACTTCAGAAAGGGTAGCATGGCTATGTTTCCTAAGCCCTGTGTTCCCTCAGATCAATTTGTCCAACAATGAGGTAATGTTTTCACCCCTGTCTGTTTGTTTGTTTGTCTGTCTAACCTGAACCCAAAACAAGTTATGGAAAGCCCAATTATGATGCTGAAGAAAACATGAGTCTGAGAGAACATCGGGCCTAATTTGGGTGGAAAAAAAGTTAATACAAGAACATAAGGGTAAGACAACATAGGCTGTAATTTACTTTAGATGAAAGAAACTTAATAGGTGCTGACAGAACATAGGTGCTAAGGAAACATGGGACTTAATTTGGGATGGAAACAAGTTTGTGAGGTAACATAGGGCTGAGAGAACTTTGGGCCTAATTTGGATGAAAAAAATATCCATGAGGGTACATAGGGCCTGATTTGGATAGGAAAAAAATTCACAAGGGAAAATAAGGCTGGGAGAACATAGGGCCTAATTGGGATGAAAAAAAAAGTTTATGAGGGAATGCAAGGCTAAGACAACAAAGGGCCCAATTTGGATGGAAAAAAAAACATTTATGGGGATACATTGGGCTGAAAGAACATAGGGCCTGATTTGGATGGAAAAAAGTTCATAAGGGAACATAAGGTTGAGGTAACATATGGCCTAATGTGGATGGAAAAAAAAACTTCATAGGTTCTGAGGGAACTGTGTGCTAAGGGATCATGGGGCTTAATTTCAGATGGGAAAAAAATTATGAGAACATAGGGCTGAGAGAACAAAAGGCCTAGTTTGGATGGGGGTAAAAATCATACATACTAATGGAACATAGGCTGATTTTAAACTCAAGGTGTAATATATTATGGTGTAAATTTGAAAAGACTGTATATATTGTGTATATATTGTGTACTATTTCTATAATTTATACTTACACATGTTCCTCTTTTTAAATTTTTCATACTTTTTATATATTTTATTGTCTCTTGCTGGTGTTCTCTGTTTTTTGCTATCCACTTTGCTGCTGTAACACCAGAAATTTCCCCACTGTGGGACTAATAAAGGAATATCTCATCTCATCTCATCTCATCTCATCTCATCTCATCTCATCGACCACAGGGCTGAGGGAACATAGGGCCTAATTTGGATGGAAAAAGCTCATGAGGGAACATAAGGCTAAGACAAGACTAATTGGGATGAAAAAATATTACTTAGGGTACATTGGGCTAAGAGAATATAGGGCTTAAATTGGGATAAAAAAAAGTTCATGAGGGAACATAAGGGTAAGACAACATAGGGCCTTATTTGGATGGGAAAAACTTTATAGGTGCTTAGGGAACATGGGGCTTAATTTTGGATGAAAAAAAAAACATTTATGAGGGAACATAGGGCTGACCCCTGAGAGAGAATACAACTGGTTTTAGGAATTAGGAAACAGTAGTTTGATTAGCCCTGGCTGCTCAGTCTGAATATCTTGCTCAGTGTCACAGACAAAATAGAAACCTCAAGTCCTCAGTCTCAAGTCTCCCACTGCTGCGATTACGGGTCTTACGATGATGTAGTACATTAAAGTTGTCTGCAGTGGAGTCCACACACAGTAAAATCATCTTTTAGAGTCTCATTAATACATACGTTTTTTTTTATTTTTATAAATACGCAACTACAATCAGTGGAAAGACATTAACATATCATCACATGTAAGTTGTTTAACTTGTTTGTAAACTGCAGCTTATTTACACTTCCATCAGGTCCAGAGCAACAGGATCATTCATTTGGAGTCTTTGTGTTTGTGTCCACCTGATACATGGAAGTCCAATACTCCACTGCTAAATGTTCAACAGCTGACTGTGTGTCTTTGCTGCTGAGCAGGTAGTGTACAGTGAGTTTTTAGAGCTATCTCTCTGAAAACAGCTGCCTGCTGCTGAAAATGCACAATGAAAACAACTGCTGGCATCAGATAGTGATGATGGACCTCAGTGCGTGCTACTTTTACAGGCCCTGGTGCCAGATTTTGCCGCTAAAAAAGCTACTGTATATAGTATCTTGTTATCACATGGTCAAATACAGACTTTACATTGGACAGCATCAGCATACATATTACCTAGCATTCATCTTTGCATATCTGTATTAAGAGGAATAATGAATCTAATGGAGAAGTGCCAAAATCTGCAGTTCCTCTAATGTCCACTTGAGTCAGTCCCCCCATGTTAAAATGTCCAACTTTACAGCAGAAATAAACATGTTTACAGCCTGGTACAAAAAAACAGTTTTTGGTCTCCATCGCTAATTGCAACATTCATGACAATTGTAGGGGGGTGAATTTTTATATAACTCAATTGTTAAAATTTTTTTACACATAATTAAGGGAAGGCTGCTTTAAGTGACAGGCTGTCTGCTGATAGTGTCCTCAGCTCCTCAGTCAGATCCACCCCTTGCTCACCCACGCCTCTCACCCAAATATGGTCACATCTGGCTCCAAAAGACCAAGATGGCAATGGCTGAAATACTGACCTCGAGGCTTCAAAATGGGATTGACAGGAGACAGTCACACTAGCTACATCCATTGTTTTTTGACAAAAATACAATAGAAAATAAGAAATGATTTTTTTTTTACTTGAATGTTTGTTTTATAGTTATTTTATAGGTTTTATAGTTTATGTAGAATAAGCTTATAATTTTGTTGCTACTGACTATTTTGCAAAAAAAAAAAAAAAAGAAAGAAAAAAAATCCGTGATGGAGATGAGTTTGCAAATGGCAGTACCGTCAGTTTACTGTGAGCTCTTATTTGATCATAGCTGTATTTCTGAGGTGGCAGTCTTAATCACTTGCGCCTGTTCTTCTCTCAACTTTCTATGGATCCCCCATCCCATGGGCCCCACTGCAGCTGAACTGCCTGCACTGTCTATATTTACACCCCTAAAACCTTACTATGAGCGGGTGCAGGTCAGAGCTGAAACTCTTTATAAAGCTCTATTAAGTCAGGGGGAGCTGCATATTCAACTGATCATTCAGTTAGGGCATGTCCAATGTATAAGCAGTCTCTGTAAGCCCCCCACCCTTACTTTCTTGTTCCATGCCCCCCTCACACAACCTTTGAAAAAAAAATTGGTTTTACAGTCATTTCTTTCTTTCTTTCTTTCTCTCTCTCTCTCTCTCTCTCTCTCTCTCTCTCTCTCTCTCTCTCTCTCTCTCTTTTTTGGAAACCAAGATTAGTGCTCTAGCAGCATAAGCAATCACTTACTAGGCTCTAGCTGCCTTTAGAGACATATCCTGTAGTGCAGGAGCGGACTTAACTGTTTTCTGCAAGGGCTAATGTAGGGGCTAAGAGGGACTTCAGAGAGCTTCCACTGTTTTTCTACAACATTCAGTCTTTTAAGGGATTTATTCAACCAGTTTTGATTTAGGTATGGCACTAAACAAAAAATTGCAAACAAAACCAAACTTTTCATTATTCCAGGCAGTTCCACTTTTCCCCCCACTACAATGCCCCCTGCATTCAGTGCAGCCACAGTAGGCATGTTTATAAAGTTATATAACTATATCATCATAGAGGAAAATATATGCATTTTCTCAATCAGCTCCTTACCACAAGTGATTGGTTTCTACATTAACACACTATTCTCTGCATTTGTTAGCAACTTACAACAGCGTTAGTTATTTCACATGACAGATCTTTTTCTTTTGTTCTCTGTGTTCAGCCCAGGTGCCAGAATAATGTTGGCATAGTATGATTCTGCAAACCACAGATACAGTACTTACGTACATTATTATTTAGCAGATACAGTATTTTGAAACTTTACATCTCTTTAGATTTTGAAATCGCTGTTGTGAGGTCTAGGCACAAAAAACACTTGGCTATGGTTAGAAAAAGATCAACAACCGCTTTGCGTAGCACTTTCTCAGCAGGGAATAAAGCAATGTCTTGATAAATATAAATCACTTTTTGTGGCACATTGCCCACTGGAAAAAAAATCACTAACACACCTGGAAACACAGCAATGATTCACTAAAAACAACTGGTTTTGCTGTTTGTTCGTATGCAGCTTGGCATACTTGGCATGACTGGGCCACTAGGTTCATAGGTCCATACCCACACAGTCTTGATGAAGCAGAGTTGTTTTTGAATGTATAAACTGTAGAAATCTGGTGCTTGATCAGTGACATCCAGCGTCAGACACCGGCAAAAAAAAAAAGATGTCCTTTTATGTCAGCATGATACATGGCTGGTCACCGTTATTGTTTAATGGCACCTGGCGGCATCAGAGGGAAATGCAGTGGGACAACAACGAAAATTAAGGCGAGAAGTCCGAGAAGGACAGGTGGGAGGGGTGGTGGATTAGTGCAACAACCACTGACATTCATCCAGGAGGCTGTTGTTTGCTTCCCACAAGATTGTAAAGCCAAAACCTGTTCTTTGTTCCTAAACCCAATATATGCTTTTGTTGCTTAAACCTTACCATGTGCATGTGTTGGCAAAACATAACTGTGTGCGTTTGCTGTTGAAGGAAAAAACATCAATTTGTAATGTTGTAACAATCTAGTGTGTTTACTTTGAAAGAGACTGTATGCAAACTGTACATTTCCTGTGAAAACGGAAGTGCATTTTGAAAACAGACAATGCATGAAGTTGACATGGTGTCCCAGAGCGTCAACAACCAATGCACCCAGGGTACCTTGCATGTTATATCTCAATGTAGAAAGTCCATGACCAAATGTCGATATATGACAAGGTTGGATTGAGAATGTGTTTTTGAAGCTCAGCTGTGAACGGAAGTGTGCTGGTGGAGATGATCACTGGTCAGCTGAGTTCACCCTTGTACAGTTCCACAGCATTAAAAAGTGGTTACAGTCTCTGTGTCCCTTTGTCTCTGTCCCATGCACAGACGGGATGAACTGCATGAACAAGGACCACGGCTGTGCCCACATCTGCAGAGAGGCTCCAGGCAAAGGCGGGGTGTCGTGTGAGTGCCGTCCTGGCTTTGAACTGGCCAAAAACCAGAAAGACTGTACATGTAGGTATCACACCTAACCTGAGTAATCCCCTATTTTGACACAAACACACACACACACACACACACACACACACACACACACACACACACACACACACACACACACACACAGATGAGGAAGTGACTGTGATTGAAGGTCAACCTTTAGTCTCAGATTAATGTGTCAGTCTTGCTCACATTTCCTCACATAAAATGAGCAGCTCACAGACGTTGAATGTCTTTATATCTTCCATGTAGTCAAATGCACTTTTGCGTAACGGTTTCCGTCATCTGTTAATCTTTAGTCAATGGACTTGTCACTTTGTTTTACAATTCACATGGCAGCAAGGTATTAACACTTTGTTTCATAGACTTGATTTTATTGAGGTTACGTGCTGGTGTGATGAAGGCTCTAAACTGCTCCTGTAATAAACATCTGTAATAGCAATGATGGACAAGTTCCAATAGGCCTTCAGCCGTAAAATATGAGGGTGGACATTTAATACTAAAATCAGTTAAGCGTTTCAGGCCAAGCTGAAGGTGCTGAAGGATTCAGTAGTGAGAATTCATGTCTCTCACCCCCCTCCCTCGCTGCTCGGCTCCATCCCTGTTTCTCACTTTTCACGCCGAGTGCCTGCAGCCATGGAATTTAGGGCTGCTGTTTTCGAGGGGGGAAAAATAAGCTTTTAGTTACACTTTGTTTGGCATCACATCTTGTTCTCCTCTCAGACAGTGAGAGTGTAAAGATTGTGAAAGCCTCTGAAAGGCTCTAATGCGTCCCCCGCTGTGGTAATATTTCATTAGCGGCGAGGGACCCAGTGCTGTGCCGGCCTGTTGAGCACGGCGGCACAGGACAGTAGTAAAGAAGTGATGAAAGAAATGCTAGTTATGTCTACACACACAAACACACTCAAACACATGCGCACACACACACACACACACACACGCACGCACGCACGCACGCACGCACGCACGCACACACGCACGCACACACGCACGCACGCACGCACGCACACACACACACACACACACACACACACACACACACTTCCCTTCCTTCTCCTCTCATATCCTCTCTGTCTCTGTCCATTTTCACCTCTCTCCTCCATTTTCTCCCTTGTTCTGTCTCCCACTTTCTCCCCCTCCTTCACTCTTTGCCTCATCCACGTTTTTAATGCCTCTGCACTAGAGACAGCTGAGGCCAGAGACAAAATGTTTTTGGGTTGTCCGTCCATCTGCCCATCCCATTCTTGTGAATGGAATGCTTCAAGAACGCTTTGAGGTACATTTCTTCAAATTTGGCACAAACGTCCACCTGGACTTAACAATGACCTGATTAGATTTTCATGGTCAAAGATCAAGGTAACTCTGACCTTGCGCCCATCTCATTTTTGTGAATGTGATATCTCAGGAATGCCTTGAGCACAAATTTGGCACAAACATCCGCTTGGACTCGAAGATGAACTGATTAGATTCTGGTGGTCAAAGGTCAAGAACACTGTGACCTCACCCTGATCCCATTCTCAGGAAAACGATATTGCGGGAACACCGTGAGGGAATTTCGTCATCTACCTAGACTCAATAATGAACCGATTACATTTTGGGATGTAACAATACACAAGTCTTGATTGATGTATCGATTCAACAATCCATCCAATATCATTGATGCAAAGTGAAAACATTGATACATATTATCATCTTTAATACGGGATATTATTTTAAAATTCCCATGGAATGTTTGTGTCACCATTTTAGTCCAAGCATACCCCTGTCCTAGACATTCAACAGTGCTAGCAGCCTGGCACCAGGCAGATAGGCAGCCGAGAAGGGATATTTACTGATATTGTCTCATATTGATCGCAGATCCCTGAATTGAATCATACTGTGGCAGACTTTGTGACAATCAGCAAATATCTTATTGCTGTCCAACAAATGTTGTATTATGATGACATTTTTGATTTACACTCCTATTACATAGAACTCAGGAATTAATAGGCTAATTGCGCTAAACTTTCACACAAACGTCTAACAGAATATAATGATGAGAGGATGACATTTTATATCCAGAAGGTCAAAGTTCAACTTCACTGTGACAGCTTAAGATTTTCTGGCCATTATTTAACGCCATAACTCAGGAAAAGAAGGCAAGACTTTGGTCAGATACTGAATTTGCAACAATAATCTTTGGTGCCCACCCTCAAACTGTGCTCATTGTCTAGATCTTCCATGCTGCCAGGTTGAAGATGTGTGTCAGGCATCCATGTTTTAGAATATATATATATAATTTTAGCAATACCCATATGTGAGACATTGTCTACTTTTTATGGCCACATGAGTCTGGACAGACATGGAAGTAAATTACAACCTAACTGGTTGGTGGATGCATACATCCGGGAGACTGCAATTCTAGGTTTATCTCCTCTATCCTCTCTGCTTCTCTCCCGAGAATCACTAAAAGATACAAAAATGGTCCAAGTTAGGGAAGTGCAAAGTTAAGGGAAAAGCTTCAGTGAAGTTCACCAAGTGTATTTGCGCTTGTTTTTCCCTTTTCACCTCAAGAACGGAAGATTAGACAAATTAGGATGTAAAAATGTTGGACGAATTACAGACGTCTTACATCGTTAGTGTTTGACAAATCAGTTCTGTTTATTATGGCAAACTCCATTTCAACAGTTTGTGGCCTATTAAAAAGTAATACTTGGTTGGCTGAACCCTGGTTTCTCTGGTGAAGAAAGGGCTAAGGTTCAGGAGTTCTCAAAAAATGCTCCAAGAGGGGTCCTGCAGTGAAAGCTCCGCATTAGAAACTGCTCTTTCTCATGTTTTCCACCTCTAACCCTCTCTTTATCTCTTCTCAACAACTGCATTCTCTTTCTCACTCTTCCACATCTTTTCTCATCCCCCACATTGTTCACATTCTTTCAAATTATTTTTCTTTCTTGTGAAATGATTGTGATTTTCCTCTTTAGGCCCCTCTTGACCTAAAGTTTTCTAGGAACTCAGGAACCTTTTTAAGATCTGATTTTTTTCAACACAGAAACCTAGTCTGACTTTGCATGTGACAATGTCCCCTCCAATTATCAAAGTAATCATTTTAACCCAAATCATGATCTTTTCTAAACTCTAACCCCTAACCCCCTCAACCATGAACCTAACTAGGTTTGTTTTGTGCCTAAAACAAACAAAGCCTTAAGCATAAGGACTTGCTGGACTTTCTTGATTATTATTTTATAACCAAAGGAGACCACAACCCAGACCTTTTCCAAATGTTCCCTGTCCCTTACTCTAAAAGACAGAAAGAGGACACAAAACTGTCTCCAAGAGCTAAATATTAAAATGTTACAAACAATAGAACCTTCACTTTTCATCAACTATGATACACATTTACACCGAATTTCAGACAAACACGTGAACATAACTTTGGGTTCTTTCTTGTGTGTTGTTTCCAGTGACGTGTAATTATGGAAATGGCGGTTGTCAACACACATGTGATGACACAGACACAGGGCCAGTGTGTGGCTGCCACCAGAAGTATGCCCTGCACTCAGACAGCAAGACCTGCATCGGTGAGTGACAGCTAAGATGGCTTCCCAGTTTACACACACACATGTAGCCTAAAGCCCTCACAGCTGTTTGACTGTGACATCTGCTGTATGATAGAACGCCCTGAACAGTGTAGCACAGATGATAACAGAAGGAAAGTAACAGAATGAAAAAGTGTGTTGGAGGTTGGTCATAGTGAGTTCTCTCCCCGTCCCTCAAGACACTGAACAGAGACGAATCAGAGGACAGCACTTGAACAGATTTATCTACCCTCATTTATTAATATAACCAACCCACACTGACAATAATGGCATGGATGAGACTCAGGTTTCAGGTTGTCAGTGAGAAAAATCATGAATATGATTCAATCTATACCTTTTTTTAATGAAAGCTATAGTCCAGCCTAAGGCTATATTCAGCATCTAACCTGCATTACAGGTGTAAAAAATTCTTTTATTATATATAACCTACCGACTGTCAGTAGATTACAAAATAAAATAAACATAATGGCATTATTTTATGGTCTTTATCGTAATTTATTTCAGATCAAATTAACAACTAATGTAAAGTAAGCATGAACATAAAAACTGTTCTTAATAGAATTATTATTTCAATCACAAAATGAAAATCATTGCTCACGATACGTGCAAGGATTTCAAAATAGGTAAAAAGTGAAACATTTCTCAATTTTCCATCTTCAGTGGAAACGAAAGAAGCAACACATCATTTTCTTTAAGTGGAGATAGAACCAAACAGCTGCAGGGTATTCAGAAGATTGGGATATACAGGGTGCAAATATAAAAACCATGATGTCTCCTCTGAGTCTCTGTTTCCATCTTCTCTGCCACATAAGTATCTATGGGCCCTGACACACCAAGCTGACTGTCGCCCATTGATCAGTGGCAGGCCGTTGGTGAGCGTCTGCCCCCCTAGTCTTTGCAGTGTACTATAGTCTTCTTTTGTTGACAGTTTTTCAGCCAGTTCAGCAACTGGTGGTGGAGCCTTCAGAGCCCATCGGTAAATTAAATCCTTCTGATTGCAAGTTCAGCTTTGTGCACAGGAAGAGAAACAAAAGTGAGGAAAGTAAAGACGCGCTAAAGTCAAGAGGGCATAAGATTGAAACAAACTTGTTATATTCCATAAGATTATTTTTTAGCTGTTATGTTCTTTGCAGATTTTTTTGTCTGTAATTGTTTGTGTTTCTGTTCAGTAGTGCATGGTAAGTATCCTCTGTAACAAGCGTCTTGAATCCATACTGATGGTCCTCCCATTTCTCTTTTTTGATTGATGAATAGAGTGCTCCAGGAATGAGTCCTAAAACACAGAAATGAGTTAGCATTTCAGCACTCCTAATCCCCTCGTCTAGAAGTCTAATGGGTTTTTTGAATGGGTTTCGTTTAGATACCTGGAAATAAGGCCTGTGTTTAACACAAGCTAAAGAGACTTTCATGTTTTGGTCTATGACATAAAATATGTCAGTTAATACCCCTCTTATGAATTTTGAAGCTTTTATGTGTCCTTAAAAAAGGCGGTTGCTAATAACTGGCTAAATGGGACTGAAGAACGTCATCATGCTGGCCACAGTTTTACAGCCTTGTTGTAGTGGCAATGTAAAGTCATGTGACTGTGGTGTAGTTTGTTTATAGCCTAATGTTAGCTTTTTATTTCTGGCAATTGCATTCAGGCTTCAAAAATCATGGAAGTGGTGTTCATTTGTGAAGACTATCTTGCTGAACAAAACATTTAGGTATCATAAACATGTGTTTGCCACAAAGTTCATCATCTGCAATAATCCAGAATCTAGTAAAAAAAGGCTTTCAGAAAAGGGAACCATGGCAATGCAAACTTCCACATGGGCCTACAGAAAAATGTCATTCCTGGAACACTCTACACAGACTATCGCCGCCTGATGCTATAGAGAGTTGTTTCATCTCATGCAGGGGCAGAAGGTACGTGCTAATTGGCCGTTGACTAAAGTATCAATGGTATGTTCATGTGCAGTTTCTTTGGCCAAGACACAGGTGACTTGGGTCGACGCCATGGTTGGCCTTTGTTGCCACCAGTTCTTTGATGTCGGTTTGGTGTGTCTGGACCTTCAGAGGAAAACCACAGTGGGAATGATCAATAATATGTTTAGAGCATTAGAGAAATGACTGGGCTGGCTGGTGGAAAATGACTGACTGACACATCTCCCACTCATATTCATCATGTCAGAACTCAGCTGATCTCAGCCAGCAGGCAGCTCTCTCTGACCAAACAGCTCATCTGCACATATGACTGTCAACAGAAGCAATGCCTCCACATTCTGGCTCTCACATATTCATTTTCATCTGTTCAGCTTTTTTTCTAATCAGTAGAAGATGAATAAGATGTTCCAGGTAAGTGGAGTTGTTGATAACTCTGTTTTCTAGACCTCCTTCCTGTTGATATACATGTGAGAAATAGCAGTGAGCAGTTTTCATCAACACTTCTCCGCTGTTGTAGCCAGTCTACTGCAGCTCACCAAACGTTGTAGTTAAGTAATTTGGTTTTAAGGGTCAGTAATCTATGGAGCCCAGCCAAGATTTATAGTATTGATCACTTAAGGGCACAGATTTGCCATTTGTACCCTCAAAATAATGTTGAGTGTGCAGAAATTAGTAACTCAAGCAAATCAACCTCATTTTGCTTAAATTACTTTTTTCAAATTAATTGAAGTAGTGCCCTCAGATTACTTAATTTAATCCCTAAAATGACAACACAACTGAACAACTGAAATTAGACATTGAAGTGATCAGAACATTTAGCAGTCATGCTAGTTTCATTTTGTCCTCGCCCCTGGACACTCTGGGCCTCATGCAGCACAATCCAGCCTCACTCCCAACTCGTCAAATAGTGGTCCCAGCATCAGATACCAATGCACCGAGGCACCTTTTAGAGACATACTGAGCAACTGCATTTTTTGATGCTCCGAGCAGCTGCTGTCGTATAAAGAGTGAGATAGTCTGCATAGGGTGGTAGGGAGGGGAGGTGGATGGGTCAAAAAACTCTGAACTTTCACCCAGAAGCCTGCTGTTTGTTTGAAGTATAAAACCAAATGTCAATTGAGTTATTTTTATAACAAAGTAATGTGTAGCATACTACGCTTGTGACGTATGCCATATGACATAACATTACATTAGTAACAAACGTACATATTTTAAGCCGAACCATGATGTTTCTTTGTAAACCTAACCACGTGCTATTGTTACCTGAACCTTAGGGTCTTAGGAAGTTTTTTTTTACACATGGTCTAAATTTATTTTGAAAAAGACTCTATACATTTAACAAGCAGACACTGTATGTCTACATTGCCTGTGAAAACAAGAGTTTGTTGTAAAAAGACATTATGGATGTAACAAATATAAATTGATGTCTGTCCTTGAGCATCCAAAAATGATGCTGGAGGGGTATCTAGAGTGTTATAGTTTGATGTAAAGGGCCACCCACCAAGCGTCGGTATTTGATGAGGTGGAAGTGAGAATGTATTGCAGCAGCATTTTCTTAAATTTCTCTTGTATTTTCTCTTGTACTTGAAAAGTTGTGCACGAGATCTTCTGTCTCATACAGTTTTAATGCTGCATTGGATGTAGCACATTGTTTTGTTTTTACTTTATGTCTGACTTATTAATTTGAAGATAAAAATCAATAAACTGTGCGCAAATCATTTCAAAAACTGCACACTTAATGTGTACTGGGCTCAGGTCATAGCAATAGTCAGTTCTGTTTCTGGCTGAGCTGACTTATCCAAAAGGCTGTTGTAATTATACACTGTAACACTTTAAGTACCTACAGACATACAAAGACATATACACTGATCAGCCACAACATTAAAACCACTGACAGCTAAAGTTAATAACATTGATCCTTTGGTTACAATGCAATGTTCTGCAGGAAACCTTGGGTCTTGTCATTCATGCAGATGCCACTTGACACGCACCACTCACCCAAACACCGTTGAAGACTAAGTACATCACTTCATGGCAAGGGTACTCCCAAGTGGCAGTGCCGTGCCCCGCCAGCAGAACAATGCGCCATTCCACACCACAAAAACTGCTCAGAATGGCCCAAAGTACCGTGACAAGGAGCTCCAGTCAGCAACCTGGCCTCCAATTTCCTGAGACCCCAATCCAATCAAGCATCCATTGGACATGTATGACCTCAGATCAGACTTGGCTCTGAATTTTGGGGAATGAACACAGGACCTCTGGTTAAGTCGTGTTGTGTCTGGCACCAGGGTATTGGCAGGAGATCCTCTGAGTTCTGTGGGTTGCAAAGAAGGTCCTCCATGGATCAGACTTGTTTTGGCATGTCCCATAAGCCCTGTCTTGCGGTATGGTACCTTTATAACCAAAAGTAACATGGTACCTGACATGGTAACAGACATGGTACCAAGACCCCAGGTCTGTTTAGCATTTCCACCGCAGACAATACTCTTAAATGTGGGCGGGGTTGTTGTCACTCACTACTCTGTCCAGCACTCACTGTATGTCCTCATCATCGGTGACATAGAGGAAAGTCTGCACCTTGTGTATTGTCCACAGAACAGGGTTGCACATCAACATATTTAAAATCAGACAGAACAGGCTGGAGTGAGAATCTCTCTTGATGGGTTGTTTAAAAATAGTGAGCCTGTGCATTTAGTCCTTCTCAGGTAAGTGCGGGTAGTTAGGTTAGTATTTCCAGAGCCACAAGAACAACACTCCAGCACCCTTTTTTTCTGCAAGTGAGTATTAGAATGTATGCAGTTCACATCATCTGGTCAAATTAATATAGATCTTTAAACAGTTGAAGATCCACTCATTACTAAAAGTGTAAGTCATCCAAGAGAGATAATAAAAACTAATAGAATGGTCAAAATTGAAATTTAAGGATTCACATCGTCAGCTCATGCATTGAGTAAAATTACGAGTAAACATTCCACCTTAAAAGTTGCTGGCAGTCGGCCCAATGAATTAAGTTTTCATTCTCTCAGTCTACAGCTGTTGTGAGAGGCAGCAAAACATCTTCTCATTTTGTAGTTCTAATTTACTAATGTATATAGGAATTGCCAATGAACAGTGGTTACATAAGCCTCAAAACCACAAAAGCCACAACTCAACCCTGAGCGAAAGTGACTGTCTGCTATTGACCAATCATTAGACTGTAGAGTTCACAGCTCTACTTTTTAGTACCAGATCTGTGCGCTAGGAACCCCAACAAAGGGGTGACCAAAAATGGGGACCTTATAGAATGGTTCTATTAGTACTATCCACAAATATTCACAGGGGAAATGGGAAAAATGTTTACCAAAGTGAACCATTATAGACTGCTTGGTGGAAACAGGGCTGTAGATG
The DNA here is from genome assembly GCA_019142605.1 of Cephalopholis sonnerati. NCBI lineage: Eukaryota > Metazoa > Chordata > Actinopteri > Perciformes > Serranidae > Cephalopholis > Cephalopholis sonnerati. The sequence goes on along the minus strand of JAGQAX010000022.1, from coordinate 32,952,269 downwards.
CTTAATCAGATTGGGTTCTGGGGAATTAGGGGGCCAGGTTGACACCTTGAGCTTGTTGTCACATTCCTTGGGCCATTCCTGAGCAGGTTTTGCGGTGCAGCATGGTGCATTGTCTCTCTGGGGGACCACAGCCATTGGGGAATATCATTGCCACAACAGGGGTACTTGGTCTCCAGTGGTGTTTGGGTAGGTGGCGTGTCTCAAGTGGCATCAATACGAATGCCAGGATCCAAGGTTTCTCAGCGGAACATTGGATTGTAACAGGATGATCAATGGTATTGATTTCACCTGTCAGTGGTTTCACCGTTGTGGTTTGGTGTATATAGTTGTTCAGGTAATGGCTCTTGTTGCGTTTGGTTCATGTGAAAAGGTGAGAGACGGGGCCTTTGTCTGCACAGGAACACTTAAAAAGGAAGGTCTCTGCCATGTGGTTTGTGAGGAGTAAGGACAACACCCAAATCAATTACAGAAAACTTCCCAAAAATCCAGGATTTATAGGTATAATTTGATGGAGGCTGACACCTGATAGTCAGCAGTTCATCAAACTTGGAAAATTTTGCATAACAGAAAGAAACCGAGACCAAAACCACAGTCTGGACCGATGTCTTATTTGGCCATCGCTTCAGCTATTCACAGTTGATACAAACACCAGAAAAGGTGTTCTTAGCTGTTCAATCTGGGCACAGCTCCCTCTGAACAGACTGAGTTTAGACTCTCCTGCTGCCAGAATCTCTAACCTGGCAGGATTACAGGTCATCTAATCTCTGTCCAATTAGTGAGTTGCTTGTGACTTTTGTTTACAAGTTGTGGTTCATTTGTAATTGGGCAGCATAAACCTTAATGAACCAAATAAAAAGAAATCAAGTAAGCTTTTCCATGTGGTTTAAACCAAAGAAAACAAGGTGTAAGTGTGATTTAACACCCAGAGAGATTAGAACCACCTGCACAACTAGGAGACACATAAAGTTTTCTTACTTCTGACTGTGAACTGAGAAACAACTCAGACTGCTGTCAAAGCCGCTAACACATATGGACACAATGATCTGATGTCATTTTGATGTGCTGTCCTTCCTGCTGTGTCTGTACACTGGAAACACCTCTGTCTCTATCTGTCTTCCTCTCTGTGTCTCTCTCTGTCTCTCACCTTCACCACTCAAGCCGATTGCTGTGCTGCTTTTCAGCAGCACCAAGTTTTGACTGCCAATAACCCCTTTTTCTTTGCAGCTGCTTTGAAGAAATGAAACAACGGCGTCAAGGAAATTCTGCGTAGAGGAGGCAGAACGAGAGAGAGCGGGAACCCTCCTCTCCCTCCTTTCCCAATGTCTCATGTCTTTTCTCTCACTCTGTCTCTCTTCATACTATTATGAGAGAAAGGACCTCTGTGTCTGTGGTCTAGGTGTCCCAACTGCTCAATGGGCCCACCTTTAACACCCCCACCCTCCCTTTTTACCCTTTATATGTAGCGCTGTCCCTCTGCTCCTCCTTTCTCCACCCTCCTCCTCCTCCTGCTTTCTGGTGATAGTACCTGATTGCCTGTCTTGTCTGAGCATCCATGTTAAAACCAAATCAGGTGGATGTAAAGGATTAATCCTTAGAGCACAAGAGGAAAGAGTTACTCTGGGTGGGGGGGTCGGGGGCCACGTGTTAGACTCTGTGGTTGAAAAACGGACATCTCAATTGCAGCCTGATCTTAGGTAAAGCTCCCACGAAAGCCAAGCTAACCTCCTCCTCCTCCATCTCTCTTTCTATCTTCTCATCCACCACCTCCTCACGAACCGAAAAGCAAGCAACTCGTTGAAAACCAAAAAACCTGCCGACAACAAAATACCCTCCATGCCTCATCCCCATCCATCAGCCCCCTTTTCTTGCTCCATACATCTTAATAGAGAGGCAGGGACTTGCACTTGCTCCGCTCACCCTTCCTTCTACTGCATGTGTCCACTCACATGTGCCACATCCTCTTTTACTAATCATTATGTTCGTCTGTCGTTTGTCTGCTTGTCTGCTTGTCCAGCTGCATGGAAGAGTCTGTACTGCATTTGTATGGTTTCCTCTTTTCTTTTTTATTTCATACTTCCTTTTTGAATTGAAGTACATTTTTATTGTTGTTGTTGTTGTTGTTTTTAGTGACCCTTCTGTTTCCTTCCAGTGCATTGGTTTTTACCATTCTCCTCCTAGCTGTAGTAGCGTAGAGTGGTTTAACCCCCCCCCCCCCCCCCCGTCCCATGTCGGTCTGGCTCTCTAAAACACTCCCCACTCTGTGGGCCTCTGACCACCGCTTAGCCCCATAGACTCTTTTAGGAGCGAGTGGCCTGGACTCCTCTCTTCCCACCCCCTTCTCGACCTGTCCTACACATCCACCCCTCACACACACATTTTTATCTCCCTCTCCGACAGATTTTTTTCACACACTCAAGAAAGCAGATGCTCAAAAGCACACAGACTGGTATGTGCAAGCTCTCGATTCAACAACAGCCACATTTCACCCGTTAGCCGAGCACCAGAAAGCCTCCATTCATCCCTGAGTGTACTTCAGAGAGTCCTTCACTTTGTCCATCAAAGAGAGAGAGAAAACGGTAGTGGGCCAGGGCTGGGGAATGGAAGGGACATTAATTACCCCCATATCCACCCCCCACCCCCCACCACCACTCATAGGACTGTGTGTATACATCAAAGGCCAGTCCTAAAGCGGCAAGTGGCGTCCATTCATAGAGAGATGCTCATTCAGGCCCTAATGACTCAGGCCCAATGAAAGGCTTCCTCCCTCTCCCAGCCCCATCGTCACACTCACCATCCCCAACACGTGCATGCCATGTTAACAGAGATCTAACCCACTTCTGTGCCATCGCCACGGCCACCCCCTCAGCCCCCCCACCTTCGCTGTCCAGCTTAGGGAACTTGGTTTTTCCAGCGTTGACTGTTAAAGCCAGTTGTGATGTGTTCCATAGACAAACAGGCAACCAGCGCTGCCCCCAGACTACCTCCTCCTGCCTTTTTTTATTCCTCTGCATGCTCTCCCTACACTCCCCCTTCAAACCCCATTTCTCAGTGTGTGCACCCCTCTTTCCCTCATATACCTCTCCCATTACGGGTCATGATGGGACTGATTCTTGTCCTTCTCTCCCTTGTTCTCTTTTCCTACTGTGTTCCTCTCCTGATCATCCTGTCATCACTCGGTCCATCGAGCGCCTCTTCGACCACTTGTCCTCCTCCCCTGCACCACCCTTTCTCTTGTTCCTTGTCGTCATTGTCACCCCCTTTTCCTTTGCTCCCATCTGTGTGCCCACATTTAAGGCAGCCTGTCTTGGAAAAGTTGGACATGTATCCTCCCCTCCCTCTCTTTCTCGTCTTCCTCCTCCATCCTAATGCAAGGGAATCATTGCTGACAAAGTGTGGCTGTTTGATATGGAAGACAGAAACTCCATCGGCGACAACAGCAACGTCAACAGCAGAATTAAATTTCCCCCCTTAACGTTCACCCCAACCCCATTCCATCCCCAGACCCCACCCCCACCCCCCCCCTCCCCAAGACCTCTAACCATCTTTTTTTTTTAACATTTTTCATTTGTAAGCCCCGAACCTCCGTCCCTCCCTACCTACCTGCCTACCTACCTACCTACTTGCCTACCTACCGCTTCATTTTGTAAGCTCCACACTGATAGTCATCATTTCATTTATTTTGTTTTGTTCTTTTGTTTGCTCTGGGGAATTTATCATTTGTTTGGGGATTAACACTCTAACAGAGATTTTGGCGCTTCTTCATCGCTTCCTGCTTCTTGGCTTTGTTTTTTTTTTTTTTTTTTTTTTTGCTCAAACGCCAAGAGGGGCTGAAGGTCTGGTCATTTGGGCTTCTCATTAACCTGCTGCTCACTGTTTGTCCCCTTGTCACTTGTGTTTTAGAGAAAGATGAGGCTGCAATTGAGAGCTCTGAGTTCAATGCCACGTCAGTAGCTGATGTGGACAAGCGGGTGAAACGGCGGCTACTTATGGGTAACTCTTTTCTTCCTCTTTCTATGTGTTGCCATGGCGCTTGTGCTTGTATCCCCGACTCCACTCCTCTCCGTTCCTCCTCTTCCTCCTCTCTCTGTCTTTATTTTGTTAATCTTTTTTTTTGTAAACCTTTGATGCCCACTGTGTCTCCCACAGTCACTTTTGTTGTAAGTGCATCTAACGTGATGAAAACAAAGTAAAAGAGGTCACTGTTTTCCTTCAAACTGGTCCTCCCTAACTCCACCTTCCAAATCTCTGGAAGGCTTTAAGGTTTTCTCAATGACTAACATTTACTTTCCCAAATGTTTTATGTTCCATCCCCTCATTTTTGATCACCCACATTGTAAATATAGGATACCTTACTACCAAAGCAAAATCCCTGAAAAGGTTGTAGACCCAGTGATTACTACACCATTAAAGTTTGGCACTGCACAAAGTTCTCAAAACCATAATCCTCCGAAGGGGCAGTAAAATCAAGGAACACCAGACCCATGATATCCTCAGGCATTCCAGTCCTTTCTAGTGAACCATTTGTTTGGCTTTGTGTGTAGACCAGTTTTGTAGTCAAGACCACCAAAACCGATACCCAGTAATGACCAAGACCAGAGTGTATCTTGACTAAGACAAGACCAAGACTTTGGGGGGTTGAGTCAAGTCAAGACCGAGTCAGGACATAGACCAGAACAGTGTGAGTCACACACTGCAAGACACACTTATGACAAACAGTGGAACTCCTCAAATTGATCTGAAAGATCCACATTCCCATAAAAGCACCCACAGAACACAAATCAAGATTCCTCTTCCATCACTTTTTATTGCAAAATATATACTGTAGATGTCTGTAGTGTACCATGAGAAATGTCTTGGTAAAATAACGAAAGAGCAATGTAGAGGTGAGTTTTATGTATAGGAATTTTGCTTTGTTTTCTATGAGCAAACAACTTCAAACACTAAGGAGCTGAAGTAAACATAAACACTTGTATTTAACACTCCCTTTTTTGCGGGCTATTTAGTGATATCCCAACAGGTTCTCAAATACCACAGCTTGGTCAGTGAGTTCTGCATCAGACACCAATGAAAAAAGATATCCTTTCACAGCAGTATGACATGCCACCAGGCAGCGTCAGTTTGAAACACTGCCAGATAACAATGTTATTTAAGGAGCTGGAAAGTTCCTATAGGGTGGGCAGGAGGGGTGGTGGATGGGTCCAACAAACAAACTTCGGACTTTTCTCCCAGGAGGTCAGTGTTCACTTCCCATGTAAATGCTGAGTCAAACCATGGTGTTTTTTTTCTAAACTTAATCACATGCTTTTGTTGCCTAAACCTAAGCATGTGCTTTTATTGCACAAGACTGTGTGAATTTAATGAGCAGAAAGTGAACAGTTCCTGTGAAAACAGATATGTACCCAGGAACACTAAAGTGTAATATGTAGACAGGAAAGTCCACTGACCAAACAGCAATATTTGATGAGTTGGGAGTGAGAACATTTTGGATATCCCTGCAGTTGTAGTCTTGACTTGAAATAAAATCCTGAGTCCTCTTTGTCTGAGACCAAGACAAGGCAGGGTAAACATGCAGTCAGACGTCAGAGACAAGACCTTCACAAAGAAGTCTTGAGACCAGTTTCAAGACCAAGATTAATCTCTCTACAACACAGCCCTTCGACCAAATGGATCTTTGCTCCCAAAACCTCTATTTTATCAGATTTTTATCATCAGATATGTCATAAAATGACATGTATGTCTATTCTTTTGGTGGGATGATTGCAAGTGACAAAAATAGTAAAGTATTGCTATTTTTCTGAGAGTTGCATGAAATGAGCCCATTTGGACTATATTTTAGGAAACACTGTTCAAACCTGATTCAATAAGTTGGTCTTTAGGGTTTTTGATGAAGATTAAGGTATCAATGACTCCTACTCCAAAAAAAAAGAGTACGCCATGATTTGTTTTTTTGAGAGACGGCACCCTGCCACCTCTTGCTCTCAGATCATCAAAACATCTTTCAATAAATCACTAAATGTGTTACTCATGACTTGATCAATCAGACTTACCAGAAATCAGATGGGTGTTTCAATCAAAGTGGTGCCTCTTCCGAAGCATTACTTTAATCTACTATTTTGCATTTAACCTTTCTTTTATTTTCTAAGACAGAGATACATCTGAAATCAATCCTGGTGTCTGGTACGCCAAACCAATGTGCTGTACTCTCTATAGTCTATTAAACTGCTTTCAGTATTTATACACATTTTATTTCAGCAGGTTCTTGCCAGTGTGGAGGAAGAGTGGAGGATTTGATTTTCCTCATCCCTATCTCTCTGTCGTCTCTCTCCCTCCTCAATTTCCTTTTTAACATTTGATTTCCCCTCACTACTCACTGAACCCTGTTTCACCTCCTGTTGTACTAGCATACCACCTGACCTGATGGCGCTACACCTGTAACCATTAGCATTCCAGGGCTGGGCTGCCCTATTGTATGCCATGTACACTTCACTGGGATTACATTGGGAAAAAAAAGGGAGGTTTTCCTTTCAAATCAGCCCCTCCACAAACAGATCAGCCATAGCAGCACCTCTGGTTAGTAATGCACTGTGTTAAAGACATTTCAAACTAAAACCTGGTCTAAAGTTCTGAGGACACTATGGCATCCAGATAACCTTCAAGTCGATATAAAGTAATTACCTCCAGGTCTCTGCATGATGTGATGTCCAGCTGCTTGCTCCCTGATTTCACCTCAGATAGAAACAACGGAATGAAGTTTGCAACAAAATGAAAAGTCATTCAGTCTGTTGAAGTTGGCTCGATCACTAAATATACAGCAAGTTGGACGAGTGATAAATGCAAAGCAGCTCTCAGATTTTCATGAGAGCTGCATCACACGCTCAGCAGGTACAGTGGGTTTGATACCTGGTTCATATCGAAGTGTCCTTGGGCAAGACTGTGTTTGCATGGTAGCTTGCTGCCATTGATCTGTGACAATCAAACACAAACAAAAAAACACAAAAATAACATACATAATCCTAAAAACGTGTGTGCAATTAAATTTACGATAATATTGCATTTATCACTAGTTAATAACCTTACTAGTAGACATTTAGACCCACTGTGTTTTCAAATCACACCTCAAGTTAAAGCGGTACCTACGCATTAAATTTGGAATTCATGGACAAGATTAAAGGGCCAGATCACCCCCAAAACAAAATTACACATTTTCCTTTTACTTGTAGTACTGTTTATCAGTATAGATAGTTTTTGTGTGAGTTGCAGTATTGCCAAAAAACACATTTAAAAAACTAAGCAGCAATGTCTCTTTCCAGAAATTATGACCCAGCTACTCAAGATAATCCTCAAACCTTGTTGTGAGCAGTGTCATGTAGGAACTATTTTCTTTCTACTGAACTACACCTGCTAATTGCATCACCACCCTGAAGGAAGCATGTTTCTTCTCATAGATGAGAGGCTCATGCTTGTGACAGCACGAGATGTAAACATTAATGGCATCCTTCTTGGCTAACTTTATTTCAGTCAGACAACTCACGTTTAAATGTTAATTTCAACAGCAGAACATAGTTAGAGTTTGGCGTCTAGACTCCGGCCTCATCACTTCCCGCATGTTTACATGAGATATTGGGAAGTGATGACTAAATCTTTTCCCCCCTAGCCGGAGCCTGCAGGTGGATGCTGGGGTGGAGGTGGGGCTGGAAGAGCGAGCGGCAGTACTCATGCAGGCCAGCAGCAGCATAGAGAATGCAAAGGGAGAGCTGGGGAGATTTTGCAGCTTAAATAGACCGCCAAATTTGGAGGGTGTGTTTGTAGATGGCATATAGGGAATGACGTATGACGTGTGCGTATGAATCAGTGCAGCTCGAGTTGACTGCCTGAACTAGCTCACAGGCGTCGCTCCATTTAGCCCAGTCTCACTCTGAAGGCATTGAAAATTGTCGCTTGGTCAGTGACTTCCAGCGCCAGACACCGATGAAGAAAGCTGTCCTTTCACGTTGGCATAATTCACAGCCAGCATCAGGAGAAAACACAGCGGGACAACAACGAAAATTAAGGCAGTTAAGTCCAGGAAGGGCTGGTTGGAAGGGTAGGGGATGGGCCCAGCTTTCAGGTGTTCGCTCCCAGATTGGAAAGCCAAACCCTGTTCTTTGTTCCTAAACCCAACACATGCTTTTACTGCCTTAGCCCAACCATATGTAAGTGTTGTCAAAAGGTAACCATGTGTGTTTGCTGTTCGAGGGAAAAAAATGTCAATTTGCAGTGTTGTACTGAATTATGTTTATTTTGAAAGAGACTGTATGCAAACTGTACATTTCATGTGAAAACAGAAATCTACTTTGAAAACAGACAATGCACGTAACAGGCTGAAGTTGACACAGCATCCCAGAGCATCAACAACCAACACACCCAGGGTACCTTACACGTCATGTGTGGATATGGAAATTGATGTGTGACAAGGTTGGAGTGAGAATGTGTCACTTGGGTAGCCAGGTCATGATTTCTGGAAAAAGACATTGCTCTTCAGTCCTTTAAATGTATTTTTGGCACTTTGAGCACCACAAGCTGAGTGCCATTTTGTGCCATTTAGTTCCATTATAATAGAGAGAAGGCAGACATCTCTATGACCAATATCTCTAACACAAAAACAATCTAGATTAATAAACAACACACTACAGGTAGGAGGAAAAATAAGTATTTTTGAGTCTGGGGTGAACTATCCCTTTAAACACTAATTCATGTCCTAATTGAACTGACCAGTAGTGTCTGTGTTTTAATTAATTTAGTGTTTAACTTCATACGTGCCTCCATCATGCTTATGTGCATGTACAAACATGTACTTGCTGAGAGCGTAGAGGCCATCCCATTGCTGCACTGGCACAGCCTGAACAGCATCAGTATGTTAAATTTGACACAGCTATCAGTTTGTCTGCTTCCTCTGACATGCGGCACTCCCGTCTCTGCCCCCGCTGCCATTGCCCAGCGCAGACAACAGGCTGATCAAGACAAATGGATCTGCAGCCAAGGTTCTCATGAAAAGGCACTGCCGAGACAAGGGCAGGCGAGAGGAGGCGAGGGAGAAAGATGGAAGGAAAAGGGGGGGCAGAGGAGAGGAGGGCGCTGAGCAAGGTGATGAAAAGTAATTCTAAGACATTCCATGATGTTGATATTGAAGTAAAATCAGGGGCCAGCTGCTGGACACATGTGAACAAAGTGTCAAAGAGAGACTCAGTGGTGCTACAGTGGCTGTGGCCCTGGATTCCAAATAAACCATCAGCTCAGTACAGATGGAACTGAGCAGAGTTGTGTGTGTGTGTGTGTGTGTGTGTGTGTGTGTGTGTGTGTGTGTGTGTGTGTGTGTGTGTGTGTGTGTGTGTGTGTGTGTGCGTGCGCGCGCGCCCATGCGTACACAGTAGGTGTATCCATATAGCGTGATTACAGGCCAACACTCTGCTGACTGACAGCTGATTTAGGTGTCCATCAAGGGGCAGGATCTTGTTGAGTGCTGAAAGGTGATCGTGCCCCTCTCACCTTTTTCCAGCAGTGCAGCAGTTGCTGTTACTTGGCATGATGCTTTAGTATACACAGTGCACATGGTTTTCTCCCTCATGCTCTCCAGCTTTAATCAATAGAACATGTGTCCTCCTCTCACGGAAAGGGCAGTTTGCAGCGGTCAGCGTTTCCATGCGAGGAGTGTGACAGACATGTGTATACTGACTGTCTTCCCTCTCCTTCCTCTGCCCCTTGCTGACACATTGTAATCCCTACATATGGAGTCACCGCCCTTGTTCAGCCTGCAAGAGGAGAGTTATGTTCAGCCACTTTTATCTTACCAGCCTTCCCACGCCTAAAAGGTCCAGTGTGTAGGAGTTAGGGGGATATATTGGCAGGAGTATCATATGATGTTTTCTTTAATGTATGATCACCAAAAAAAAAACAATGGTGTTTTCATTACCTTAGAATGAACCGGTTATAGCTACATAGGGAGCGGGTCCTCTATGGTCCACGTTGCACCGCCATGTTTCTACAGTAGCCCAGAATAGACAACCAAACACTGGCTCAAGATAGGGCCATTCAGGTTTTTGCATTTTCATGTTGGACACCATTGATAGAAGCCCCTTTGCCCCTTTGCAGCAAGCAATAAAAAACACGGAACACATCCTTATCGTAAAGTTACAGAGGTTAGGTTTAGGCAAGTTAGATTGCTGTGGTTACGTTTAGAAAAAGAAACATGATGAGGACATACCTTAAAATGACTCAATGAAAGTTCACATGGTTCGGAACACAGGTCTCCTGGAAAAGTGTGACCCATTCACCGTCCCAACCTACCTCCTATGTGGACCATTCAGGATTGCTTCCTCGTTTACTGCCATCAGAATCTTAGTCACATGATTGCAGCCTTCCAAAATATGTGGGTAATGCATGAATTACTGGCTTATCATTACATATGACGCATACACATTTTGGTGCATCACTTTTCATAGGAAAATGTACGGAAAGTGCATGAGAATAGCCTGTGGTTGATGTGTGGTTATGATTTGGGAACAAAAACCACTTGGTTAACACTCACATTTGGTAGCACAAAAGCTACTGAAAAGCAGGGACGAGTTGGTGAAAAACACCTAGGTTTGGTTCCACAAACACTAGTGGAAACGTTGAGAAGGGTTTTGAAAGTCTATGTTTTGAAAGTAATTATAAAAAAACTCAATCAATCAATCAATTTTATTTATAAAGCCCAATATCACAAATCACAATTTGCCTCAAAGAGCATACAACATCCCTCTGTCCTTAGGACCCTCACAGCAGATAAGGAAAAACTCCCCTAAAAAAACCCTTTAACGGGGGAAAAAAATGGTAGAAACCTCAGGAAGAGCAACTGAGGAGGGATTCCTCTTCCAGGACGGACAGACGAGCAATAGATGTTGTACAGAACAGATCAACATAATAAATGAACAGTAATCAACAGTAAAAACCTAAAAAAAGAACTGAAACATTTGCAGCTGCTTTTGTATTATTCAGTGTAATTATTATAGCAAGTGATCACATGACTTATTTTTTGGAGGCAGTTGTTGAAAAAAATCACATTTTTTTCTCCTGACTTGCAGTTTTTGTCATTGGCCACAGTTTTTGTCATTTGCCGCAATTTCCTGCAAAAAAAATCACATAAAAATGCTGCAATTTTTATCGCAATTTTGACAAAATTTGCCGCATTTTCAAGGGTTTCGGGATGCAAATTCAACGTTTTTTTGCCGCGAGATCCTGGAGGGACTGTTTGTTGCTCTTGAACAGTGGTCTGCAGCTTGGTAGGCACCTAGGTGACACACCTTCCCCTTCACCTTCCACTAACAAAGTCAGCTCAAATGTACAAATGTAACTTATCAATGGTTTGCAAAAATGTACAATGTCAAGAGTTTTCTTGTGGCAACTGGATTGAATAAACTACAGTAAATAATGCCTGCAACTCAACAGTTTCATTTCAAAATGAGGCACCTTATGCTCCATAGTCAACAAACAGTATAAGTTGCTAACCAACTTATGTGATTCTGATGACATGCAACAGAAGCAAGTATTTTACTTCATGACCTGTTTCATAGGTTTATCAAATATGTTTTTATAAAAAAAAATGTCTTTGAATCAGAATCCTTTTCTGATTTTGATTCTGAATGAAGTTTGAAAATAGACTCAATAGTCAGTCACCCAGAATGGACAGTAAACATTTCTGGAAGGATGCTTAAAGGAATAGCTCAACATTTTGAGAAATAAACTTTTCTTTGTTGTTGAAAGTTAGACAAGAAAATTTATACTAGGGTTTAGCTGAATACTTAGGTGTAACGAGTATCTGGTGCAGATAAGGTACTTTTTACAAGTACAAGGATCATCCAAGTAGAATGTGTTAATATTCGTACGTGATGAAAGAAATTTCTGGTTTGGGCAGCTGTGTTCACTGTCTTACTCTTTTGATCAAAAATGATCTGAAACTTAATCCTGAGATTGTTCTGTAAATCATTTTCAAATATATAACAAATATTGCAACCTTGAACCCATATCAGTTTCTGGTTTAAAATAACTTCTGGTTAGACCTTGCCCACTTCCAGTTTAAACCCCAGCCATTCCAAATACAGATACAGATACAGATATAGATATTTCAGTTGGTTGAACAGATACAGACAATAATGTAATCGCTCATCCCTAATCAATATCATTTTCATGCTATAGCTGTAAATATAAGGCTACCACCAGGAGGAAGTTAGCTTAGCTTAGCATAAAGATGAGATCAGCTGGCCTGGCTCTGTTCAGAGGTGAGCAAATCAGCCCCTCAGTGTTATTTCTTGCTTGTTTAATTCATAGAAAAACTAAAGCGTAAAAGTAACAAGTTATAGCTTTACAGCAGATTTCGTTGCTCAGTACAGTGACTTCAGTGACTCTTGGTGTGAACTGAGATTGCTAGTTAATCAATGCAGTCTAAAAAAATAGTGTTAATTTGTGAACTAGAGGTGCTGATGTTTTTCATAATTTTGAACTATTCCTTTATTCTTAGCTGCAATTAATTTTAGAAATATCTGCTGGAGTTAAAATCCATGACCTCATCAATCTTTATTTTTAGTAAAAGAGAACTCAAAAATCATGAAAGACAGGAAGTTTTAATGCTTCAGCTACTCCAACTTTTGCAAGTGTGGTAACATAAAATTGGGCAACATTTTGGTTTGACCATTCCCTTTAAAAAAGAAGTTATTTTCAAGTTAAAAAAAACACACACAAGAATGATCAAACATTAAAGTGAAACTCTAAAGGCCTTTAACTTTTACTGAGTTAGACTTAAGACTATTAAAACCTCTTAAGTGCCACATGAAAATCACATCATCACATGAAGACAAAATTAAGGAAAAGACTTCTAGTTAAAGAGTAATTTGGATATTTTTCAACCCGGATTCTATTTTACCATGCTTTTGGAATGCGTCCAGTATTGAGAGACAGCAGTGAAACAGGCTGCAATGTAACCACTCTGGGCAGGTTTTGCTTCATCAATACCTGTCCATTAAAAGTGCTTGTTTTTGCCCTTGACATGCCAAGATTGTTATCATGAGTGTCTTGCAATGTGATGAAAAGGATCCCTACAGTGTTTACAGTAAGATACACACCCTCTGTTACTCCAACACAACAAACTATTACCAGTACTCCTCTCACCAACTCTCACTAATGTTTCCACCCCTCTCTACCTGCAACAAGTCACCTCTCATGAGGTGAGAGGTGACTTGAGGTGACTTGTTGCAGTAAAACAGACCAGAACAAGTGAAAGGTATGGAAAAATGTTTCATTTCTCCGTAGGGATCCTTTTCATAATGTTGTAAGACACTCATAGGCTGTGTCTGAAATCATTCACTCATTAATTACTCCCTACTCACTATATAGGGAGTTCTATGTAGAGAACTAAATATTGAGATCACCTACAACATGAAAAAACACTTTCGGACACTACTCAGATTATTTTTTTGGCATCATTAATTACATTACTGTCACAAAATTAAAACATGTAATTTCAAAGCCGACTGGTGAATCATCCATAACAAATACCAACATGCATATCTGTGATAAAAACATGAAATTATACTGAGCATATTTTCCTCAAATTAATAAATAACATTAGAAAGTACTTTGTGGCCATTTTATTGTGAGATGCGCTGCTCTGCTCACATTAAATGTAGGCTTATCAATAACGTTACACTGGCAGACAGACAAGAGGAGAGAGAGCAACACAACTGCAAAGTGTCGTACTAATGTCAGTAATTTTCTGTTTAGTCTTTGTTGTGTTGATGTTTGTTTTACCAGTCAGTCATGTAATAATTTGTGAAATGAATGTATAGCGTTATACATTACGCCATTACAGCACAAATCAGAACTAGTAGCAACCCAGCTTCCTAACTTTAGCTAGCGTTATTAGCCCTACTCTGTAGAGTAACCGTGAAGCACTAGAGAAGATCAGCTGTTGCTTTGTTTTTATCTCTTCGGGAGTGACAACTACACATTACAATAACAATTTATTACATGGCAAAGAAACTGGTAAAACAAACTTCAACATGTTATTATAAGTTAAACACGTACAGCAGGTTGTAATCGAGTTGCTCTCTCTCCTCTTGTCCGTCTCGGTGTCTGTTCCATATAGATCCTTTTAGGGCTGATGTCACAATGACATCATTTTATTAGCTGGAGGCAAAACATGACTTGCCACCACTGGGCTGTAGGCTACATAACAGTCTTACAATGTTGTCTTGCTGTGTTATTGGGAGCCAGAATAGAAGGAGTCATGGCTCAAAACTTACATTTTATCGCATAACAGCCGCTGTGAGGGTCGAAAGGACAGAGGGATGTCGTATGCTGTAAAACCCTCTGGGGCAAATTGTGATTTGTGATATTGGGCTTTATAAATAAAATTGAAAATTGAAATTGAACAGCCGAGGACAACTATGGTTAAATGTGATGACTGGATGGAGGCGATCACCAAAAATGCTTGCATGTGCAGCGCACACTTCATATCAGGTTTGGGAAAAAGGATCTACTGTTGCATTGATGAATATGTATGTCATGTGTATTAAAGGTTATCATGTCCACCTAATCAGAGGTTGGAGAGGTATTTAGAGGAATGTTGGATTTCTTCATAACAATAACTTTTTAGCGCATTAGCTAACATTAGCTTTAATGGCAAAACAAACCGTAGGAAACCGTTAAAGTGTTGTCCTCCTTTGTCGATTGGCATAGTAATCAACCACAAAGTCGGCCATCCCACCTTCGGTAATCCTGTCAAATCATCCATCCACTGAGTGAAAACATGTGGGTCAGCCAATCTGGTCCTGTTGGTCAGTGTTTACTTTTTCAAGTAATACTCACAGTCCCGGAGAGTGAAGGACCTAACATGGTGCATTTGTAAATTGAGTCTGACGCTCTACACTAAAATGAGAGCCCTGTTGCTCAAAGAAACGGAACATTGTATTTCTAGATGAGGTAATAAACAGTTAAGTAAATCACACATTCACTCTGCTCGGTGCTCTGCTGCTCCAATGGTGCTTTGGATAACCGAACAGTACATTCCAACAGTGCTCTGAATTTACGAAAGGTCCAGTTTGTGCCAGAGTGAACTCTGGGACTTGGAATCAGTATTACTGAATGCACCACTCGCATCATCTCCCTCCACTGTTGCCAACAAGCCAACAGAACTTGCTAGTTAGCGTTAGCTAATGTATGTGGAGAATTGTTTTGCCTCCAGCTAAGCCCGGCCCACCAAAAAACAGAATATATTACTTGGTTACTGATTATCAGTTGTACACTAGTCAAGATGCATTGTTGGATACTTTGAGTCCACATATGATATAATAACTCCCACTATACATTTAGAAGGCACTACAAAATGTCAAACTGAATATATAGTGGACTGTATAGTGAGTAGTGAGTGATTTTGACCAGCCACAGTAAGTGTTAGCGGCAAAACAAGACATAAATTGATGATGCACACCTGCCCAGAGTGGTTACATTGTAGCCTATATTGCCATAGCCAGCTGCAGCTATTGCTGTCATTACTGGACCAGTTTCCAGAAATTGCTCTTCCAACGAGTCACGCAGACACAAAACCATTGGAGAACAGGTCCAGGTTAAAAAAATCTGGACTTCACCTTTAAACAAACACACACACACACACACACACACACACACACACACACACACACACACACACACACACACACACACACACACACACACACAAGGCAGGCTAGGATAGAAGTATGCAGGGTTAGATGAAGGGTGTGGAGGCTTGGAGAGGGGACTGAGGGGGGTTACAAGGGGCTTGTCCAGCACATCAATCAGCCTCGGCAGTGTGTCTATGTTCCCTACTCAGTGTGGCCCCGGGGCTGGGCTAGGCGTGGCCTGGAGAGAGAGGGGCTCTGAGCAGGACTGTGCTCACCCTCACCTAATGATAGGGCCAACTGTACTCAGTATAAATCACTCTGACCCATAAACACCACCTCCACACACACCAAGTCTGCTCACATGCACATGTGCCTCTATGCTCACAGAAAGTCTTATTGACCGTATGCACCTGTGCAGGCACGTAGACCTGAAGTTATGAGTAGTGAACTTAACAATACACATTCTACCACACACTTGAAAGACAGCCGAGCTGGGGAGTGGAGAGGAGACTGAGGTCCTAAGTCTACAAGGCCCATCAGACAGGCTGCCTGGATGATGGAGTGCCTCTCCTTCCAGCCTTCCTTTCTCTTTGCTGTTTTTCTACAATGCAACATCTATGAATCCCTCTGCCTTATTCTAAAATACTTCTTCATGTAACCCAGAGTTTGGAATTTGAACTGGTTTGCTATCTGGCCCCGCAACTTCTCCAGAGAGAGAACTAGACATGAAAGGATTGCAAATGATGAACACAGAGCTTTGACGGATAAACACAGTGAGTAACAAATGTCTGATAGAAAACAGAGATTAAGGGAAGAAGCCGTGAGACTGATGTTGTTTGGAGCTGCATGAAGAAACACAAACAAATCTACAAATACCTTCCTGTTCCTTGATAGAAAGCATCAGCCATCTTGCCTCCAAAGGGTTTGTGACTGTGCATTCTGAAAGGCCATTATGCTAATGCCTTGACCTCTAGACATGGATGTGTTTGCCAGCCTGAAAAGGCTTTTCCTATTTACCTCTTCACTTCTCTTAGGCACACAATCTCCTGGCATTTTAATTAAATGGGGAAAGCTGCCAAAGAGGAGGGGAACATCCGTGATTTACATGTTGCTGTTCTCCAGAAAAAACCTTTGAATCCCAAATGCCAACTTTTATTCATTTATTTTATGATGCTATGTTTGAGATTTAACCATTTGGGTTTCAAAGGAGACGTTTATAAGCCTGAGAGCTACAGAAATCTTAAAGGGATAGTTCAGATTTTTATATCTGTATGAGGTGCTTATCCATAGTCAGTGTATTACCTACAGTAGATGTCAGTCAGCACACCCCCAGTTTGGAGGAGCAGGCTGGAGTGACGACTCCAAAGCTAAGCAATGTACTGCTGTGGATGGGGTCTGCAATAAAACAGAGTTTAGCCACCTAAAAGAAGTCCCAACTAAAAACAAGGGTATGCTGTATTTACAATATTTTCACTATTTCTGTCAGAAAGCAGTTTCTGACAGGGGACTGAAGCCATTGTATTACTCCCTTCAAAGCCAGACTCCACTGATTTAACATTGTTGAACACAGGGGTGCAGGTGTACTCCAGCCTTGATCAGTTAGTTTTTTTGAGTTATTGTGTGACTTTGGTGTTTAAAAAGGATAACTCCAATTCACTAAGTCACACAATAACTCAAACTAACTAACTAATCAAGGCTGGGGTACACCAGCAGCTCCTGTGTTGAGTGAGCAAAAAGTTTTTGTCAATGGAGTCTGGTGGCTTTGAAGAGAGCATAGATGTGGAACTAAAGCCTTTAGACAGGCTGTCTGAAAGAAAGGTAAAGCAATTAAATTACTCTTAATATAGCATACACTAAATCTGTTATCATTTTTTTTAGGTGGAACTTTTTTTTTAGGTGGCCAAAATATGTTTTGCAGCTGGCCGCTATCCACAGCAGTACACTGCTTAGCTTCCATTTCAGCACTCTGTCTGCTTCTCCAAACTGGGGACATACAGACAGACATCCACTGTATATAATACATTAACAATAAATAAGTACCTCATAGAGCCCAACTTCAAAAAACAGTGACTTTAACTCCTAGCTCAATATGTAGGACCTTCTCTGGAATTACTTAAGTTAAACCCACCAAAAGCTGAACAGTTACTAACTGAAACTTCCTTATTAGGTGTAGTTTCATTGATCCCTTTCAACAAACATGAGTCAAAGTCAGATTTCAGCCTCCTCAGCACTTCTCCAGGCCCATTGGGAGAGTGTGTGCTGAGCTTTGCTAAAGCAACAGCAGCCGGGCAGGTGAGCTAGAGTTACCATGAGCTTGTGTTTGCTTTGGGATCAGCTCAGGCAATATTCAAAGTCCCAGCAAACCTTTATCTGCGCCATGTACAAGAACATTTTTCTGGAGTCAAATACATACGCAAGTGCGTTCTAGACTTACAGCACTCAACTCTGCACTAACTTCATTTTTCTATCTACTTACATTAACCTTTTTCTATGTGTTAACTGATTTTTTGGTCAAGTTTGGAAACAGGAGCAACCTTGGGCCAAAGAGTTCACCCTCTTATATCAGCACAGTGTCATGTGTTTTTGTCTAAATGATACACAGCTGCCAGTGAAAAACAAATCCTGACTGTGACTTTCTGTGTGTATGAATACTGTATTTACCTCTATATAAAAATGTTTCTATTCATGAATACTAGGATATTGGATGTAATTTCCTCATCTGTGTGTTGACAAAGCTACATGGGAATACATTATATCCAACTGTGCTGTTGTATGTGTATTTTTCAACTGCATGAAACTTTGTCTCAACCCACATCACCTTCAGTCTCTGTTTCATGCTGTTTTAGAAGCAGGGGTCACAAGTTAACACCCCTGTCTCCTCTGTCTCTTTCTCCATATCTATCCTGCCATTCACAGAAACCTGCGCCGTCAACAACGGTGGCTGCGACAGGACATGTAAAGACACGGCCACAGGGGTGCGCTGCAGCTGCCCCGTGGGATTCACTCTGCAGCCCGATGGCAAAACCTGCAAAGGTTAGTAAATACATGAAAGTGTGGGAACATACATATGTGTGAGGCCTGCAGGCCTGCTGAATGTTGCATGGCTGCTGTTCTCTGAGCTCTCAGTGTATTCAGAGATCCACCTGAGCCTGCTATGGCTGCTATCTGAGTGATCCAGAGCCAAACCCAATCCTGGCCATCTGCTTCACTACCAGCTGCACGGAGCTCCAGTTGCGGTCACTGCCACTGCCACAGCTTGTTGTTGTTGACTTTGCCGCTAAGCATTTCTCCACTTCCGCCAGCCCATCGCTGACGTCAATGACAGCGGTCCGAGAAGAAGGCTGCCGCAGCGTGCGCCTTAACATCCCAAATATATTATTGTAGTGTTTTGTCTAAACAAACAGCCTGGCTGAGTGAGTCTGACCTGTGGTTGAAACACTGGTCTCTTCAGG
Source organism: Cephalopholis sonnerati (assembly GCA_019142605.1). NCBI lineage: Eukaryota > Metazoa > Chordata > Actinopteri > Perciformes > Serranidae > Cephalopholis > Cephalopholis sonnerati. The sequence continues at coordinate 32,933,146 of JAGQAX010000022.1, read as the reverse complement.
CAGTGGTGCTTTATTCTCCTCAGGGCTAGACAAAGCAGCAGTGAGAGGGCTGTGTGTGAAGAGGAGTTTGGTCACATGTATATTTGGTGCATTTTAACCTCCTGAGATCCCAGCTCTTGTTTGATATGCATTTTTAATTTTTCCTAGCTATTTGGGATTAATAGGACCTGGTAAGTATAAAAAATTAAGCACTGTCTTTGAAAAGTAAGTAGCTGTCAAAAATAAATGATGTCCTCGTATGGGGACATTGGGTTGATTTTTAATGGTCAAATGTTTGTTATAGAGTATAAAACAATTTATTTTAATGCCTAAACATTGTCCAAAAACAAAATTACAAACAGTGCAACATTTGCTCAGTGTTTTGTAACTCAATAGGTTAGGGGTTACTGATCAAGTCTGGAACTGTTTGAAACTGTTCATTTCAACACCTGAGCATGGCTATGCAAAACAAAATTGCAAACAGGACTGGGCAATATGACATAAAAGTGATGTTGCAATATTTTTAGATTCTATCCTGATACACAGTATATATCACAATATTTCAAAATCTCCCCTGAACTACTGTAGACTACTAAAATACAAAACTACTAAATGATCTACAGTTACACTAAAGTTAAACAAAGTAGCTACTGTCACATAATAAACTCAAATATAGTACTGTTACTGGGGCATCAGTAGCTTAGTGGATAGTGCTGGCGTCCCATGTGCAGAGGTGATGCCTCGCCGCAGCGGCCAAGGGTTTGAGTCCGGCCTGCGCCCCTTTGGTGCATGTCATACCCCGCTCTCTCTCTTTCTCCCCATTTCACACTGTTCTCTCCAATAAAGGCACAAAGGCCAAAAACGTAATCTTAAAAAAAAAATAAAAAGTTAAATAAAATACTGTTCACAAAAATAAATTATTGTTTGGCTATAATTAAATAAACTGAAACAGAACCACTGGTGCTTTTATTTTCAAGCACCCAGATTATCTCAGGCCAGAAGTGTTGATGTTTTGCTATGCATTTGAAGCTTCCAATCAACAGTTGTTTTTAGCTGTTAGAGTACAGTGAAAGTGGTACCGCGGCAGCGAGCATTTATTCACTGTGAGCTGGACACAAACTAACAGCTCTCCAGTTCATATATTATTAATATTTGCAAGTCCCACTGGTGTTCCATGGTCGCAAAATGTGACTAAATAGTCACCGTCTGGAGCCCTGCAGATACCAAAACACGCCTCGGCCACTGAAGCTATTGTTAAACTCAGTTTGTTAAACTGTTACCATGGTGCTGTTAAACATGTTGATTCACTCACTGTAAGCCGGAAACAAACTAACAGCTCTCAAGTTAATATATTATTAATATTTGCAAGTCATAATGGTGCTTCATGGTTGCAAAATGCAAACACAAGCATTGCCTGCTCACATTATCAGCTCGCAGAGAGTGGTCTGGATGGGTGGAGGAGTGTATGTGACATTTCACGATTGTGAGTCTTTTTGTTTTGTTGTCTGTCCGTGAGAGGGAGAGAGCCATAGGGGAGAGAGAGAGAGAACCGAAACACTGAAGCAAGTCTCACGCTGATAGCTTAAGAAATGGCGTAACCATTTTTATTCGATGTTAGTGATCTTGCCATTTTATACATCCCACGTGAAAAGGCTGCAATACATTGAGTATAATTGATTTATTACCCACCCCTTATTGTAAATAATGTAACATATCTAAACGCCTTGTGATTTGTTCATTTTGTGACTTTGGATGAATTTTCCTTGCTCAGTACTTCAAGCTTGGAATGTCCTTTTTGTCTGTAGGAATTAGTCTGTCACACCTAACTGGCCTGTGTGAAATAGTGATAATACAATAATAATAATAATAATAATAAAGTCAACCATAAACCATAAAATTAACCATGAAATTTTATCAGGTTTTGTACCTTGTCCACTTTTGTGTCAGGACAGGATGTAGACTAGAGACGGCTGCTATCTTGTTTTTACATGAATTAGTGTATTCTGGTCTCACAAAGTGTCTACGAGGGGGGACAAGCCTAAAGCCTCCTACATACTGTGAGATTTAGCAATCTTATAAGTTTAGTGCAGCTACACTGTGCGTCATGGATCTAATAACTTGGGTACGACATTAAGTTTGATGTATGCAGACTGTATGATGACAGCGTCTACTGAGTCACAGGCTATGACGTGCGATGCAATAGCTTCCCATAATGAGTGCACAAGGATGTTGCGTGGGGTATTACTTCTCCAACTGTGGAGCACAACATAGAGGGTCACATTATTAGAACACCTTAAGTGTTGTGGGAATGATATACTGCTGTGTGTCTGTGTGTGTGATTGCTAGCTGCGAGGTTGCTCACCCGTCAGCTGTAACTCCACTGCAATTTCTTTCTTCAGCCATTTATTTTAGCGTGTTTTGCCTCCATTGCGAGCTGCTATCCGTCTGTTTGTTTGGTTTCAGCCCCAGCACGTGGTAATGGCCATTCTTGATCCTCTCTCACTGTGCAATGTAGGACCACCATTTTAGAGCCACAACCAAAGATAGATTTCTTTCACGTCTGTCATCTTTTATATGGGACAACTCAACATCACACAGTGTATACTGGTTTAAGGATACATCCACATTATTTCAAAGTCTATCCTAAAGCTATACACACATATGCATAGCAAAAGAGTTTATGGTTGCTACAATTGTTACTCATGTTCATACTGGCTGGAAAAGTTCCCTTTTGGACATGATTCAATATGACAGATGGGGGACAAAATGTACTATCTTTAGCATGCAAGTTTATATGCAATTTAAATTTCACAATTTTAGTACAATATTTGCTTTTTGTGTTATTTCCTCTCTGTAGCTCTGCAAGAGAACACTGTTCAGGTGTTGAAGAGGCAATTTTATACTAAAACAACAGTAACTGTGAATGATATCTGCCTGATTTGATTAACACAGACCACTGAAACCTCATATTACCTTTAGATAAACTTTTGACTGCATTTTTGCACAAGAAGAAGACAAACTTTTGTCCCCTATCACTTTCATTGGAAATGCATTAGGAGGGTTAAAGCTGGGGCAGTCAGAAATCCTGAAAAGGCTTTAAAGATGGCTGTCTCCTTAGTTGCTACCCACTCTCCTCCCAGTGAAGTGGTCTGTAGCAGCGGGGAGTGAGGTGGAGGACACATTAGCCCCGTTTCCACCAAACATTTTTGGTATGGAAACCTTTTGAACAGAAAGTACCCTTCAGACATGGTACCTGGACCTTAACGTTTCCACTGCAAACCATACCTTTAAATGTGGGCGGGGTTGTTGTCACTCACTGCTCCGTCAAGCAGTCACTCTATTTCCTCGTTATCAGTGACACGGAGGAAAGTCTGAACCTCATTTATCGTCCACGGAACGAGGCTGCACGCTGACATTTTCTGAACAAAACAGCTCAAAACTAAACAGGCTGCAGCGAGAGTCTCTAAAAATAGCGGGTTTGTGCACTTAGTCTTTCTAAGGCAAGCTTAGGGGTTTAGTGTTGCCATAGCCGCACGCTACACAATGCTTTTCTTTTCTCCAAGTGAGGATTAGAATATATGCAGTTCACATAACCCGGCTCAAATTAAGACATATAAGCGCTTGAAGATCCACTCGTTACTAAAATTGTATGTCATATAAAAACTATAGTAATGGTCAAAGTTGTAATATGAAATGTTTAAGGCGTGTTGATTAAGTCACATCATCAGCTTGTGCATTGTGTAACGTTATGAGTTAACGCTCCACCTTAAGAATCCCGGCAGTTGGCTCAGTGAATGAAGTTATTTTTTCTCCGACTCTGGCTGCTGCGAGAGGCAGCAAAACATCCTGTTTTATAGTTACAGTCTACCAATTAAACTCTCCACGATATGAACATTGGCTTCTGCCTCAAAACCAGCCACAACTCAGGCCTGAACAAAATGGCCATCCGCTACTGACCAATCAACGGACTGCAGTGTTTCTAGCTCCACCTTTTATGAATGAATGAATGAATGATCTTTATTGTCATTGCACATGTTACAGAGCGACGAAATTTGTTTCAGTTTAGTACCAGATCTGTGTGCTAGGTACCCCAAAAGTAGGGCGACCAAAAATGGTAATGGTTAGAAATGGTTCCATTAGTACCATCCACAACTTTTCGCAGTGGAAACAGAAAAAAAGCATACTGAACTGAACTGAACCATACTGCTCGGTGAAAATGGGGCTATTTTGACTTGAGGCTCTAGCTAACTAGGCTACATAAACATGAGCTTGAAACTAAGCTGTGAAGCTTTGGCTCCAGTTAGAAGAAGGCTTAACTGTTAGCAACATTTTCTCTCCATCTCTGAAGCACTTTGCTGATACTGACACATGTTTAATTTGGTTTTCTGTCAGACTGTCTTTTTGATAAGTCTCTCTTCCGGTTTGGGTTGCTTTGCAGTCTAGACAGTTGTTATTAATGCTGAAATAGCAACTTTCTCTGCAGGATTCTCCACTATTGAATCAGGCTTTCCTGAAGGGATGTGCATGCATATCTGGATTTGTAGAACAGCCAATAGGAGCGCCCTCTCTCTGATATGTACTTTGATTGGCCAAAGTCTCTCGTCACAAGTTAGATTTTCTAGCTTTCTCTGTTTTTCTGAAAACAGGGCCAAGAGGTGCAGAAGTCTAGTTTTCTCTCAGTCCACTTGAATTACAATATGCTCAAAGGTGATTATGGTATTTTTGCCCAGTGAGGACAAAATTAAACTGCCTAACCCATCTTTAATGGCAGTATTAACAGGAGGAATTATTACAGCAAGCTATTTCAGTGCCAATTCAGACACCCGGCAGTTGAAAAATTACAAACCTGTTCATCAACCACATCAGAATAAAATGCTTTTGTTTTTTTATGACTATGATATAATGATTACACCTTGGTGCATTAAGTGGATATTCTCTGAGTCATGTAGTTACTGTGAGAAGGACAATGAAGCTGCACATTCCTTTGCCACATGTACATGTGTGGTTGTTAATGGTCAGACTTCCTTCCTCTGCTCTTCCACTCTGTATGGACAGAGAGATGGAGTGATGGGGCACAACCCCACATGTGACCGACATGGTCAAGGACGCACAATCATCACAGCAACGAACTGCAGGTCACGTGACAGCGGAATGACTCTGCGTGTCAGAATCTGTGTGGCTTGTGTGTTATGAGCATGCTCTTTTAAATTGTATAATGCTGTGTATGTGTATGTGTGCATTTGGGAGTGTGTGTGTTTGCGGAATGAGTGTCAGGCAGTTTGAGAATGTGGCATGTAGGTGTGTGAAATCCTGGAGCCGGAGCTGTCTCAGGTCTGACAGGCAGACGACGCGTCGGCAAACTTTGAGATGTTTGAGCAGTGAGGCCCACGCTGGCCACTGTCTCTCTCTCCCTCTTTCTCTCCCTCTCTCTCTCTCTCTCTCTCTCTCTCTCTTTCTCAATTTAATTTAATTAAGCTTTATTGGACATTTCTTATGTGTTGTCAAAGCACAATTACAATTTAAGACAGTGAAAATTAAAAAAGAATTAATAACAATGTATTATTACAAATGCATAGACATACATTTTAAAGGAGAAAAGTGAAGGAGTAAATAAAAAGGCAGAGTGTGAGCTCTCTCTCTTTCTCTCTCTCTATCTCTCCACCCATGACATACACACACTCACACAGACAGCACCATCCAGCTGCAGACTGGCAAATGTACTCAACTAGAAGACAGGACAAATCAGTCAGTTCCGAAACTGAATAACTAAACACAAGAATTCAACATAGTCATCACTATTACCATGCTAGAGCTGTGGTTAAGATTTAATTAATATTAGATTATATTATTAATTAGATTAGATCAATATGTTAATTACATCAGAGAGCAACATCATTAAAGTGTAATTTAATCTTGTCTAGTAGGCTTGGAAAAAGTTATTTATTGATTATTTCACTTATTATATATTATATGTATGATATCCTACAAATTAGCACCCCACGAATGATGTTACATACTTAATGTGAAGTTACAGAGGTTAGGTTTAGGAAAAGAAACATGGGGAGGATGTACCTTAAAATGTACAAACAGCTAAAAACAGTGTTAAGCAGATAGTTTTCTTGGCAAATCAACAATATTTCAGACAAGCAACTGTTTTCAGGTTGTTTTCATACCAGGGATGTGATCAGATAATGTAAAAAACATAATGACATTATTAAAACTTAATAATATCTTTTAATCTTTAAGTTCAACCAAACACTGAGCAAGACTTTTTTAGGCCACCAGTATTAACTTTTATGAACTGAAGACACATTGAAATAGTGACAGCTATGGCTTCGCCTATACTCTGTGAATCTGGGGTTACACCATGGTTACATTAACTGAGCAAGATTGCCACCACAGTACCGAATTGTTAACAGACGGCCCCCGCCTGTCACACAAAGTGACTATGCCCTCATTTATGCATAGAGTCAAGCCTTAATAACATTTTAACAGGTAAGTGATATAAAACTTCCCCCTTGCACAGTTGTCCTGAATGTTGAAAGTAGCTACAGTATAGAAACCCAAACCAACTTTTGTACCAGGCTGTAAAAATGTTTATTTTTTGCTGTAAAATTAGGCATTTTAACATGGAGGTCTATGGGGACTGACTTACTCTTGGAATCAGCTTCAAGTGGACATTAGAGAAACTGCAGTCTTTGGCATTTCTGTATTTGCTTTAATTTCAGCCCTGGAGGTTGCATCTTAGGTTAGAGGAGCTTCATCATCACGGTTACAGTGACAAAAGTTAGGGCTGAAAGGGTTAAGGTTAGGCTACAGTGGAGATCAGGGTTAAGAGAAACCATGGTTGACCATTATTTGGAAACGGGAAATGAACAGAGGCTTCCTGCGTAAAGGTGATGTTTTGTTGACTAATCCATCAAACACAACCTCCTCCCTGCGTGGACTTTGTTGCTCAATAATGTCGACTTGTGGCCACTAGAGGGCTTTGTCATTTGAATGTAAACAGATGTTGATTTTGGGCACTAACTAAAACAACTGATGGGAGGACAGTGCATTTGAAATTGAGTATTTTTACATGGAGATATATAGGGATTGACTTGCTCCTGGAGCCAGCCTCTAGGAGCCACTAGAGGATCTGCAATTTTTGGCACCTGCGTGCACCTCTTGGGTTAGGGGAGCTTCACCGTCATGGTTACAGTGGTAAAGGGTAAGGGGCTGAAGAAGTTAGGGTTAGGACACAATGGAGTTTGTAGTTCAGAGGATCTGAAGTTGACTGTTGGTTAAAAACGGGAAATGAACAGTGGCCTCCCGTGTTTAATTGTGATTTTTTTGTTGACTTCTCCATCCATCCTCACCTTCTGACTGCCTTGTCCAAAGACTGTATACAATAATGGACATAGCCATTGTAATGTAACCCATTGGTTTGGCATTTTGGCCTTTATTATTAATACCATTAAAACAAAGTGTACTTACCGGAAAAACTGAACATCCGACTCTTCAGAGGATCTTTTAGTACAACCAAACACTGACCTTTTTAGGTGCCCAAAACATTAAAATTAGTTGGTTGAAAACAGGAAGTGAACAGTGACCTCCCGTGTTAAAGTGGGATGTTTTGTTAAATCATTCAATCACCTGACTTTCTCCATTTGGAAAACAGATGTTGTTTGTGGACACTAACTGAAACAGTTAATGAGAAGACAATGCATATTGAAAATAAAAAGCCATATTCATAAGGCCAACCATTAGGCTCTACAGCAGGCATGTAACACTGCAGTTGCATGCTGGAGAAACATCTCGTCCACCACTCTGATGTCAGGTTCAAACCCAGCAGCTTGTGTGAACACTTCCAGTCTGTCTCCCAGGTGATTTGTGATCCTGACAGAACCCAGCATTTACAGTGGTGGAAAAATGAAAAGTTTCCCCCTCTTTTTCAGGCTTGAGTTGAGTGGGGAAGATGGATAGGAGTGTAGTCCAGCTGTGCCCCGCCCACATAATTTGGCTGTGGATCAGCCCCTGGGCCTCATAAATCCCAGAGCAAGGATCAGTGCTGAGGGGAGCTGAGAGACACAAAGCAGGCAGCACACATCGATCAGTATCTATCACTTGGGCACCAAGCAGGAAGACACACACTTAAACTGATACAAACACACTGTAAACCCTAATCCATCCATGACACAAAATTTTAATGCAAAGTCTACACAGATCTCTGGGATCGTCAAAATGACATTAAACTTTATGTTCACTTGACACTCAAACTCATCCCTTGTCAGTTTGACCTAATTTTTTTATGTTAACTCAACAATTTTTGAGTTTTGAGTTAATTTGACTAAAATGTATAAAGCTGATTTCACCTAATTAGTTTAAGGCCAATAAACAACCCTATCATTGTGCACCTAACATATTGTGGCGTGTAGGGGCTAAATGGGTGGAGTTTCCCAGCATTCTGTGAGACAGTGTGTTTAAGGCCATAAGCCAAAAAAAACTGTGTTAAAATGTGTTCTAATCACTCATGTTACCCAATACACAGTGATTAATGTTTATGTATTTCAACAATGGTTCTAATAGTTTACAGTTAATTTTGTGGTAAAAGATATTTTGCACCATGAGTCAAGTCATATACACAGTTCATGACCTCCCGCCTATGTGGATATTAGAGTGACTGATATAAAGTTTTGCTGAGGTGAAATAATGAACGCTTACTGGTTCAGAGTAAATCTCTTTGTCTTATCGTAGCAGTCAAAAAGAAACCTAAGCTCATCACAATATATTTTTATAGCTCAATGAAATTTTTAAAAATAGTTGTAAAGTGTGTACTCAGTGTTAATATATGACATAGAATAACATTAACTGCTCAAACAACAACAACAACAACAATAAAAAGTTATGTTAAACTGACATAAAATTCCTGTCAGACAAGGGTCATGTGACACATGAGTATTTTGTGTCTGGTGTTCTCAAAACATTTATGTTACTGTATTGTACTACATTAAAAGTTTTGCGTGTAAGCTGTTTAACAAAAAATTTTAAGTTGAGTGAGTCAGTTGGGGTTTACAGCTCATGGCAAAGAGTGCTCGATGTCAGAAATCCCGCAGCATTACTGCTGCTGTTTGTAACTCAGCTAGACTCAGACCACTTATACAGGACTGATAGACTGTAGAAAAACATGGCCACAGTGTGACATCCCTACTAGGTCTCTGAGAGGAGGTTTAGTGTGGGCTTACTCCTCCACTCCATCTTTTCAGATCACATCAGTGAGCCAGTACCAAACATCCATATCTGGACGATGTGTTGCATGTTGGGTGGAGCTGAGGTGGAATGTAGAAGTGGCAACCACATCAACTTCAAGGCTGAAAAGCAGGAAGTGAATTTGCCTTTGTTTGGCCAAAAGTCTTGTTTGCTTTAAAGGGTCAGTTCACCTGAATGACAAAAAATATAATTTCTGTCCTATCTCTAATGGTATCTATTCGAACACATAGTTTAGGCCTTATTTGTCCAGGTTTGAGATATTTGTCCTTGGGGATGTGAAGGTAAATGGAGTAATTATTTTTGGCCTCATAATGTTGAAATATGACTTTAGACTGCAATATGTCTTTCCACAACTTATGTCCCTGTTACTCTAGGTAATCTACAGAACACACTATGAATATTTTTGTTGGAACTATTTTCTGCTGAGCAAATAGTGCCTAAGAAAACTGTTGACCACCTGTGCTGTGGATTATCCAGCATAGCATGGATTCTGTTGAAAAAAATGTTGCTGTTAAATGTTGAAGTGTATTTTTTTTTCAGTTAACTCACATGTACTGGGATAAAGGTAAAAGTCTAAAAGATTATCTGCAGTCTAGGTATCACCAGAGGTGAGTTGGTGTTTTATTATAGTTTGGGCTCACCTTTAATACAGTCCACAGTTTCCTGGGAGCCAGGATGTGAAGGCCAATAGACTGACTGCAAGTTTTTAATGTTCTTGTTGTTTTTGTTTGTGTGGTTGTGTGTTTGGTCTTGGTTTTTTTTTTAAACAGACAGTATGCAATATAGAGCAGACAGGAAGTAAGTGAAAGATTGGGAAACCAAAATTTAAGCAGAGGGATGTTGCAGTAACACGGTTAGTATTTTAAACCCCGAGGCCACCAGGATGCTCCTATCTGTTAATTTTCTAAACTTCAGTTCAATTCAATTCAATTCAATTCAATTCAATTTAATTCAATTTTATTTATAAAATTGAAGCCTATACGTGCCCAATATCACAAATCACAGTTTGCCTCAGAGGAATTTACAGCATATGACATCCCTCTGTACTTGGACTTTCGTAGTGAATAAGGAAAAACTCCCCCCCCCAAAAAATCCCTTAACTGGGAAAAAACTGGTAGAAACCTCAGGAAAAGCAACTGAGGAGGGATCCCTCCTCCAGGACGGAAAGACGTGCAATAGATGTCGTGTGTAAAGATTAGATCGACATAATAAATTTACAGTAATCCGTATGACAAAATGATATATAAAGAGAGACAGAGACAGAGAAAGAAATTAAGACGGCGTGAGAACAAGAGAGAAAAAGGACAAGCAGTAATGACAATAGCTACAATGACATTAGTTTTAGTGATAATTAGACTTGCAGCAGTGAGAGCTCCATAGTTAAGTTTAACACAATTAACAACTTCCTCCTCCTCTCTTTTGATGTGTGTTTGTGAATGATTAAGGTGAGAAGCCACCCATGTTTCACTTACATATATTTATCACAACATCATCCACTGTGCTCCTAACAGCAGAATCTCACCATGTCTCAACCCAAGCATGAAGTACAACTTAAAACCATTAGTGTAAATGAGCAATATTTCTCAGTTTATCCGTTCTCCGCACACCATTTCCTCATTCAAACATAAGCCTCACATCATATGTCATCACGTTATAAGGTGAAATGTTTTACCGTATAACACGATAAATAATATACTGTTATGTTGTTATATGAAGTGTCCGTCACGTAAAATAATATAATTTTAGTTTATGAAGCGATAAGACGGAGCCCTCTCCTCTCCTTTTATATGCTTTACTCACAACTGTGTGAATTGACCTGGATATGAAGCGTCCGTAGCACCAAATAATATAACGGTAGTTTGTAAAGAGCTAAGATGAAAAAAAAAACAAAAACTCAGCAGCAGCGGTCATATTTCAACAGCTGCTAGTTGCATATAGGGAAAACACTGTGCATATTTGTAAGAATTGAGTGTAAAGCTATTTTTCCTTTTGTTTATTTCAGAGCCACACACATACACACTTGTTGTGAACCTCCTGCATTGAAAATTAAAGTATCCTCTCGAACCTGATTATCTGGCCGGAATCATATATGGGTTTATGTGCGCTGCTGGTGTTACACAGTGTCTGTCATGCGGCGCGACGGAAATTTGACCAGCGTTTTAAATCGGCGTATTTTAGACATTGCTGATCACGTGAGAATCGGCCCAATTCCGAGCATTGCCGATTAATCGGTGCAAGTTTAGTAATAATGTTTTAATAATAATAACAATAATTTTTGTAGCACATGTTGTAAGTATGTATTAATATATGATAGTATATGTATGTAACAGTAATAATTGTATGTGTGTAATATTGGTAGAAGTATGACCTTAATAAAAATGTAGACAGAGAAGTTACATAAAACTTCAGCTCCTGTACAGTTCCTGTTATCATGAATGGGGAAATTAGACCAAAATTGTTTTGTTTGCACTTGACTGTAAACATGTTTATTTCTACTGCAAATTTGGGCATAGTAAGTGGCCATAAGAGGAACTGTATTTTTTGGTACTTCAGGTTGGCTTCATTTTTCAGCCTTGGACAGTGCCACTTAGATGCCACAGGTGTGTAGTGTAACTGTACTTTCGAACATTTTGGTGGCATCTCAACACAGTGAACTGCCAACTCCGTCAAATAAACCAAGCTCGGCTTCAAGACATCACAGACTGTATGGATTGTAGCTGCTGCTGTGGGCAATCACGTGTGGCACTGAATTGAAGCATGCGTGCACTGATTGGCTGCAAGCAAAACCATAAAAATAGTAATTCTTTTCTAGATCTGGGTACAAAAAGGACTGTGTGCAGGTATCATGTGACTGAAGGTTTAATACTATATGGTACTGGGTTATTATGGTCAATATGACAAATGCAAGGACATTTCCAGTTGCCTCTCTGTCTCTTCCACTAAATCTGTGCTAAATTTAGGCTCCTATGTCTATTTTACAAGTCTTTGTGGTGCTTTTTGTGATTGGCTTGGACGGTGGTGGAGTGTGGCTGCGAGTCACTCATCAGGATGTGGAAATCAACTCACTGGTCTGTAAACTCTCCCTCAGGTGACTTCTGGCCAGCTAGCTGCTAGCTAGCCAGGTTGCATCTTCAAATGTAAACATCAATAAACATCGAAAAGATGGACAAGAGTGGGCACGAGCTGAACTAGTGTCCTGCTAGCCATTGTACAGGTGTTGGAGATAAACTGGATGACCCATGCTGCATCACTTTACAGCTGGATATCAGGAATTGTAATATCCTTTGATTCACCAGAACTTGACTAAATCCTGGACTCCATCATTCAACCAGAAGGCTTCTTACCTATATGCCGATCTGACGGAGTAGAGGACTCTAGCGAGAAAAGGAGAAGTGACGTTTGCTTTATGATGACTAAGGACTGGTGTGACAGTGGGAATGTGAGGTGCTGTCCTGTTCCTGCTGTGGATCAGTGCTACATGTATATGCCGTTCAGAGGCTGCTGCAATGCAGTCTTGTTGAGGTCAGGATGTGTGGAGAGATAATTCATTCCACAACCAGAAACTATGGATTACCAGAACCATCCGGAATCTTGCAGTGTGTCTCAAATCACGTACTGCCATTTTGCACTTACCGGAAGTGACAACAGCTTTTTTTTTTTTTTTTTACCGCGTCTCCTTCCTCTTTGTCTACTTTTTAAACGGCGAATTGCTTACGGACCCTGGAGCATTATTGCCAACATTTAATCACTATCTCTGCCAACACATAAACCGAACATATTCCACGTCAGCGCTAATTAAACTGTGCTGCTGTGCTAGCTAGGAGCAAGTTAGCTAGCAAGCTAATGTTAGCACCAACATTATTGTTCACGGTACCATATCATTACAGACCCTCACAAACATTACTGATGCCTTCTGTTCGACAACAGTATTGGTACTTAGTGCAAAAAACATGTATAACAACACTCCATGTTCGTGACACTTGTGCACTCAAAATATTAAGTTAGTTAGTTACTTTGTACAGAAGTATGTGATTTAAGACACGTTGCTGAACAAATATAAAGCAGCTGCCAACAATGTAAGACACAAAAAAAGACTAAATTACAGTGCACAAGTTAAAGGAGCTGATGGGATCACATTTCACCGGAGTTGTACGTTGTATAATTTCATGTAACAAATGATTGATTGAGTGAGTGAGTGAGTGAGTGAGTGAGTGAGTGAGTGAGTGAGTGAGTGACTGAGTGACTGAGTGAGTGAGTGACTGAGTGAGTGAGTGACTGAGTGAGTGATTGACCTTCAACAAATTGAGTACTGGTACCCAGCCATACTGTCTAACATACACAGTCACACTGAGAGCAGTTTCCATTTCTCTGGGACCTGAAGAAATCTGCCAGTGTTTTCAAACTCAGAGCCATGTTGCTGCAAAGTGATTGTACTTAAGTTCTGTCTTTATTGATGGAGTCCCAACAGCATTCTTTAAATTCCAAGTGTGACAGAGGCTTCTTGTCACCATGGCAACAGCAACCAGAGGTTGCGCTGGCTGTCTGAGAGTTAGCTAATCAATATCTCCCACTGAAGCCTATCTGTGTGTGTATATGTGGGTGTAAGTCCACTCCGGTGGCACATAATCACAGTCATGTTCCACAGTATTGCAGTGCACAGACTGGAGTATAATTGCTGGCATTTAGTCGTTTACCGAACATAGTAGTTAGCGGCAAGATAAGTGCCACGCTGTGAGGTGGTCTCATCTAATGTGCCACTAAATTGCTTGATAGAGACAGACAGCTCTCTCTCCACCTCCCTCTCCCTGTCTCGTTCTTCATCTGCGTCTACCTTGCTTTAAAGCCAAGGGGATGTGCCCTGTCGTGCCTGTCTATCATAATCATTTCAATATAAACTATGTAGGGCATGTTTAAAACCCACCAGTCCGATAAACGCCCTTTCATCTGCGCTGACAGACGAGCCGGTTCAGCCTCTCACGATGACAGACACGCCAACCCGAGGAGGCGTTTCATCACGGGGCTCTCGTGCCGACAATTGAGCAAGAGAGAGAGAGAGACAGAGAGAGAGAGTTTCCAGATGTTTGATTAGAAGGTGCACACTGGAGGAAGGATGAGTTACTGTATATGTGTCTGTGTCCATGTGTTTCTGCAGGTTAATTGACACACATGTAGGTTGCATGTTTTGTGCACATGTAAGCTCACTGGTGGTTGGCTGTGTGTGAGTGTGTGCTTGTGGCTGTGTGTGTGTGTGTGTTTCTGTGGATAGCGTGTGGTCGCTGTACTGTGCTGTACAGCACACAGTGTGTATTGGCACCTGAGACACGTCCCCACTGGCCTGCATTCCTCGTCTACCTGAAAAGACCTGAAAGCACAAACACACAATCAGATCAAACTCAGACAGCGACACAATCACATCCATTCACTGGGAAACTAATCGTTTGTTTTAACTGATATTCCGGAAAGTCAGAAGTAAATGCAAATGAATGTGTGTCATTCAGTTATATGGGAGTTTGTGCATGGAGATAAACTAACGTCATGTTACCCTAGACCGGGAAACGCCCTGATATCAATTGTTGCAAGGCCCCCATAAAGTGTGCCAGGCTTTGAGGTAGTAGTAGTGGCAAAACAGTGGCAGTGTAATTCCCGAGCTCTGTCACATGATGGCTTGTGGCCCAAAAACACTTTTTCTCGTAGACTCACAGCGGAAAAGAGGCATCTGCAAATCATTAGATGCATTTTTTTGAGTGTCACAACTTGCATGAAATGACTTGTTTCACTATCAGGATTTGGTCTATTTGGTCCGAAAACCTTTGGAAAGTCTAAAAGAGCGGCATGATAATCATTTTATCCCCATTTAAGTTAGCAGAGCGCTAAACACAAAGTAGCCAGCTCGGCCGGTTGAAGTCTCTGCACCTGCTCTATGGCCACACAATTCGGAAGTAGTGCAGATCATCCGGTTAATTTTATACACAGCACTTATGTGCCACTGAGCAAATTTCATAGGAATGAATGGGCCCTGCCGCCAATGCTCTATCTTGGTCTCTTTATGCATCTATAGCGCCTAAAGGAAGCGGACAGTACTCCGTGGAAAATTTGGCACAAAATAAAAAGAGCTTTCACTTCAGGGACCTGGGCTGGAACCAATTCCACTTGACCCCAGCTTGTTTGTTTATTGTGAACACTGTGTACTTTACCAAGGTTCGGTACGTTGACCTGTGCCCAAGTTTAATTAAAGAGGTGGCTGTGAGTACAGTTCATGTGTACTCGGGTACAGTACGCATCAGGTGTAAACACCAACTGAACCAAAACATGGAAGTGGACTAACGCAACTACAAGGAAGTGGTTATAAAAGAGTCTCAATTTAATGCTGATGCTTCTATATAAGACAGAATCGCAGCCAGCCACAGACAGACCAAGATCCGGCTTTCTGCCACCTTCAACTAGTCAGAGCTGCAGCGAGAGGCGGAGAGCTCTGTGCCCAACAACAGTGGTTCTTCCTCCTCCAGCTAGGAGAAGAGCCTTGCCTGGCTGCTCCACTGCTATCACTGATGGCGGTCTACAGGGCAGCAGTCTGCAGCACAGTCTTTCTACACTGTAGCACAGCAAAAAATGTCACATACATTATGATACAAATGTCTTTGGATACAGACTAACATTACTAATGTGAAAGATGAGCAGCAGGGAAGTGAACAGGGAGTTAATTGTACTCTGGCATAGTACAAAGCAATCGTACCTAATATGAAAACTCCATAATTCTCTAGTCAGGTGCCATTTATTTTATTTGTCCTTCATTTAGCCAGGAAGGCCAAATTGAGATCTCGTCTTTCTAGTCCTGGTCAAGATGGCAGCAAAAACAGTTACAACTGCAAAAAAATAATAAACTATGTCACATATCGGAAGATTGGAAGATCGGCAGTCGATGCCCAGCTCCTCCAGTCCACATGTTTCATTGGTGTGTGAGTGCATGTGAGTGGTTACTTAGTAGCAGGTGGCACCATGTATGGTAGTCCTGGCCACCAGTGTGTGTGTGTGTGTGTGTGTGTGTGTGTGTGTGTGTGTGTGTGTGTGTGAATGTGACATGTAGTGAAAAAGTGCTTTGAGTGGTTGGAAGACTAGAAAAGTGCTATACAAGTGTAGTCCATGTTCTGTTTACCATACAATAGTCATTAAACCACTGCAGAAGAAAAGGACACAATGAGATGATGTCATTAAAAGAACTCTCCTGTCGTCAAAGCTCAAACAGTGGAGAACAATGTAGACTACATGACAGAAATATGACATTTATCTGGGGTCAGTACCTGTACCATTGTAGAAACATTGTTCCTGGTATATTACATTGGTTTTAGTAATTGTGCCATTATTACTGTTCTTACGATCAATACTTTTGGTGTGATAATGTGTGTTAGTACAATTGTATCCCTGCTGCCTAAGTAAGGAGTCACAGATCAGGATCAGTTGCTCCCTTAGTGTCCACACTCGTCATGTGCACTAATCCAGTCCTAACGCCATGGTCTCCATCTACTTACATAACTGCAGCCTAGCCGACAGTCTGTGCTCCGGCCCAACTAGGCCCAAATCACTGGCTGTTTTATTGTTGTGTAAAAGTGAGCGTTTCCCTTGGCCCACATGCCCCTGCGGACTGTTTGTTATTAAACAGAATCTAGCGGCCGAGGTCGTTTAATACCTGAATAAATAATCGCTCCCTCCCGGCCTGATGTCTGTCCTCTCCACCGGCAACACCCTGCGAAGAAAACCAACACTCTCCAAGAAAACTAGATCCCCTGTACTCAGTCCATAATTATTTGTAGAGGTTCGGGTTTCTGCAAATGTATTCCATTTAATTGCTTTTTACTGCAAATATTTGGTAAAACTATATTTGGTAAAACTGTCCGCTGTCTGCAGCTTGTACCCTGGAGGTATGAGTAGCACATTCCTACAAGCACATCTAAATGTGGTTTAAGTGACAACATGAGAGTTTAATTCCTGCTTGGTTTGTTTCAGCCCATTTTTCCCCCTCAGTCTCTCTCTCAGGGACTAGGTAGCCTGACGAGCCTCTTACATAACAGCCCGACCCTGCGCTTGACCTCCAGATGCTGGGGTCATAGGTGAGGAGTTAGGGTTCATTCACTCCTCCCTCATTGGTGGCAGTTGGTTTAGGCTGCAGCACTGATCAATCAGGTCAGTCGGGGGGTGTTTATCAGGCAGCTGAGCCCCACGGCAGCATCCGGGTCTCTGCTGGAGTCAGTTTTCTCATTCCAAACACTGGACTTCTCAAACACAGCCTCGAGGCTTACAGAGGAACAGGCAGCGGGCGGAAGGCTTGTTTCCTTTGGCCCAGGTGGATGTTAGCAAGCCTTCTCATTTGGCCCATAGCCTCTTGTGCAGCCAGCACAGTGTATGTGAAGAGTTCACTTCCAAAATATCTAACCTGGAAGAAAAATGAATTCCCTTAACATCACTGTTCAGCTAGCGGTAGATTCAATTAAAATTCCACACTGGAGTAGGCCTATAACTTCGATTACAGAAATATTGTGTTGTAATGTTTTTAACCAATGCAGACAAGCTTACTGGAAATTTCCGATTAATTACTCATTATCTGTAACATCAAGCAAACTTTTCCCCTCTGCTCTTCCATTGCTTCAGCATTTTGTCACTGGACTAGTTTAACATGTAAACGTTTAATTTACTTTGCTAGTGTGAAAGCTAAAGTTCACAGCTGTGAGATGCCAGCAAAGACTCTGTCACATGACCCAAGAAGTGTGTTTCCATCCACCTGTTCTCAATCACATTTTGAATTTGTACGTCAAAACATGGAAAAGTGGAATTTAGATAAGGCTTTTTATGCTTCATTAGAATAAAATGCTACAAAGTGCAACGGCGCACTTAACTAACATGTCACTCAGACTTCCACTGAAGAGCTGAAAGCATCCGATGTGTGTAGAGCAACATGCTGTACTAAAACTCAGTTGTATGTTTTCTTACAAAAAGTAATACATCCAAAATTGTACATATTCCACATAATCATGAGCCAGTGATCCATACATAAGCCATGTGTTTTGGAAGGCTGCAATCATGTGACCATATGCTAACAGGAGTAAACGAGGAGGTGATCCCAAGCGGTCCTGTGAGTATGCGGATTGGGGTAGAGGATGGGTCATAAAAACATAGACTTTTCCACCGGGACTCTCCCCAGGAGATGTTTGTTCAGAACATCAGCTGTATGTTACTGCCAGCGATTAAAGGAATACTTCACCCCCTAGATGATTATTATATACCTCACCCCTAACCGCAATATCTTTACTCACTCCGAGCGACCGGCTTCCTAGGATCTGCACCTTTGGAACAAGGACACAACAAAGACTGCTTCTAGAGCCACAGCTCTTTCCAGCCTTCTTCGCTGGCTAACAAGGACAGCATCCCTCAAACCAACTCTTCCCTCAATCCATTCAGGATTTGGTAATGTAACAACTGGGCATAGCTTTATCACAGCTGTACAGGCTAAGCAAGACTGTTTCACTTGTTGTTTGTGATTTAATGCTGTTTATTGAGTTGTTGTTGTGATTGTCTGCAATTAGGTGATTGATTAGTGGGTTTTACCAAAGCAAAGTCATGTTTAGTTTGCTAATGCTGTTCACAGACGTCTTGCATGCAACTAAACATCTTCTGCACTAATCCAGACCCTTTGTAACACAAATCGCATTCACATAGACTCACTTACAAATTAGCTTTCAACGGAGCTACACCCAAACAGGCAGCTTAAAGTTCCCGCTTCTTTTCCTTTGTCTTTGCCCTGACCACACAGTCAGACAAACACCTCCCCCGATCTGAAGCCAGCTTTGATCCAGCCATCTTGTAGTTTTCTGTTGTCAGCCATTTTGTTTTGTAGGCCAAACAGCCCTAAACAGATTACCACACCCGCCTTTGTCTTTCTCTCTCTCGCGTGCACACATAGACACACACCTACACACGTATACACACACACACACACACACACACACACACATGCTTGTATATAGTTAGTTAGGATTTGTGTGTTTTGGTTTTGCTTTGCTTTACTTTACGAATAAATATAATTTTGGAATCATACCTGCTGTCTGTTTAATGTTGTACAAGAATGAATGAATAGTCAACCTCTGCTACGTGAAGAACTCCGAAATCCTTCAGGCTTTATTATCAATTTTGGTCATGGTTATTAATTTAATTATTAATCAAAATCCCAAATTAATAGTTTAGTGAACTTTATGAGGCTGATATCATTAACTGGCTATCATTTTTCCCTTGGGAATGGTGCCCCACGAGGTGATTTGATGTTAATTAAGTCACGTTATTTAACATAATTAACAATTATTACTAATAATAATTATTATTTCTGATAGCCAATTTGATACTTAAGTTGGAGATCTGTTACAAGGTCAGGCCCTTGGTGAGGCCTATTAGTGTTGTTCCCAACATTTATGGTGCCTCCGTTTGACGCCAAGTATTGTTTCCAATATTTATGGTGCCGCCGTGTGAGACCTACAACATTTCCAACAAGTAGAAGCTCAGCTTTTTATCATACTGTTTGTAGAACCCCTACATATTTGGTGTCCGTTGGTGAGACCTAGTATTATAAACCCCAACATTATTGTTGACCCCAACATTTATGTTGCCCCTTGATGAGGCCTAAAATTGTAGATTCCCTACATTAATGGTGCTGCCGTGTGAAGCCTATGAATGTAGATGAAGCCTATAAGTGTGGATTCCCTACAACTGTTTGTATGTTTTTTATAAGATATTATATCTATGATGATAAGTTGGGAGCGATAAGGAGACTGTAACCCCAACATTAATGCATGAAACAAACAGAAATGTTGTATTCCCATATTGTTTTTTTTTGTTTGTTTGTTTGTTTGTTTCAAGTTTTACTGGAGCTCTTTTAATCAGTTCAATCCCCAGGGTTTTTTCATGGGGGTGAACAGGTGGGGCCACTAAAAATCTTGGGGTGGCACCAATATTCATGACTGAATTTCAGGCATTTGATTATGTTGTTTGAGTAGTCTATATAGACCAGTTTAAAACTATGCCAATAAGGAGAGTCAAGGAGTTGTATACTGATATACTGTCATATTTGACAGTAAATGTTATCAACAATAATTAATAATAATTAATACCAATACAGATGACATTTTGAGTTGACGATAATCCTGTTTTAATGTGTTATGTATCTGTACATGTAAGGCAATTCATTGCTCTTTAAATAGGCTGGTTGCCCTTTCCCTATAAAAGACAAAGCTTTAATTTGAAGGAGTACATTTTCTACGAGCAAGCCTTCTAAAGTTTAGTGGGTACCTACAGAACACATTTTCATTCAGGTGTCTTGAGGTGAGAGTTCAAGGGACCACTTTGAAAATGGCCATGGTAATTGCTGCCTCGCTAGACCTTACCCTAACTTTGAAGCGTTATTTAGCCTACTTCTCGAGAAGCTATGCCAACATGGTCAGTACCATAGACTGTATACAAAGATGTATGACATGGCAGCTCCCCAAAAGTGATGCCAAAACATCTGAATTGGCCCCTGGTGACTAGCTGCGGCAACAAACTATAAAGTCAAAGTACATATCAAATAAGATTTTCCCAAAGATGCTTTCTATCATTTTAGGTAGTTCTTATCGTGCCAAAGTTTGTTCAAGTGTTAATTTTTCAAATGTCATTTTGCAAATGACATCCCCAGCGCAAGATGGCTACTACTGCACCCGGGATACCTTGGCTTTATTTTTGTACAGTGTGAGTAAGTGGAGACGTGTTGTCCATCTTTATATACGGTCTATAATTGGTAGCAATAGATGCCATGGATAGGTTGTCTAGTTTAACAAGATACCACTGCCTACCTAGTTTAAAAAATAGCACATCACAGCCTCTTAAAGACAATAATTTGCTAGTTTGCTGGGGAAGTGGGGTGCCACTGCTTTTAATTACATTATCACCACGAACCACCACGACTAGTTTGTGTTGATAGACCTTACTCACAGTGAATGAAATGTGCATTAGTTCACATTTTCATTTGTAGATTTTCTCTCGTTCTATTAAAATGGGTACAATATTTTGACTGGAACATTAGGACTTGACAGGAAAACTCCCTCCTGTTTGGGACTTTTTAAATTATTATTATGTTTAATTTTTCATTGGGTTCATATTATTCATAGTAATAAAGTAATAGCAACAAAAAGGTTTACATACAGGACAATGTTAATTCGATATTATGTCCTTGAATAAGGTTCACAACATGTTCTTAAATCATTTCCTAGTAACTCTTTTTTTTTACTTTCCATTTATAGTCTCACAACTTTCATTGGCTATGTTCAATTGGAAATACACTGCTTTTGCCAGCCTTTTAATTTCTTTATTTTGGTCATTAAATTGCTCTTAAACCCGATTCTAGGTAGCTTTAAAAAGGCCCTAAAAAGTAATAAATTTGGCTGTCTGAAACCTGCAAAACGTGTATTACATGCACACAGTAGCAGATAGCCAGTGTGTCAGTAAAAGATACGAATTGTCTGGTAGAGCTGTGTGATATTCAGAGAGACAAACAGCTCCTGGCAAAGGATGAAACTATTGATCGAAGGCCGGAGCAAGATATTGATCGTCCAGAGTAAATGTCAGGGATGCATCCCAGGAGACATCTGATGTGTGTGTGTGTGTGTGTGTGTGTGTGTGTGTGTGTGTGTGTGTGTGTGTGTGTGTGTGTGTGTGTGTGTGTGTGTGTGTGTGTGAGGGTGTGTGTGTGTGTGTGGAAACACACAGCAGTATGTGCAAACCTCGTAAAGTGAAAGTGACAAATGACTCCTCTCTCACAAGGGCAGACAGATGGAAAGAGTTGGGCGTTTGTGGAGGAAACATTGAAGTGAGAGACATAACATCACCGCTGTGGATGTGTGTTTGTACATTTGTGTGCATGCTTTGTGCCTTTTTGTGTGACTGTTGGAAATTAGCAGACCGTTCTCAGCATGATTTACCATTATTTTTCTTTTGCTTCTCAGTGCTGTCCATGTGCAGTCCTATGTGAAGCACTAATTAGTCAATTAGGAGTGTCCTCATTAACAAACGCCTCAGGCAAGATGGCTTAAGGCACCCCAGATGTTTGTGCATGATGGCATCAAGGTGCCCATTCATATGAACACACAGATTTGATTCACAATGTTATTCTTCTCCTGCTCTTACAAAGACAAAGCTATTAGGTGCTTTTCCACCTTTTTTATGCACATTTTTAATGTGCGCATGAAAAACCTCTGTTTAGACACCAAATATTTGGAAAGATCTCGAAATATTGTAAAAATGTTTGGTGGAGTTGGAAAAGTTGGTGTGTCAATAGAGGGTAAATGTGACTTGGTGCATGGAAACAGATTCAGCAAATAAATGATGATGTACAGTTATGATGTACCATCATCGCAGCTCTCTTCATCGTCACTGGATGGCTTTTAACATGCTCGTGTATACACACAGCTGTTACCAGAACTGTTCGAAGAGAACATAGTTGCAAAATTTAGCTTTTCAAAACTACTTATTTATATTGTACGGTGTGCTCTCTGTTATTAATCATCTATTGTGTTCCTATTTGTTTCCCACTGGCCGGCTGGGGCCCTTCTGTGTGGAGTTTGCATGTTCTGCTCATGCCAGCATGGGTTTTCTCTGGGCGCTGCGGCTTTATCCCACAGTCCAAAGACATGGAGGTTAATTGGTGACTTTAAATTGCTCGTAGGTGTGAATGTGAATGTATATGGTTGTCTGCCTCCATGTGTCCACCCTGTGATAATCTGGTGACCTGTCCAGGATATACCCCGCCACCCCCAGGGGAGTCCCCCCACAACACTGAATAGGATAAGCATTGACAGATAATGAATGAATGAATGAATTAATTAATTAATTAATTACAGCTGTATAGGTCAGCTGTGCAAGCAGCATAGAATGACCAATTCCTACGTTTATTGCAAGGCAGCGCCTTTTAGTGGCCATAGTAACTATTATGGGAGCAGAGGAGGACGCGAGATGACCAACCCAGTCACATTTGGAAGTTGTAAAAAACCAGCACTTGATAGTGACTTCCAGCATCGGAAACCAATGAAAAAGTCGTCCTTTCACGTCAGCAGTATTTGTGGCCGGTCGCCATTATTATTTAATGCCTCCATGCGGCGTCAGAGGGGTAGGGGCAGGACAACAATGAAAGTTAAGGCTGCGGAAGCCAAAGTGGGGTGGGTGGGAAGGGTAGTGGATGGGTCCAACAATCACTGACTCTTACCTGGGAGGCCAGTGTTTGCTTCCAGTAAGATTGTAAAGACAAACCCAGTTCTTTGTTGCCTAAACCCAACCACGTGTGTTTGTTTGTTTATTTTGAAAGAGAGTGTATGCAAACTGTACATTTCCTCTGAAAACGGAAGGGTATTTTGAAAACAGACAATGCATGTAACAGGCTGAAGTTGACACGATGTCTCAGAACGTCAACAAACAATGCACCCAGGGTACCTTGCACATTGTATGTTGACATAGAAAGTCCATGAACAAACGTCGATATGTGACAAGGTTGGAGTGAGAACATGTTGAGGTGAGGTATAAAAAGGGACAAAATCCATGTCATGTTGTAATTGATTGGAGAAGCCCCTGTGGGGTGGGTGAGCAGGTCAAACGAGCAAAAGATGTTTAGCCAGGAGACCGATGTTTATGTCCCAAAGTCACTGTTGACTTTTTTTTAACAACAAAGTAGCATGGTATGCTGGTCTGTGTAGCATACTAACCCTAACCCTTATAACAAAAGTACATATTGAAAGCCAAACCATGCTGTTTTTGCCAAACCTAACCACTTACAGTAGTTTTGTTGCCTAAACCATGTTTAAAACTGCGACTGGTAGGATAGTAATATTTGTTGTTTTGGGGATGGTCATATACGTAACTTTTCAGTAATAATTGACCTATTTCGTCATTTAGGTATGAGAGAGCATAGCAAACAACAGTTGTGGATAGAAGAGTGCATAAATTAGCATTTTCTTTTGCCAGTTTTCTGAATATGTTTCAGAAATGTGCAGTATATTTGGATGGAAACCCAACTTTTACAGCATTTTTATGTCTAGCCATGTTAATGCCATGGCTCTATGGATGTCAGTGTTAGTCTTTGTGTCACTCTGAGGTTTAGTCCACTTTGGTCCAGACTGAAATATCTCAACAACTATGGGATGGATTTCCATGGAATTTATATCAGATATTTCAGAGGTTAATTCTCAGCAACCCCTGACTTTTCATCTGGCACCACCAACAACTCAAGGTTTATACTTATCTAGTAAGATCTACAAAACAGATTGGCCCAAAATTTGGATTTTTAGGATTGATCCAATACTTTGGTGTATGTATGACCTGTCATAATGACATTTCCATCAGTCGTAGTTGCACCTGCAACCTTGTGGTGCTTGTGTCAGGTGGAAAATGGAACTTAGTATTTAGGCATTACCTCACAAAGGCTTCTCCTTCATCCACTGCACCTTGGATTGTACCTCACTTTGGACAAAAGCATCTGATGAATAAATAAGTGTAAATGTGGCTGCAAATATTAGCATGTAAACACGGAGAACTAAGCAGGTAATAGTGGTAATCATTGCTGAAAGCACTGATGATGGAGGTTAACTCCGAGCTGCCACACATGTTAGGCCACCCTCCATTCTTCATTCACCCGCCTTTATCTGTCCTCTCTCTCTCCTCTCCAAACTTTATCATTTCAAGATGTGTGGAGGCTTAATGTATTTATTTGAGCTCAAAGCTTATTTAAGCTCCATTAAAGGTAATTATATACCCTGTTATAAGGCTCAGCCATCCCCAGAGTGGCCATTAAGTGTGGGTAGATGCGGTGGTTCTGCCAATGTTTGTGGCTGCCACGATAATTATGAAGCTGTGTCTGTCTGTGCTGGGTAGACCAGGGGTGGTAGCCACTGTTTTTACATAAGCATTAGAGCGGAGACGACGTGGGCAGAGGGGGAATGTTGTGGAATGGTGTGTGTGTGTGTGTGTGTGTGTGTGTGTGTGTGTGTGTGTGTGTGTGTGTGTGTGTGTGTGTGTGTGTATCTTTCTGCATTTGTCTTACTTTCTTACTTGCCAACACGCCTGACTGAAAAGTCCACATTTCCTCACTCCTGAAGCTGTGCTTTCTGTGCCATATGTTTGTTATCTTATTTATTCAAAATTCACAACATTCTGACAAAGATAAACTTCAAACTTTCTAGTCACTTTTATAGTCTCAATATTGGCAAGTGCACAGTGTGTGTAACCTGAGGGGTGAGAAGAAGCCAGCCCTCCTGCTGTCTCACAGATAGAGATCAGTGCTACAAGCTTCTATCAGCATGTCGAAGAAAAGAACAAGAATGGTCAGGATTGATTTGAGTCCTTTGGCAGACAGCGCTGCAGATAAGACATG
Source organism: Cephalopholis sonnerati (assembly GCA_019142605.1). NCBI lineage: Eukaryota > Metazoa > Chordata > Actinopteri > Perciformes > Serranidae > Cephalopholis > Cephalopholis sonnerati. Next base: position 32,907,489 of record JAGQAX010000022.1, on the reverse strand, counting down.
AGACAACAGAGTAGAGTAACACTGAGAATAAATTAAAAACAAAAGGGAACCAGACAGGAAGAGAGACAAAAAGAGCAAAGCTGTTGAAAGTGAGGAGGACGTAGCAGACAGGCAGCAGAGAGGAATTGAAAGAAGATAATCAATGTTAATGCCTCTCTGCTGGTATGACATGACATTTTGGGATGTAAGACAGACACTTAAGCGTACTTGTACGCCCTTACCTGTCCTGCTCTCCTTAAAAAACCCCAGAGCCTCATTTTTCTTCCCTCCAGCCACAGGGAAATCCGTTTTAGCCAAGCCAGATGGAGGGACAATCCCTTTAAAAGGCCGCTGACAGGGCACAGCGGGACACACAGTTTACTACATTTTTACCGCGGCGCTCAGCCAGCTCGTTGTGGATTCCTGTCTCGGCTCCATATTTAGATGAAGAGTTCATTCAGCAGAAGCTCCCTGAGGATACAGAGTGAGAGGATCAGGCCAGGGAGGCCAGAGTCTGCCCCGATGGAAAAACACAGTGGCTTAGTTACTGGCTGTTTTATAAGGGCTTCTATCACGCTACACTGAGGACCATTTGAGAGTGTGTGTTAACTGGACCTCTCTGTGCTCTCGCCACCTCCTCTTGACCCTGTTAATAGCTGGGTCTGAGTTGAGCAAGCTACATTCTACTGCATGCTAATAGTTTGAATGCGTGCCTGTCAAGATAGGCCTCAATTTTCACTGCACTCATTGTGGCCTATCATCTACCAACACTTTGATAAGCACTTGGCATTATTTTAAGGCTGCTCTCCAACAGATCACCGATTAGTGCTCTCCTTTGCAATGACATCATCACAACATCAAATCACAGAGCAAAAACTGAGGCGGACTTCTGTAAGACTTTGTACCTATGCAAATGCTGTATGTAGTGTGTCTGCAACATCCAGGGCTCTCGTGACTGTTCATTAAACCTCTCCCAAACACTGACTATCCACTCATAGCTGGGTATGTAACTAGGCTTGCAGGACTGTCAAGCTTCTGATTTCTCCCACGGGTGTATTACTAAAACCATAGACTGTAAAAATAATAGACATAGCCATTGTCACATCACTCAATGGTTTGTGGACTCCCGTTTTTAAGCCTGGAGTTTGGCATTTTGGCCATTGCCATCTTGGTTTTTTGGGGCCAGAGGTGACCAAATTTGGGTGAGAGGGTGGAGATGTGGAGGAGCAAGGGGTGGATCTGACTGAGTAGCAGAGGGCACCATTGGCAGACAGTCTGTCACTCAAATTCAGATTTGTCTGATCATCAGTCTCCCTGCTTGACGTGCTGATGTACTGTGGTAAGTGTGTTGTGTCATTTCCAGTGTTTCTGTGTTAGCGTCTCTCTGCTGCTGTAGTGAACTGTCACCAGCTACTTTTCTTATTCTTCTCACTTCGTTAAACATCCACTTCACATCTTAAGCCACACTATGCTGTTAATCACTCACTTCACTTCTTTAAATGACTTAATCTTTGCTTGTTTACACACTTTTAGCCTTGTTAGCTACGTTAGCTTAGCGTTTAACGATGGCTTCTTCTGCTCTCTCTTGGTCGGTGTGCCAGATGTTTAGCTATTCCTCTGCCTCTGGATAAAGCCGCAGCGAGGCTTAGTGAGTTAGAAGCTCGGCTCCGCACCATGGAGAGTCACACTGTAGCTGCGGTAGTTAGCCAGCCCCCTGTAGCCGGCGCGGAGCCACATAGCATATCCTCTGCTAGCGGTCCTCCGGTAACCCCCGTGCAGCCGGGAGGCTGGGTGACTGTACGAGAGAAGCGTAGTACCAAGCCGAAGCCCACGGCTCACCACCATCCCATTCATATTTCCAACCATTTTTCCCCACTCAGCGACACACCCGCTGAGGAGAAAACTCTGATTATTGGCAGCTCTTTTCTGAGAAACGTGAAGTTAGCAACACCAGCGACCATAGTCAAATGTATCCCTGGGGCCAGAGCGGGCGATATTGAGTCAAATTTAAAACTGCTGGCTAAGGCTAAACGTAGATTCAGTAAAATTGTTATTCACGTTGGCGTTAATGACACCCGGTTACGCCAATCGGAGGACACTAAAATTAATGTTGCCTCGGTGTGTCAGTACGCAAAAACTATGTCGGACTCCATAGTTTTCTCTGGACCCCTGCCAAATCTGACCACTAATGATATGTTTAGTGTTATACAAACGGTGTCTGTCCCCTGACCACCTAAATTATTTAAATCTAAACTCAAACAAAGAGGAGTTGTACATAACAACCTGATAAAAATTCAAACCTCTTCCATGACAGAAAGACAAAACAGGAGGATTAAATGTGGACTAAATGTCAGAACTCTATCTTCTAAAGCAGTGTTAGTAAACAAATTAATATCAGATAATCATATTGATTTACTCAGCCTCACCGAAACCTGGCTGTGTCAAGATGAATATGTCAGTCTAAATGAATCCACTCCTCCCAGTCATAATAATACCCACACTCGGCAGCGGCCGAGGAAGGGGAGTTGCAGCCATTTTTAAATCTAGTCTATTAATCAGCACTAAACCGAAATTAGATTATAAATCCTTTGAAAACCTTGTCCTTAGTCTTTTACATCCGACCTGGAAAACCTCACAGCCTCTTCTATTTGTTATAGTGTACCGTGCTCCTGGCCCATATTCGGAATTTTTATCTGAATTCTCAGAATTTTTATCTAGTTCAGTCCTGAAATCAGATGAAGTTATTATTGTAGGCGATTTCAATATTCACGTGGACATTGATAATGACTCCCTCGCTACTGTGTTTATCACTTTATTGGACTCCATTGGCTTCAGTCAAAGTTTACATAAGCCCACTCGCCGTTTTAACCACACCCTCGATCTAGTTCTGGTGTATGGAATTGAGATTAATAACTTAATGGTCTTTCCAGAGAATCCCTCTCTATCAGATCATTACTTAATAACTTTTGATTTCTTTCTACTCGACTACACGCCACTCAGTAACAGTTACTATACTAGGTGTTTATCTGATAGTGCGGTAGCAAAATTTAAGGAAATGATTCCATCTGCATTAAATTTAATACCATGTCCCTCTGTAACTGGGGTTTCCCACCCCAACTTTAAAGTCTCCCAAATTGATTATCTCGTCGATAGCGCTGCAGGCTCGCTGCAAACAACACTCAACTCTGTAGCACCTCTTAAAAAGAAGTTCGCAAATCAAAGAAAGTTCGCTCCTTGGTACAACTCCCAAACCCGAAAATTAAAACAAATAATGCGCAAATTTGAACGGAATTGTCGATTAACCAAACTGGAAGATTCTCGTTTAGTCTGGTTAGACAGTCTCAAAATGTATAGGAGGGCCCTCCGCAATGCCAGAGCAAACTATTACTCATCATTAATAGAAGAAAATAAGAACAACCCCAGGTTTCTTTTCAGCACTGTAGCCAGGCTGACAGAGAGTCACAGCTCTATTGAGCCTTGTATTCCTTTAGCCCTTAGCAGTCATGATTTTATGAGTTTTTTTAATGACAAAATCGTAACTATTAGAGGCAAAATTCATGACCTCCTGCCCTCTAACAGTGCTAATCTGCCTTCAAACACAGCTATAAGACCTGATACATATTTAGATTGCTTCTCCCCGATTTTTCTTCTGACCTCAATGATTTCTTCATCTTAGTCATCAACGTGTCTCTTGGACCCCATCCCAACTAGGCTACTTTAGGAAGTCTTACCTGTAGTTAACACTTACATACTAGACATGATCAATATAGGCTATGTACCACAGTCTTTTAAGGTAGCTGTAATAAAGCCTCTTAAAAAAGCCCACCCTGGATCCAGAGGTGTTAGCCAACTATAGACCAATATCAAATCTTCCCTTTCTTTCAAAGATCAGCTGTGTGACTTTCTCCATGATAATAATTTATTCGAGGAATTTCAGTCAGGATTTAGGGTGCATCATAGCACCAAGACAGCTCTAGTTAAAATTACAAATCATCTTCTGATTGCATCAGACCAAAGACTCGTCTCTGTACTTGTTTTACTAGATCTTAGTGCTGCATTTGACACAATTGACCATCAAATTCTGCTAGAGAGACTGGAACATTCAGTTGGCCTTAAAGGTTCTGCACTAAGCTGGTTTAAATCTTATTTATCTGATCGTTTTCACTTTGTTCACATTCATAATGAAAGTTTGTAGTACCTCAAGGTTCAGTGCTCGGACCAATTCTATTCACTCTATATATGCTTCCCTTAGGTAACATCATTAGAAATCACTCTGTAAATTTCCATTGTTATGCAGATGACACACAGTTTTATTTATCGATAAAGCCAGAAGAAACTGATCACTTAACCAAAATTCAAAAATGCCTTAAAGATATAAAAACCTGGATGAGCTCCAATTTGATGTTAAATTCAGACAAAACTGAAGTAATTGTTCTTGGCCCCAAACACCTCAGAAACTCTTTATCTGATGACATAGTTTCTCTGGATGGCATTGCTCTGGCCTCTAGCACTACCACAAGAAACATCTGAGTAATATTTGATCAAGATTTGTCTTTAAATTCCCATTTAAAACAAACCTCACGGACTGCGTTTCTTCATCCGCGCAATATTGCAAAAATTAGGCCTATCCTGTACCAAAAAGATGCAGAAAAATCGATCCACTCATTTGTTACCTCTAGGCTGGATTACTGTAATTCTCTATTATCAGGTAGCTCTAATAAGTACTTAAAAACTCTCCAGCTAATCCAGAACGCGGCGGCACATGTACTGACACGAAACGAGATCACATTTCTCCTGTTTTAGCTTCTCTGCACTGGCTCCCTGTAAAATCCAGAATTGAATTTAAAATCTTACTCCTAACTTACAAAGCTCTAAATGATCAGGCTCCATCATATCTTAGGGAGCTCATAGTGCCCTATTATCCCACCAGAACACTGCGCTCTGAGAATGCAGAGTTACCCGTGGTCCCTAAAGTCTCCAAAAGTAGAACAGGAGCCAGAGCCTTCAGCTATCAGGCTCCTCTTTTGTGGAATCACTTTCCTGTTTCAGTCCGGGAGGCAGACACCGTCTCCACTTTTAAGACTAGACTTAAGACTTTCCATTTTGATAAAGCTTATAGTTAGGGCTGGCTCAGGCTTGTCTTGGACCAGCCCCTAGTTAGGCTGACATAGGCCTAGTCTGCCGCGGGACCTCCTATAATACACCAAGCCCCTGCCTCTCCTTCTCTCTCTCTCTCTCCTTTGCTAACATTCATGTCTTGTTAATGCATCTCCCTAACTCTGCTGTACTGCATGTCACTAACTCGGCTTGTTCTCCGGAGCCTTTGTGCTCCACTGTCTCGCAGGTTAACTCGTATCGCAGCTGTGCCTGGATGGTGTGTCGTGGTTGTGCTTCTGCCATGGTCCTGTGTGATGCCTCCCACTGCTGCTGTTACTATTAGTCATACTTGTACTGTTATTATACACATATGATTATTGTCACATACATATATAATCATATTATAAATATAATATCTGTCTCTCTTTATGTCTCATTGTGTCATATGGATTACTGTTGATTTATTATGTTGATCTGTTCTGTACAACATCTATTGCACATCTGTCCGTCCTGGAAGAGGGATCCCTCCTTCAGTTGCTCTTCCTGAGGTTTCTACCATTATTTTTTCCCCGTTAAAGGGTTTTTTTTGGGGACTTTTTCCTTATCCGCTGTGAGAGTCCAACGGGCAGTTGTATGCTGTAAAGCTCTTTGAGGCAAATTGTGATTTGTGATATTGGGCTTTATAAATAAGATTGATTGATTGATTGATTGATTGACTCAAAGTGGCCCCGCCACTGATTATGCGTGACTTTAAGTCTTAATAAAATGTAAACGGTTGACTTGTAGAAAAATTAACCCTCAGTACAGTTGCCATGAATGTTGAAATTAGCTATAGAGAAAAAAATCATTTTCTGTACAAGGCTGTAAACATGTTTATTTCTGCTGTAAAGTTGGGCATATTAACACAGGGGTTTATGACTCTCTCTTGGAGTCAGCCTCAAGTGGCCATTAGAGGAACTGCTGTTTTTGGCACTTCAGTGTTGGCTTCATTTTTCAGCCCCAGAGGTTTGCTGATTGATAAGAGCTAGATATTGGCCTCTAAGATTGTGTCCACCCAGTCCCTTGTTTAAAATTGCTCATTGAGCACACAAGCTTAAGTGTTTACCAGCTTCCTGGCAGTTTCTAGTGGTCTTAAGTAGGTATAACTGCAACTGGAGCAGCTGTGTGACCTGCCCACCAGCTAGGTGACTTGCCCACCATATCAACATGTCAGTCCATGATCAGCTGACCTAGCCCCTTGGTCCGAAAGTGGAAGCCCTGAGAAAAATGTGAAGTTAGTTATTGCTAGCTAGCTAACTATGACATATTAGGGTAAAAGAGAGGTGGTTAGGGTTATGGTCACGTCATGTTACTTATAGGGTGAATCATTTCTGCATGGATGTTGAATTGTAAAGCAAAGTACTGCTGTGTTTGGCCTCATATTTATTTACTACAGTTTTGTGTTGTAGCAGAGTTCAAGTAGCCATCATGCTCCCAGATTTATCTTGTAGTACTAGCAGTGATGGGCATGGTTTATAGGGGCATGCTGTGCAGGCTCCAAAAGGAATGTGGCTGCAGCTATACCAATGCCTTCTCATCCGAACTTGTCACATATCGCCACTTTGTCAGTGGACTTTCACATCTAAATATGATGCCCTAGGTAACCTCCCATGTCTGTTGTTGACATTCCAGGATGGTGTGTAAATTTACACTTGTTACAAGTTTATGTCCTTTCAAAATACACTTCCATTTTCACAGAAAATGATCAGTTTCAGCTTGTTGGATGCATGCAGTCTTTTTCAAAATACACTGACACCATAGGTAAAACACCTCATTCTTGTCTTTATTTCCTTGCGCAACAAAAGGTTGTAGTTAGGTTTAGGCAACAAAAACACATGGTTAGGTTTCGGAAAAAGAAACACATGGTGAGGTTTAGCAAAAAACATCATGGTTTGGATCAACTTTCACATGGGAGGCAAACAGCAGGTTTCCAGGTGAAAGTGCGGGGTTCATTTGAGCGTCACAGTCCCCACAAAATGAGTCATTTCACGATCAGAATTTGCTCAATTCAGTCCAATAACATTCCCAGAGTCTTGAAGAGCCGCACAATTAAGGAATTTTATCCCTGTTTAAGTCAGCGGACTAAACTGGAGATTAGCTGTTCAGTCAGGGAAGTCTTTAGTACTTGCTGTTTGGGCCCAATGATCAGGAAGACTGGGTTCATTTTATACTTGGGAAGTTGAACCTCTTTGTCTTCATGCACCACTGAGCAATTTTCATAGGAATATACAGGACCCCGCCTTCCTGTATCCACTTCTCTTGATACATCTATGGTTTTAACTGACTCATGGAGTTAATGTTAGCTATATTAGCTAGCTAGCAACAACTAATAAAATCTGCCCAAAACTTTCTTTTTGTTTACCTCTGGAATCAAGGACCCATTATTTAAAATGACTATGAATTTAGATAAAACTGCCTCCATCATAATTTATAAACTACATAAGTGTCATTTGAGATAGCAGCAGTAACTGAGGGGGCTTATAACGTCTGTCATTCCCATAGAGATGAGTAACATGAGCCAGGATATATTTTCTCAGCAACTTATAGACAGTCAAACTACAGGAGCAGACCATCATCAGCAACATTCAAAGTTTAAGTTCTTCGTTCTCTCCCTCCTTTCACCCACTACTTTCTCTGTGTTGTCTCCTTCTGTTTCTCTCCCTTCTTTTCCTCCCTCTCCTCTGTCTTGTCACCTCTCACTACCTCCTTCATCCTCTCCCTCCCTCTTTTTTTCTCTCTCACTCCCTCCTCCTCCTGTCTTTCTCCGTGGTGTCTTGCTGGATTTATTCCCAGGCTCAAGGGTTTAGGTGTTAATCCCTCACAGTTTTCATCACTTAGAGCACCAATCAAAAAGGGCTTAGCCTGTGTAATCTGCCAGACTATTGTCCCCTCTCATTCCTCGTCTGCTCCTCTCCTCCTGATCTTTTCTCTTTCTCTAGAAAAAAAGTTTTCAGCCGCAAATGGAAATGTTTTCATCATCTGGATAGGGAAAACTATGAGAGATAAGGAGTAGCAAAATTTATTTATAAAAAAAATAAACAACTGATTATTAAAAAAAGGGGAATGATTTTGCAATGTGGGTTCATATGAGGGCACTGTAGGCAGGATAAGGCAGGGGAATGAGTTTGGATGGGTGAAGATTGTGAAGCCAGATCTGCCAGCAGGTTTGCGGTTGGCACTGAACATGCTGCCTCGGGGTGATTACATTCACCTTATTATTATTTTAGAATCTGTGCCTCTGGATAGCTGAACCACACCTGGGCTACAGCTCAGGTATCCAGGTTTTATTCCACAGAGATTTAGCAGACAGTTTCCCAGGACCAATGTGAATGTTGCTACCAGCATCTTAACACCTTCTCATAAAGCATTTGATGATAATTGCTGAAATCAAATTCTTAAAAATCAAACTGCTGTTTTAGAGCAGTTTTCTAGATCCACTTAAAGGTTCAGGGTGCGAACTACAGGGGAGTCAGGGGGAGGCTGGCTCCTCCTACCAAGAAATGAGCTCCCCTGAAATCATGATTAGTCAAATTTTGGGGGGTCGCTAAAATACTGACAATATGCATATCAATTTTTCTGTATCTTCATCATCATGGATCATACTTAAAGTTAGGATTTTATTTATGTATGATTCAGGCATGAGGGTGATTGATGAATCATACCCCCCACCCCCAACCCCTGTAAATAAAGTGAGTTCCCCCCAAAAGCCATGGTTTACAAGCTGAACAGGCTCTCACTGTGTAAAACATATTGTAATGATAACTATGAATGAGGTATAAATCAGGCTAAAAGAGGGACAACAGACTTTTAACACCTCTCTATTCTTGGCAGCATCAAGAAATGACTGTACGACATGGCCAAAATGTACTGTAGAGGATGTGATTTTAATGACACCTCCCTGAAACCTAACTTTTTGCTGCCTGCTGTACTTTCTAACCTTATCTCACTTTACATTTTTATACATTCACACTGGCAATAGCTGTTTTTGGGTTGTCCATAAGTATGTATGTCTGTCACAATCTTGTGAACGTGATATCTCGTGAATGCCTTGAGGGAATATCTTCAAATTTGGCACACAATGATGAACTGATCTAGCTCAAAGGTCAAGGTTACTGTGACATTGTCTGTCTCATTCTTGTGAACACGATATTTCAAGAACGCCATGAAGGAATGTCTTTAAATTTGGCACAAATTTGGATTCAACAATGAACTGATTACGTTTTGGTGGTCAAAGGTCAAGATCACTGTGACCTTCTTGTGACTGAGATATCTCAAGATGGACTTGAGGGAGTTTTCTCAAATTTGGCAAAAATGTTCATAAGGACTCAAAAATAAACTGATTATAATTTGGTGGTCAAAGCTCAAGGTCGCTGTGACCTCACAAAACATGTTTTTGGCCAGGACTCAAGAATTTTATTTGCTGATTATAATTAAAAATTACACACTAAATTCTGATAGGGGAAAATAAGGAAGTTATGATTTTATATCCAAACGGTCAAAGTTCAACTTACCTATGACATCATAATGTTCTGCAAAAACACTTTTCTGGCCATTACTCAATGTCACATCTCAGGAACAGAAGGAGAGGCACTTGGTAAGATACTGACACTAATCTTAAAACTGTGCTGATTTTATTGTTCTATCGATCTTCTGTGCTTGAAGATGTGTGAAGCATACATCTTATCACAAACATAGATGTACACTGTAAGTGGAACTTGAATGGTTTGTGGATGCATACAACCATAACGCTTTTTTTTTTTTTTTTTTTTTGGAGACATTAAGTCACTGTTTACTTTTTGAATATTTGATCAAGACCCCAATCTTTCCTTCACCTTAATCAGGTACTGTGAGTTGCCCAACTCCAAACAGAAAAAGTTTAATGAGGCTTAAATTGTTGTGAGCCGATTTTGTCAGGGACCCACATGAAATATGTAAGTAAACATTTTGCGGTTTCATTCAGTTTTCGCTTTGCTCATAACAGGTATAAAGAGGAGACAGTCAGCCCCTTTATTGGTCATCACCAACCATCCAAAAGGAAGAGACATAAATGGATTTCTCACTGATACTCTTTGTCTCTCCCAGCAGCCAGACTCCATTAGTTCCAGGTAACTAGCGTATCATGGGATGAAATGGTGGGATCCCTATGAACAAGCCCCGAGCTAAACCTCCAAAGATTGATCCACGCTGCCTGCTGGAGCCCTGTTAAACAAGCATAGTATTAAATGTACCATTCCAGTACACACACCATGATGAAACACTTCACCTTATTTGGAAAAGTCAATAAAAAGATTAAAGGACAGAGAGAGAAAATAGCCCATAAAATCACAGTGAACATGACGAATAGAGTTAGCAAAGTCTACCTGTTACAGACACTAGAAGTATATCAGCTGTTGATGTTGTGAGGAACAGTGTCTGTGTGGCAGACACTGGCCAAGCTACCTCTACAGCATGCTGGTATAAAACAAGGTGGAAACTTGATGACAGTCTTTCAAAGCTGACAGCTCACTTTGCTGATTGAAATACACTAATAAAGAGTAAAAGAAAAGAAATCCCTTCATCTAACATATCTGAGACTCAGATGCCAGTACAGACCTCTTCATAAAGTGCAACCAGTGGATTTTAACCTTAAACCAGAGAGGGGTTTTCTTGTGTGTTGCCTTTCAGTTTTGATTTCTGATGCCCGTTTAATTATGTTGGAACTGAGATCTTGTGCCATTGTGAGTTTCCATATGCCGGTAAAAAAGATGTTTGGCAGACTGGTGCAGTCTCAGGCTCATTTATACTTCTTTTATGTGCAAAAATAGATACACCCATTTCAAATGTTGTAAACATCACTGCCCTCATACTTCTGTGCATCCTTCATGTTAGCATAGACACAGCCAATTGATGGCACTAGAGGGAGGAGTCAAAAGTTTCACACAACAACAAGCAAGGAGACAGTGGAGGTGGCTGTAATATTGTACCACTGTGGATGGAAAAAAAATGTTACTATGTTATCATGGATGTATTAAAAGACCTAAATACAGCATTGCCGTCAGGGCCCTTTTCATTCTCATGAAAGTTTCTCAGTGGTGCATTAAGCCGAAAAAGCTCTATAGCTACAGTATGCATTTACCTGGATAATCAGAGCTGCTTCTGCGTCATTGGGCCCATATAGCAGGTGCACAAGAGACTTACAGCCACCATGCATGGCCGAGTGTGGCCAAGTGGCAACAAACCGAGCTGTAATTGTTACATATATACAAATACAATTGTTGCATTATAACCATATACGGTTGTCATTTCAACATTACTGTGTTCACTCTGCTACAACAGCTGCACTTGAAAAGTGAACTAGGTGGACTACTCATAACTTGAGGTTTGACACTTTTTATGTCTTCCTCCCAGACATTGATGAATGCCAGGAGAACAATGGAGGCTGCGATCACTTCTGCCGGAACACAGTGGGCTCATTCGAATGCAGCTGCCAGAAAGGCCACAAACTGCTCACTGATGAACGCACATGCCAAGGTCAGTGTGTGACAGCTGTCAATCACACAGATGCTCACTATGTTATCAGTCTTGCTGTCAGGCTCAAGGTTCCACCCAGGAGTCAGCTCAAAATACACCCAGATACTAGGGCTGGGCATCTTATTGTTTGATATGCTGATATGAGACTGTCTTAGATTTTTGTAATATCATAACTGTTGTCTTTTCCTGGTTTGAAAGGCTGCATTACAGTAAAGTGATGTAACTACCTGAACCTCCCAGACTGTTCTAGCTGTTCTATTATTTGCCCCTCCCCATTTAGTCATTATATCCACATTACTGATGATTCAAAATCTCATTGTGTAATATTTTGTAAAAGCACCAATAATCAATCTTACAATACAGTCACAATATTGATATTGAGGTATTTGTTAAAAAAAATGTTGTGATATTTTATTTTCTCCATATCAACCAGGCCTACCAGAGGCAATCATTTAGGGTTTTGAGTCTATGTGGATTTACTTGACAATAGTCAGAGACACTTACTGTTGTATCAGGGAATGTCAGATAACATTGGACATCAGGAGATAGTGAGTAGATACAGTATGTATATGTATATATGTATGTATAACTCTATATGTATGTATATGTATAACTGCAGTATATGTATATGTATAACGGTACCTGCCCTCTACCTACATGACCCGCCTACTATACCTACCTGTCAGTCCATGATCACCCCACATATCACTCCTTGGCCCAGAAGCGGAAGTCCCGAAGAAACTGCTAAGTTAGCAATTTGCTAGCTATGAAGTATTACGTTGAGGTTAAGGTTAGGGTAAGGGTAATGGAAAAGCTACATCTTGTGACTTATGTTGATGCTAAAATTAATCTAATTAATTAGAGGCTTTGTAATTAATTAATCTCAATTAATGCCATTTTTATCAAATAGCAATATTTGACACAATAAGCAAAGTTTTTCAATTCAGAAAAATTTGGTTGACGACTAAATCAATGAAGAGACATATACAGCACGTGACCTTTAACAACAAAAATGTTTATTTTTCATTTTGCCAGAGAGTTTGTTCATTTGTCAGATGTAGGCTTACTTATTTTGGCTCTGAAACCCGTCATCTGGTCTATTGTGGGCCAGACCCAGTGGAACCCGGTGGGTTGAGCCGGGTTTGGATGACAAATCAGAAATTTTGCTCGGGTTCAGCCCACTTAATATGCTGCTGTGTTGTGCTATGGCCTGTTCAAGTCCTGGAATTTGTTATTTATGTGACAATGCCTGAACGCAACACAAGCGCCACTCCAATGTGTGTGCCATGCTGCTGTGTGTGTGGCATGTTAGACTGTGAGTAAGAGCAGCCTTTTGATGGTCATTTACACACTGTCCATGTGTGATCATGGTAAACAGACAAGCTGTAACCATGGTAACAATAATTATGTCAGGTAACAAATTGCATCACGCTCAGGTCAGGTTCGGACTTAAAAATCAGAAACTCTGTCGGGTTTGGGCCTGGCTCAGTTATAACTGTCTCGGACTCTGTTCACATTCGGTCAGGAAAATGCGGCCTGAGCCGCGCTCTAATGTGGGATGGCTACACTGTGTGTGAATCAGTGTTACCGGTGTGCCAGAAATTAGGGAACTGAGAAAGGTGCGATTAAATGCATTATGTTTTTGTAACGCGTTATTTTTCTTGTAATTAATTAGTCAAAATTAACACGTTGAAGTCCCAGCCCTAGTTGATGCTAAGTTAGTGCTTAGCTAATGTAAGCTGTGAAGTATTATGGTAAAAGAGAGGTAGTTATGGTTAGAATAAGGGTAATAAGAAGGCTACCGTTACTTATGTTAATGCCTAGTTAACGATTAGCTAGCTTTGAAGTTTTACAGTAAAAGGCAGGTGGTTAGGGTTAGAGTTAGGGTAACTGGAAGGCTACATCTCATTACTTATAAAGTGTATCATGTCTTCATGTATGAATTATTAAGTGGATTATTGCTACATTTGGTCTTATTTATTCACTACAGTATCCAAGAACTCAAACCCACCCTGTTGGAACTCAGCATCTCAACACCGGAAGTATAAAGAGGAGAGCTCTCCTGATTCTCTCCTGTCAAATATGTCTATATTGTTGATTAAATCCATGCTGTCCTGTTGTGTGCAAAATCATGGACCTAGACTGGGGCGGCTGTTGCTTAGGAGAAAGAGCGGGTCCTCCACTAATCAGAAGATCGTCAGGCAAGCCCAAGTATCCTTGGGCAAGATACTGAACCCTACACTGCTCCTGGTGGCTGTTCCATTGGTATATGAGTACATATAAGCTGAGTGGCAGGTGGCACCTAATATGATAGCCTTGTCCACCAGTGTGGAAACAGGTGATTGTCCGAAAGCCCTTTGAGTGGTCAGAAGACTAGTCCATTTGCCAAACCATGGATATGGTACATTTGCAGGATATTTTGTAGAGCAGTGGTTCACAACCTGTGGGTCACGGTCCAAAATTGGTTTACTGGTCTGGTCTTTCTGAATGGACTGCAAGTGACTTGTAAACGTGTCAAGTTTGTAAAAAACACACTTTATTTAAAAGTACAGTAAATTTCTGGATATGCAACATTTATTCATTAATATGTAGTGCATATGTTGAAACATCACATTTCAACAATGTTGTGGTTAATATGCAGTTAAGTTTGCACACAAAAACCACTTTGCTATGATTATAAAAAAATTGTATTTTTGGCTAAAATACCCAGTTTTAATGGCACAATCCCTGATTGAAACACAGTTATGTGTTATATGTTAAAAATAATGGCTTCTCAGAACACTCTCCCAGAAGGAAACAACTGGTGCCTTGGGTAAAAAAGAAATCGCTGTTTCTCCACCGTCTGAGTAGAAAAATCAATGACGTGCCACTACAAAAACAACTGTTTGGGGGCTAAAAAGATCCTAGAAAAACAGCTCTGACTTGTTAAAATGCAACTGGTTTTGTTGTTAATTGGACTTGAACAGTGGTCTGCAGCTTGGCAGGCATCAGGAGACACGCCATCCACCATCCCCTCCACCTCCAGGTGACAAAGTCAGCTCATGTACTACTAACTTACTTATGGTTTGCAGAAATGTACAATGCCAACATTTTCTTCTGGCAACTGGGCTAAGAAAGAGGCAAACCTCTTCCTTCTCCTACTGGACTCACAGAAAACAAATAAGTATAGAAGTAATAGAAGTATATACTTCCTTTCCCAACTCCAACTGAATGATGATTTAAATGTGTGTAAATCCATTGCTGAGTGTAAAAGCATAAACATTTAGATGCATGAATGAGAAAAGGTCAAGCATGTAACATAATGCACAGCTTGTTGCAGCGGTGTAGCTGATATCCTCAGCTGGGTGTGTAGTGTACATGTAGAAGCCTCCTTGCGATCAGCGGTTATGTCTGTACGACCAAAGGCAGATTCCTGGTTACAAGTTGCAACAAGCAAGATGGCAGAGCAGACAAAACCCAAAATGATTTTTATTAACGACAAAACCCCGAGGTGCTTCTGTCCTCGGCCCAAAACCACCAACAGTGCGTACACGTGTGTGTCTATGTGTTGGATTAAGTGTGCGTATTCGGCGGTGCGTTTAGAGTCTTTAATAATGTGGTGTTGAGTGGTGTTAGCCACATCACAGCACCTGAGCCTATTTCTAACACACCTTTGCCACAGTAGCATGGCAGCCAATAGCTGCCAGGTTTATCCAATCCACTGACATCTGGACTGTTGAGCTTCAACATGACCTTCAAATGAAATATCATGTTTAATTTGTCAGCTCTTTCTGTGCTGCTGAGCTTCTCCAAAGAAAATAGCTCCTGGTGATACATGCCAGTGTAAGAGCATTTGCCAGAACTGGCTAAGAAGCCAAAACAGAAAGATTAATCATTTACCATAGTTGCATAAGCAATTTCCACAGTTGACTCTTTCTTCTTAAAAAGTTTAGAAAGGTAGAATGTTGTCAGCAGGTAGATAAATGTCAGCAATCACTGTTAAAGCACTTCATCATGACCAAGGGTGTCTCACAATAACACACATAAGCCAAACCAGAAGCCAGCATTTCTTCTCTATATGTTCCTCTTCCATTAAACAGCTGTTGACAGCTCCTGTGCGCCTGCATCACTTTGTGTAAATTCTGCTCGTGGGCTAGCTCCAAACAGGCCAGCTATTCCTAAGTCCTCACATGAACAGATGCCCGGAATATTTACCGAGCCAGCATCGAGGCCTTAACAACTTCCTCCACATGACAAACTCCATTATAACATGTTGTATTTTTAGCCCCCATAAAGCCCCGCGGAACAGCCTGAAATAAACCAGGTGAGCTTGAAACGCTGGCTTCCATTCCTGATAGGTTAATAATATTTGGTGCTGGATGTGTATACATAAGCACATGCACAGGCAGACATGCACACTCACACACACACACACACACACAGACATTGACGTAACGGTGAATGTGAGCCGTCTTAGCCTCAGTCCAGTGAAGTTTTTCCGGATGGGTTTATTAGAATGAGAGCTCTTGTCCTAGTTTAGTGTGGAACTCATGTGTTTGTTTACTATACTGTCCACCGTGATTAATGGGATGGCTTCTTTGGTCCGCGGTGCGCAGCCTGTTTGTCCATAAATGAGTCATTAAGAATGCAATATCTATAAACCACTCATCCCGCTGACCTTTGGGAATAAACCTGTGTGCTCTCATTAGACTAATTTAAACCATGACTGGATCACTTCATAATTCCATTAACGTGTGTGGAAGCACCATCAGCAGGACACCAGCAGGTTTTCATTAGACTTGAGAGGATGAAATACTCAAGAATGTATTAACTAATGCTGCATCACTGGTTTATCAAATGTTTGATCAATATGGAAAACACGTCAGTTCTTACATTATTTTTGATCTCTACTTAATTATTAAAACTTTGAGTAGTATTTTTCAGATTATTATGTCACTAATATTTTAACAAGATACAACAAGAAAAAAACAAGTTACAAGAAAAGACACACATGAGAGTAAAAAGAAACAGAAAGAAGAGTAGTTAAAATCAAAGTGACTCTGAGGGTGCATTTACATCTGTAGTTGGGTTCATTTGGTTGCACCACAGAAAAAAAGACACACTGTTGCATTTCAGTTTTGGTTCGGTTCTTGTTCACATTGACTTTTTGCAAATGAACCAAGAGGACTAAGACCCTTAGATCCAGCTTGGCCCACACTAGGGAGCAAAAGTCAGGATATCTCAGGGTGCTTTTACACCTAACCTGTTTGTTTTGGTTAAAACAAACTCCATAAAAGCTCCATATGCACAGTCACCATGATTTGTTTGGTGTGAAAGCTGTTAATCAAACCCTGGTGGGTACCAAACAACTAAACCAAGACCACTCGAAAAGGTGGGTCTTGGTCTACTTCCACATGGACTCAAGTGCGGTACCCACCACAGGAACAGCTAAACCAATAATAAATCCATCTGCTGATCGTGAAAACTGTCCAAGATCTCATAACTGATCTTGACAAAGGCCACGAATATCCCATAACTTATTTATGCTAATGCATACATGTAACCATAGTAACATATATGCATGTCAGTGTAGGTATTTTCCCTGATTCAAAAGCTGTAAAGCTGCCATCATTGTATCTGACTCTGTGTACTTTGTTTGCTCATTAAGTCCATTAAAAAGTGTGTGACAGTGATCCCACAGTATGAAGCCCCAAATCATTATTGTACATTTCATCCTGTCTCTATGTTAGTCATCATTCATTCATGCATTAGCTTAAATAGGTTATGGGGTAGACATGGCAGTTATTAAGATCAATTAGGAGATGGCAGACAGATTTTATGATCAGCAGATGGATTTATTATTGGTTTAGCTGTTGCTAAAATCATATATCTGCTATCATAAAATCCTGTGGTTGTTTTGCTTTCTTTCACACCACAAACAAACCACACCAGAGTCCATTTGGAAGCAGACCAAGACCCACCTTTTCGAGCGGTCTCGGTTTGGCTGTTTGGCCTGCTCGAGGTTTCGATTGACAGCTTTCACACCAGCCCAAATGAACCGTACTAACTGCATAAACAGACCCGAGTTTGTTTTAACCAAACCACACAGGTTAGGTGTGAAAGTACCCTGAGATATCCTGGCCTCTAGTTCCTAGTATGGTTCAGGCTAGATCTTACATTTCCTACAATTCAACCAATAACATCTTATTGTTAGGCACATCTGTCAAACTCTGTCCCTTATTAACACAGCCTTTTTGTTATACATTTGCAGTCACCAACAGGGCTATTTTAACCACCAAACACATTATACAACGGTTTTCTCAGCATGAGTCATACCTACCATGGTGGGTAAACTGTCATTTCTTTATTTTAAGACTAGGTTCAAGATGAGGTTGCAACCTAGTATACATCTATGCAGATGCAGCATTTACTCAGTCACAGACTTTGCCCAACTGTTGTGTTCCAGCCCAAAAATGGATAAATCTATCTTAAAATGAAGCACAATACAGTGAGACACAGTCACACAGCAGAAGGGAGCTGGTTTCTCTGGAGCTGTACCCACTGATCATTTAACACAACCCTTCCCTCTTCAGCTCCAGTCGGTGATGTACGTCCCTGCGTGACTGGTGGAAACTGCACAGCATTTGGCAACTATCACAGCTTTTGGCAACTATCACAGCCAAAGTCTGCTGATTTGTAAAACCCAGTATACCAGCACGGGAGGGGAATTGATTTTTTGACCTAAGATTGTACGATGATATGCCCTCTCTCAGTTTGTTAGTACTAGACCTTTTTCCAGTTGACCTATTACATCACAGACCAAACAGTCAACAAACAAGTTAGCTATTGATAGCTAGCGTCAAACTAGTACCATGGTGGACAACTTTACAGCTCTGTACATTTCGTCCATCCAAAAATGCACAGCTGAAATGAATGTAGATTTTGCCATGTTGCTACTGGCTTCTTCTTCTTCTTCTTCTTCTTCTGTTACACATTTCATGCTATTCAACTTCCTTGTCAAAGCCCGGAGCGGAAACCGTGGAGCATGCGCAGAGCACCTAGGCCAGTTTGGATCAGATCGATTGTATACATGCAGGAGTAATTCAACTCCCAATCACATTATCTGTGTGTGTTAGTCCGACTTTGTCTTGTAAATGGCCTATTAATTTTGAAAGAGCAACAGCCAATATAGAAATACCAACACTCATGTCATCAATTAGTCCAACCAATGGTGTAACTTTATCACTCACTCACTCACTCACTCACTCACTCACTCACTCACTCACGGACGGAAAGACTTTTGTGTGTCTCGGGCTAGCTTTGCATGCAGTGGTTAAAGGGAAACTCATTGTTTCCATTGCATAAAGCGACAGTAATTCTCATCAGTCACGTGTCTCCTTACTCTTCCTCAGACATTGATGAATGCTCCTTTGAGAGAACCTGTGACCACACCTGCATCAACTACCCTGGCAGCTTCGAGTGCCTGTGCAACAAGGGCTACATCCTGTATGGCCTCACTCACTGTGGAGGTGAGAGTGTGCTCAGATCTGTCCCACTGCACCAAGTCATGGGAGAAACTGGCCTGGAATCAGCTGTTTGACAGAGCCCAAGTGTGTGTGATGGAGTATCAAATGTGTGTGTGTGTGTGTGTGTGTGTGTGTGTGTGTGTGTGTGTGTGTGTGTGTGTGTGTGTGTATGCGTCTGAAAGGGAAATGCTTTTCAGAAAAACATAAAGGTGAGGGATCACTAAGCATGCGCAGACGACGGCTGCTGAAAGTACTCTCACACCTCAGTTCCTCTGAAAGACTTTCCCCTGACTTTTCTGTGTGTACAAAGTGTTTGTGGGCCACATACAGTTGTGACTGCTGTTGTGGTTTGACTGATGTCACTGATGGAAAGGTGGAGTGAGTGTGATCCCAGCAACTGGATCGACAGATACACTCAGTTGCCACTTAATTAGGTCCGCCTATCTGAAACTAATGCAGTCTGATACAACAGCCCTGCAATATATCCAACATTCATGAAGGTTCTAGTGTTTTCAAAGTAATAGAGAGGTGTTTATTGGGGTTAAATTACGGTTTCATAATTTAAGTTTTAATTAATTAATTAATTAAACAAAAAAAGAAATATGTCTGAAAATACAAATTAAACGAGATAAAACATATTATAGGCAGAGATAAATTGGCCTACAAAGAAAAACATGTAATTTACAGCACACAACATTAATGATAGGCTAAATGTTACCGATGAGTCCTCATGCAATCATGTGAGCTAGCTAGCGCTAAATGAAGGAGTTCAGACAGGTAGGAAGGGGCTTGATTATGGAGGGCCTTAAAAGTGAGAAGCAGGATCTTGAAATTGATGTGGTATTTAACAGGAAGCCAGTGAAGCTGCTGGAGAACAGGAGGGATATGATCTGTGGAGGAGGTTCTGGTATGATATGGGCAGCTGAATTCTGGACTGTTTTAAGGTTATGAGGACACTTGAGAGGGAGACCAAAAAGGACAGAATTGCAACAATCAATATGGGATGTAACCAAAGACTGAACGGGGATAGCGACGCTGTAAGGTGTAAGTGACGAGCGAAGATAATTAATGTTATGTAGATGAAAGTATACAGACCAAGTAACAGTATTAATGTTGACCTCAAAGGGCAATGCACTGTCCAGGATGACACCCAGACTCTTAGCCTGAAGGAAGGAAGGACTTTGGAGTTGTTGATGGTCAGAGAGAAACTATGAAGTTGAGCCAAAGTACTGTAGATCTAGTACCTACAAGGAGAAGCTCAGTTGTATCACTGTTACGTTTGAGGAAGTTGTACAAGAGCCAAGATGTAATATCCAATAAGCAGTCGGCATGTGGCACCTATACATAATGGCAAGGTTAGCTAACAGTTACATATTCAAACATATTGGACAATCAAGTGTGTTATTATTTCAAGTGAACAGACATTCTTGAGGGCCACAATGGATTATTTTTTAACTTATTGAGCGAGAGACATTTTGTCCACCTCAGAAACCACAGGCAAAAGAGCAGAGGGTGAGGTTAATGCACCTAGCCATGCTACAACTGCTGCTGATTTAGCAACTAAAAGCAAGCGCAAAACATGAGACTAGCTGAAAATATTTAGAGAATTATCTCAAGTGCAAGTCAGTATGTATAGTAGGGGGTCCCTGCTGTGTGTCTTTCAGCTAAGGGGTCCGTAGCCCAAAAAATGTTAAAGACCCTTGCATTGCATGTGTGATTGTTGCATTTCAGTGAAATATTTCAATGAAATTAAACTTCATTTTTAATATTGCCTCCATTTCTTATTTTTTCCAGTAAAATAACAGTGACAGTCAACGCCACAGTGTGTGTCTACTAACCCCAGGTGATGGTTGTCACTAGAGGTGTAACGGTACACAAAATTCATGATTCGGTTCGATACGATACAGTGGTGTCACTGTTCGGTACGTTTTCAGTACAGCAAAAAAGTAGAAATGCTAAAGAAAGAAAAAAAGGAAGAAAATTTTAAGTGTAAAGAAAAATAATTTAGGCTTTTGTTTGTTTGTTTTTTGTACAAAGCAGGAATTACAGTCTGGCTGAAATGGGCCTGTTACAATCCGGGTAAAGCAAAATCTGTGATTTCTTTATAAATCATACATGTTAAAAAGTACTTGTTGAAAATGTGAATAGATTGTAAACTGTGTCACAGCCCTGCTCAAGGGAGGGACAAAGAGGAGAGGACACACATGACTTTTAACGTAATATTTATTAAACAAAAGCGAAATTTAACCAATGCAATATAAAGTATGTATATCAGTAACTTCAGTAATGTGTGTGTGTTGTTTGAGTGTAAAATGAAGTGTAATGAATAAAGCAAATAAACACAAAAGAGAACAACCTAAACCAAACAACAAACCATATGCCCAGGGTGAGAGAGAAAGACTGACTGACTCCAGCATCTTATAAAGCTGAGGAGCAGCAGCACACCTGTGTAGTACTGAGCTGTGGAGTTGGACCGTTCAACTGTTTTGCAGAATTTCTGTTTCTTACTATATAAATACTGCTATAAGTGCTGCTGGTTTGGCTGCTGACAAGAGTCTGTGGCTGTGCAGCAACTCGTGCTTCGGCTCGGCGGTCGTGTATGTTACTGTGCTACTGGGTTAGATGTCTGTAGCTGTGCGGTGGCTTGTTCTTTGGCTTGACATGTTTTTTTTCCACAGCTGTCTCTCACCATTCTCCTAATAATTCACAACAAAACTGAAGTGGCTCCAAAAACCAGACCTGTAGCTTATCTGAGGATCTTGCTGGCATTACTAACCATCTTGTAATGAGTTAGCTTTGTGTAGCAACCCTCCAGTGTGTCTCACTGGAGTTGAAAGCTCTGGTTTTGGGTTGGGAGGGGCAGACAGCATGCCACCTGTTCCATCCCATGGGCTGCCTTGTTGAGCGCAGTGACACTGAGAACATTATATTAAATATAGTTAAGCTGTCCGTTTTATTTTCCAAATGTAATATGATAGGTCAACATATCGTTTGGTTCATTATGCGTACCAAAGCGAAATCCTCCTACAGTTCATATGATGTATGTCATGTATTGTTACACCCCTAGTTGTCACATGTGCGCAAGCTAAAATTGACAGTCCACGTCTTTTAAACATAGTAAACTTAAGAAGAGTAAGCTCAGGCTTCCATAACACATTCTATGAAGGATACAGTTTTTTAGGGATTCAAATGAAAGTAGAAGAGTATCAACCAACCCCGATCTAGTATAAAACTGCACCTTAACATGTAACTTATCATTTCATTTTTAATGGTGGTTTTGGTGTTCAGTTCAGTGTTCAACTTGTTCGATGAGAAAATCGTAGAGATCGTTTTTTTTGTTGTTTTTTTTTAATTCAACAAGCAATTTGTTGTTTTTTGGCACCACACTGAAGGCAGCTTCTATATAAGTTTATTGCAAGTAATACTGTTATCACAATATTCAGTGTTGTTGCATGTCATTTATTTTCCTCATATTGTCTAGCCCCAGTGTTGATTTAACTGTATCATCATTTTAGAGGCTGCAGTTTGTGCTGTTGCAGTTTATATAAAGACGGGATTCTCTTACTTAGCCTACGCTTATTGATATAAAAGGGATGGACAAAATAATAGAAATACCTCTCAGTTTAACGCCATACAATTCATTACCACAAACTACAGCCTTCAAAATGAGCAAACAGTTGAATCAACAGCTCTCTAAAACAGTTTCAACACAAACTGAACATTAGAACCTAAATGAAGGAGGATTTACTGCAGGACTGTAGCTTGATGCACTAAATAAACACAGTGCACTGTAGATACTGTTATACTGATCACAGTGTGCCATAAGGAAGAACAGATGAAATAATAAATTACAACAGATTAAATAATTCACATATTTGTAACGTAACAATTCACAAAACATTTCACTTGTTGCTTTGAGGGCATGCTCTGAACACTCCATATGAACAGCTACTACAGTAGACCATAAGGGCTATGTACTAGTGCACCAATAAATTAAAGGTATGTGGAGACTGGCAAACCCATTTACAAAATTACATGTCCCTATAAACAGGATCTCTTGTCCACCCTAATATGCCTGATAATCGTAACTATAATGTGGTATCATTTACATTCACACTGACAGTAGTTTTCTTCGTGGTTTTGTCTCAGACATTGATGAGTGCAGCATCAGCAATGGGAGCTGTGAGTACGGCTGCATAAACACCCAGGGTAGCTACGAGTGTGTGTGTCCACCTGGACAGAAACTCCACTGGAACAAGAAAGATTGCATCGGTAAGCACCAACTTTGTGTGTGAGTGTGTGTTTGTCTGCAGGCCTGAAAACAAGTGCACCTGGTGTGTGTGTCCAGGTAGTTGTCATGGTGATGTGACTCTCTGTGTTCCTCAGAGGCGGTGAAGTGTCTGCCCAATGGAAAGCCGGCGCCCCGAGCCCAACTGACATGCACCAAGAGTGGAGGGGCAGAGGTCTGCTCGCTCTCCTGCCCCTCCAATGCCCTCTTCCTCGCAGGTACAGATACACGAACACACACACACACACACACACACACACACACACACACACACACACACACACACACTCACACATACACAGGAGAAAGAAAGAAAAAGAAAACTTATTAATGTTATTTTTTAGATTTTTCTTTTATCTTGCTTTGTTTTCAGTTTTTTTATATATATTTTTCCATTCATCAAACTATTTAATGTAGGTTCATTAGAAAAGTAATATTTTCTATATGGCAAAATCCCACCTCCACCTGGAATGTACTGTACCTTATATCTTCTGTATAAAACAATCAAAAAACTGGAAGTATTGTAAAGTGCCTATTGCAATACTCAGAGCAGTAATTGCTCTTTCTGTCAAGTTGCTCTAGGGGTTGTAATTTTGGACCTTTTGACTTTTTTATGCTTCCACATGGGCAACAGCTGTGGTGAAAGGCATTATGTTGTCCAGTTGTCTGTCTGTCCTTCCCCTTCTCATGAACATGATATCTAAAAAATGCTTTAAGGACATTTCTCCAAATTTGGTACAAATGGGCACTTATACTCAAAGAAGAACTAATTAGATTTTGGTAGTTAAAGCGAAAGATCAAGGTTACTGTGACGTCTTTTTATCAAATTTTTGTGAATGCTATTCTCTCAAGAATACCTCAAGAAAATTTCCTCAATTTTGGCACAGATGTCCACGTGGAGTCAAGAATGTACTGATTACGTTTCAGTGGTCAGAGATCAAGGTCACTGTGACCTTGCGTTCTTCTCATTCTCATAAATGCGATTTCTCAAG
This sequence comes from Cephalopholis sonnerati, assembly GCA_019142605.1. Classification (NCBI taxonomy): domain Eukaryota; kingdom Metazoa; phylum Chordata; class Actinopteri; order Perciformes; family Serranidae; genus Cephalopholis; species Cephalopholis sonnerati. The sequence goes on along the minus strand of JAGQAX010000022.1, from coordinate 32,883,079 downwards.
AAGAAGGAATTTTTTCCAAATTTGGGACAAATGTCCACTTTGAGTCAAGGATGAACTGATCTGAGAATTTGGTGGTCGAAGGTCAATGTCACTGTGACCTCGCAAAACATGTTTTTTGCCATAACTCAAGAATTGATACACTAATTATAAAAAAATTCTCACAAAATGATGAAGTGATGACAATTTTTATCTAAAAGGTCAAATTCACTGTGACATCATAATATTCTTCAAAAACATTTTATTCAATTTCATATCCCAGGAACAAAAGGGGAGACATTTGATCAGATACTGAACTGATGACTCTAATCTTGGGTGTCCACCTTGAAACTGTGCTGATTGTATAGATCTTCTGTGCTGTCAGGGGAACAATGGGTGTGAAGCATCCATGTTTTCACAGACATGGATGTACACTGTGAGAGAGAGAGGTCGCTTTGTTATAGTCTCTTTTCTTCTCTTTTTTGAATTTGTTCATTCATATTTGTGACCTTTAAATTTGGATCAGGATTGGGATCCTGTAAGGAGATTACTTTAGATGGAAAAAGTAGAGATTTTTTTCTTTGTGGAATGTGGATCTATGTTACTGTATTTCAGTAGATATACACTGTAATTTATATTGTGTAAAAAAGTGACGGATTGTGCAGCGAATAAAATTCATTCTTCTCCTGTATATCACTGTAAAATATGTTGTTTGAGTTGTCATGCAGGACACGCTGCTTCCCTCTAGTGGTGAGAGCTTGCAGTCACAGCTCTCTGTACCATCCTTTTCTCTCAATGCAACTGATGCTGGATGAAGGCGCTTGTGCTCTTTATTGCTGTATTGACTCCTCGGGGTGCTCTCCACTCAGACTGATGTGTTTTTCTCTCTGTGAGGTTTTCTTGGCGTCTCCCGTTGCAGCACTTTGGCTGCCACCCCGGCCTCTTCTCCTGCGATAGTACTTAACACACATCTGTAAATCGATTACATCCTTTGATGACGCCTTTTTTTCCATAGCAAGGCCCTCACTTGGTTTAACTTGGCTGCCATGGTGTGAGAATGATGGATAGCTCTCAGGCATGGAGTGAAATATTTGTTTTTCTGTCTTTTTGGAGTGTGTCTTAATTTTCGGGGGCGGGAGCCATGTAAATTCCTGTGGCTTAATGCAGGCCGGACTCTTATTTAATCATCTTGCTTTTATGACCTCTGAAGACTTCATCCTTCATTTCCTACTTGAAATGCATCTTTGTGTGTTTGCATGGATCAAGACAGAAAGACAGGATTCATAGATCTTTCATTTGGGCTTTAATTTTTCAGTAGGGGTTTAAGGTCACATGGCAGCAGAGTTTCCTCTGGGCTGTCTGTCTCATTCCTGAATACAGGAGAGTAAGTTCATACAACATTTATAAAATTCTTCCTAATCCTCACAAGTGTGCGTGTCCCAGCTCAGCGCCAAGTGAAACACACAGGCTTCCATACCATACCCACAACTCAGAAGGACCCGGTCACAGAGTCCTTCAGACGAAATCAAAACTCTCAGCTCCCCTAACCTCTCATCAGCATGTCTGATTTCTCTTTCCTCATTCTAATGTGTGTGTGTGTGTGTGTGTGTGTGTGTGTGTGTGTGTGTGTGTGTGTTCCTAACAGACTCAGAGAACAGCTACACACTGAGCTGCGGAGTGCCCGTCCAGTCTGGTAAAGCTCCCCAGAAGAGGAATGCCACCACTGCCTTACCCACCTGTGCTGGTACAGTAGACTTGACAAACACTATTACCATCACTCGAAATAGTCCACATTAAAGGTTATATTAAAATCATTTGAATATATCTGATTAGTAATACATTAGGAGAATAAACATGTTCATGGTATACTAAAAGATAAAGTGATATAATGAGAGAATCTAAGGCAGCAGGTGGAGGTGGACATGGGGCTGATATGGATACACACTTCAGTGTCTTAACAAAAGGAAGGATCATGTAATTTCATCCTGCAGTGATTTACAGTTCACTGATGGCCACTTTGTTTGTGTTGCAGTAATCAGATATTGTGTTAATTGACAAAAAGCCTGCTGAATTCATTTTTATGCCTCAGTGCTGTACACGTCACACAGAGGCCACTTGGAGAGTGGAGGGAAAGTGGGCACGGAGGAGTGGGGGATTGAAATGGAACACACCTGCCCATGTTGACTTCATGCAGAATCACTGCATACATTTTTATAAATGAACACAGTCAACATGTCACATTGGCAAATTAATCTGAAATATGTGTACATGTCAACATGTATCCATGACTCTCTGGGGGTGAACTAGGAAGAATACAGGGGAAAGAACTTACAGAGAAAAATATTCAGAAAAATGTTTAGGGAATGTTAAGCATATACTGGATCACAGGAAAGTACTGAGAACTAATGATGAATGATGAATTACTTCTCAATATGTTCCTGTGATAGTTAAACAGCATGCGGGAGGTTTTCTACAAGATGCGTTCTGCTCGTACCTCTCCTACACACCTGTTTGGAAATAGATGTGGAAACTATTACTTTGTTCTGTTTGTAATCTGTATCATGATTATCATAAATGCTACAGGTCTATGATATCTTAAGGAAAACATACAATCTGAAAAGTACAACAATCTCTGAACCTATCCAGATGTAAGCCTACCTTTATACACCTAGATGATACATTAAACTAAAAAGCGTTTCCAACAGTGAATTCATTTTACTTTATTTTTATGCCTCCATAGTCATGGCTGAAGGCATTATGTTTTCAGGTTGCTTGTCCGTCTATCCTTCTGTCCCATTCTTGTGAACGCAATATCTCGAGAGTGCCTTGAGGGAATTTTTTCTAAATTTGGCACAAATGTCGGCTTAGACAGTCTCATTCTTGTGGATGCAATATCTCAAGAACACCCTGAGTGATTTTTTTTTTTTTTTTTTTCAAATTTGGCACAGATGTCCACTTTGACTCAAGGATGTACTGCTTAGAATTTAGTGGTCAAAGGTCACTATGGCCTCACATAACATGTTTTTGGTCCAGAATTATTCCAGAATTCATAGGTAGTTATGACAAAACTTCACACAAATATTTAATAGGATATAATGATAAAGTGATGATATTTTATATCCAAAAGGTCAAAGGTCAACTTCACTGTAACATCATAATAGTCTGTAAAAACACTTTTTTGGCCATTATTCAATGTTATATCTCAGGAACAGAGGGGGAAGCATTTGGTCTGACACTGAATTGGTGCCACTCATCTTGGGTGTCCACCTTGAAACTGTGCTGATTGTGTAGATTCTCTTTGCTGCTGGGGGGAAATATGTGTATGAAGCATCCATGTTTTCACAGACATGAATGTAAACTGTAAGCGCAACTTTACGGGTGTGCGGAGGCATACAACTGCAAAGTGGTAATTCTAGGCAGTTATTATTTTAGAAATTTTCCAATTGATTCATCTTCTCCTACAGTGGTAAGCACCAGAGTTTTACATACATTACTGTCACCTAACCATGGAAATATTTTTGTGCACTAAATGCATAACTGCAATGCATTGTCACTGAAGTAGACCTCTGGAGTGACCATCATTTGCTCCCTCACCCCCTCCGAGGGTCGATCTCACTGAGTTCACTTCAGTTTTTCAGACAAATGGAACAGCCCCTACGATGGCGGCAGGGATTTCCCCCGAGGGCAAGTGCCAAGGGGAAGTCAACAAGGGCATGTTGAATGACTAAATGAAACACATCCTTTTGGGTAGACTCAGGGTGGTTAATGAGGCTACTGTAGGTGATCCTGTGAGATCTCTGACCAGACAGTTTGCTCTGGATGAAAAAAATTTGCAAATGTGACCTAAAGTCAACCAAAGTGTAAAAACCCAAACTAACTGTTGACACCACACACCCAACTAAAGTTTCATTTGAAAAAAAACCTAACACAGATTAAGGGTCATCTTAAGAAAGGATAAAAATTAATACAAATGTTCCTTACATTATCATGATTAACAGTATTGTGTTTCTTTCTGCTTTGTATGAATGAAGACACACTGGCCCCACCCATCAAACAGAAGGCCAGGTTTAAGATCAAAGATGCCAAGTGTCACCTGAGGCCTCGCAACAAGGAGAAGCACAGGGATTCATCCAAGCAAAATATGCAGGGTAAACGACCTGGACTGGATTACCCTCCTTTTACCCACACTACTGTTTTTTAGTCTTAAATTCTTAAGTAATACACATTGTGATCTTCATCTTTTGTCATAATTGTCCTTCTCTTTCTCCATCTCCTCCTCCTCATTCTTCACCTCTGTTTTTCCCCTGGAAGGAGGCCAGTTCCCCTGTACAGACGACTGCCAGGTGACTTTTGTCAACCTCAAGTGCGACTCGTCTAAGAAGCGCAGACGAGGACGCAAATCTCCTTCCAAAGAGGTTTCCCACATCACAGCTGAGTTTGAGATGGAGATGAAGGAGGAGGAGGCCTCAGGTGGGATGTTCTTTCCTACCTCTTTGGTCTAACTGCACTTGGAAGAAAATGGTAAACAGACAGATAGACTTGCACTGTCTATCTGTCTGTTTACTATTTTTACCAGACGTTACCTACAAACTCTATATATCTGACATAATGTCTTAAGATATGAATTCATACCTTCTAAAAATCAAACTGAAGGGATCAGAGTTAGCTTAACTGTAACCCCTAACCCTGCTACAGAAAGTCTCTTGTGGTACCAAACCATACACAGAATATAATATGATGACCATAATAGAAGCAAGAGACATTATCAAGATATGGAACATAAGCAGGGTAGCATTAAAAAAAAGAATCAATTTGTCTTCTATTGGAAGTTGTGTTTTTGCTAAACACCAATTTTTACCTTAGACTCGTGTAATGTGGACTGTGTGCGGGAAAAGATGAAGCAGAAGTTGCAGAGTGCCATGCGGACGCTCAGGAAGTCCATCAACAAGCAGCAGTTCTACATCCAGTTCTCTGGGACTGAGTACGAGGTGGCCCAGAAACCATCCAGGGTACCGGAGGGAGCTGAGTCCTGCAGCACGGGACAAGTCCTCCGAGACGGAAAGTGTGGTAAGTTTGGCGTTTCACTCCTTGTCCTTTGGTGTCATGATGTTGCTGCTCTGTTGCAATGAGAAAAATTAATAGGAGCTAAAAGTATTCCTTTAAACCTGTGTCTTCCTCCTCAGTGAGCTGTGGCATGGGGACGTTCTACAGTGGGGAGCAGGAGCAGTGTGTCCAGTGTCCACCCGGTACGTACCAGGACACAGTGGGTCAGCTGTCCTGCGAGCCATGTCCCAGCACTGAAGGACAGGGCATCGCTGGGGCCAAGAACGTGTCTCAATGTGGAGGTAAGTCACCACCCAATCATCACAGTCATTTCAAAAGCCCCAGATCTTTATCTGTCCTCCAACAGCACTGAAAGAATTGTTGTGTGAGTCACATAAACACACAGAATCTGTTATCAGGCTGTAGCCCCTTACCGTGCCTTACATGTTTTTGCCAATCAACTACAGATTTTTGTTTTCCATCTTTGTCATTCAGGAAAAGATGTGTTCTCTCTCTCTCTCTCTCACACACACACACACACACACACACACACACACACACACACACACACACACAATCACACAATATACATGTATAAATATGTTGGATTGGCACCATCTAGTGGCCATTGATGCAAACTGAATCTGAGCTGCAGCCACAAGAGAGCACCACAGACCTGTGTTAACATTCAGTCACTGAGCTCAGAAAGAGATTCACCAGTTGATCCTACAGTGACAAACTCTCTGACATTGTGCAATTCACAGAGAACTTCAAACTGCTGAAATCTGAACTGACAAAAGCTACAGATACAGATACATGAAAAGAATAAGAAAGAAAAAAATCCAAACACAGACAGGTGATATCCTTGTGTCCTTCCCTCAGGTCAGTGTCCAGCGGGTCACTTCTCTGCTGACGGCTTCCGTCCATGTCAGCCCTGTCCGCTGGGCTCCTACCAGCCAGAACCAGGCCGTGTCCTCTGCTTCCCTTGCGGAGGAGGTCTCATGACCAAGTATGAAGGATCAATGTCCTTTCGGGACTGTGAGGCCAAAGGTGAGGCTGTGTGTGGGTGTGTGTGTGTGTGTGTGTGTGTGTGTGTGTGTGTGTGTGTGTGTGTGTGTGTGTGTGTCAGATACCATATGTCTCTATATGTCTACTGCATGTGTGTTTATACAGGATTCTTTTAGTTACTAGCAGTGTTATAATACTTAAGATCAGTCTTGGTCTCAGGATCATGGTCTCAGTCATGTCTCAAATGGACCACATTTTTACTTGGTCTTGTCTCAAAAAAGAAGACTTAAGATTTTATTTCAAGACCAGTCAAAACCACAACTGTGGAGATATCCCTAAATTGCCTGTGCAAAAATAGCAGTGTCAAATAAAGATGGTGAAGTTGATTTCAGATCTGTTTCAGCAGGGCTTATGATTTGCTTGCTCTTTATTTTATTGTCATGCAGTGCGGGATTCACACCGATCTGGTCTTCGTCTTACCCTTCCTTAATCTCCTACAGACTGTGAGATTTCAGCAATCTTATAAGTTTAGTACAAGCTACACTGTGCAACATGGATCTAATAAACTTGGGTACGACATCAGACTGTACGATGACAGCGCCTACTGAATCACAGGCTATGACGTACAATGTGATAGCTTCCCATACCGAGTGTGCAAGGATGCTACACGGGTTATTGACTCTCCAACTGTGAAGCACAACATAGAGGGTTACATTATTAAATAGCCTTAAGTGTTGTGGACACTATAATACTGCAGTGTGTCTGTCTGTTTGTGTGTGTGTGTGTGTGTGTGTGTGTGTGTGTGTGTGTGTGTGTGTGTGTGTGTGTGTGTGTTTTCCGTTTCAATTCCTTCCATGCTTCGTCCTACTTTACATAAACATGGTAAGAGCTGGAGGACACATCATACAAGCAAGGCTTCTGCTGCCATAACTCCACAAGGTTTTCCTCTTTGCTGGACTCCCACGCATTTCTTTTAGCTCATTTTGCCTCCATGGCAAGCTGCTATCAGTCTGTTTGTTTAGGTTTAGCCCCAGTGCATCATTTCATGCTGCATTTCCATTGGTTGGTTGTCTTTGATCGCAAGACCGTGACAACGGCCATCGTTGAACGTCTCTCACTGTGCGAAGTAGGACCACCGTTTCAGAGTCACGACCAAACATATGCACACTCGATGCACACTGGTCTTGGTTATGACTTCGTCTTTCGTCTACCTGCTGACATTCCCATCAGCCTCAGCTGTATATTGTGTCCAGTGCTAATTATCTTAGTTAGCTTAAAGATGGTAAACATGTTAAATATTATACCTTGTAACCATCAACATGTCAGCACGGAGCATGCCTGTGGTAGTAGTCTAAGTCTTGTTTAACATTCTATAGACTACTTGACTTTCTCCTGTGTAACTGGAGCTTTTTATCTGCCACTTTCTGACTGCATATGTGTGTATACAGGCATTTGTACTGCCACAAGCCATTTGTCAGCAGTTTCATTGTTAATGCTGTCATAAAGTAGCGCTCTGTTCAGATGTGTATGACATGGCAATTTGTTCATGTAGATGATAAAGGCATCTATACATGGTTTAGTGCTTTGTTTATATGCCCGCTCTATAATCAAGACAGGAATAATATCACAGCTGTCTGATGTATCTTGTAGATGGCCAGCTGTTTATCTTCATTCATTTTACACTGTGTACACTGGCTGCCTCCTGTTCAGAGATATTATAGGTTTGAAGTTTTATAGTTGGTTGGTTTTTTTTTTCAGTTTTTCTTTTTTGTTTTTTGATTTCAGTTTGAGTTTAAATTGAGTGTACATGGTTGTATTTTTATTTTGAGTAATTGACTAGTTTAGTTTTTATTTAGTTGTATTGTGTTGTACAAGTATTGTGAGGTAAGTCTTGATTTATAGTAGCTCTTGACCTGCAACCTTAGCCATTTTATGAAAACCTTGTTTGCATATAAAGCATCTTCTTTTTTGTCTTTCTTTGGGGAGTTTACAGTAGCCAACATCTGCTGTGTTGCTTGCTGCCACCTTCTTTAATTACATCAAGATGTCAAACCATAGACTGTATAAAAATAAAGGGCGTAGCCACTGTGATGTCACCAGGCCCCCAGAAAAGGTGCTCAGCCTTGACACATGGGAGAGGTTTTCCTTGTAGGCTTCCTTAGGCTTCGTCCAAGAAAGCTCTTTCTGATAGAAATCTAGTCATTTTAACCCAAACCACGACTTTTTTTCTAACCTTAACCAAGAGATACCTTTGTGGTAGAAAGCCCTCGAGGAAAATTTCTCCCAACTGCTCAGTTACTTTTTCCCAGTTGCCCTTGTGGTATTGCAGCAAAAAAAAAAAAAAAAATCCCTTGCGACCCAAAAAGTATTTTCCCCAAAGGCCACAATTGTAAAAGACAGATCTGAAAAACTCCTTGTGTAATGAATTTTTGATACACGGTGGTTGTAAAAATCTGTAAGGTCATGATAAGGTAAAGTCCATAAGCCAAGTAGGCAGGGCCAGTGGGAGAAACACTACTGCGCATATTCAGTGGTATGCAAACTGCACAAGGAAACCCATATGCTAGAAAACCTTTATGGCATATGTGCCAGGCGAGCAACTCCACTGGAATGAATTGACATCATCTTGAGGTCCGATATCTAGTTATTATCAAAATCTATGGATGCCACCCACTAGTATGTAGATGACTATTTTGAAGCCATCTTGATGTTTTGGAGCCAGAAGTGACCATACTTGGACAAGAGAGTGGAGCTAACCCTATTGCTAACTGCTAACTTGGTTAGCATGGTGCAGTTACAGCTATGGCTAACTTTGATAATGCTAATGTTAATTTTTGCTAAGGAAAAAAAGGCTAAAAACCATTTAATGTAGTCTACTTATCAGAAAACCTAAACATCCCTATTTTAAGAGGGTCTTTTAGTACAACCAAACACTGAACAAGACTTTTTTAGGTAACCAAAATGTTTCATGAACTGAAAACATGCTGAAATAGTGACAGCTATGGCTACGCCTACAGTGTCTGAGTCTGGGGTTACGTTACTTGGACAAGAGGGTGAAGTTAACCCTAATGCTAGTTGCTAGCTTGGTTAGAACAGTGAGTTTACAGCTGTGCTGAACTGTGCTAATGCTAATGCTGATTTTTGCTAGGAAAAAAAAACAGGCTGCAAATCATTTAAACAAAATGTACTTACCATAAAAACGGAAAATCTGACTTCTTAGGGGGTCTTGGAGTGCAACCAAACATGGAACAATACCTTTTTAGGTGACCAAAATGTTACAGAAAACTTTCATGAACTGAACACACACTGAAATAGCAAACGTTATGCCTACTCCTATGCTCTGTGAATCTGAGGTGATGCCATAGTTGCGTTACCTAACCAAAGTTGTTGCCGATGTGGCAAATTGTCAATAGATGGCACACACCAGTCACTCAAAGAGGCCACACCCTTAAATATTCATAATTTTAAGCCTCATGAAATGTAATCTGGTGAGTTATATGAAAATTCAGCACCTGTTCAGGTGTCATGAACAGGGAATTTAGCTATAAAGCCCAGCATCTACCAAGCTGTAAACATGTTTTTTTCTGTTGTTAAGTTGGGCTTTTTAAGATGAGGATTGACTTGTTCTTGGAGCCAGCCTCAAGTGGCAATTTGAGTAACTGCAGTTTTTGGCACTTTGGCGAAAAAGACAAATTGGCATGGCAACCACAGTGCGAATTACGTGAGAAAATAGCTTATTTTACCCACAATTCTTTCATTTACTTTCATGTTGCGTTGTTCATTGTAATTTTTCTTTTGTTTTCATGTGTTTGAAAATTGGCATTTTTATTTTAATTTCAGTCAACAAAATTATGTTTTTACTGTTGGTTTTTGATTGAGTCTTTGGTTAACTCTGATAAACCTTCTCCCTTCCTCCCCAGTACACTGTGCTCCTGGACATTACTACAACTCCAGCACCCACCGCTGTATCCGCTGCCCAGCAGGAACCTATCAGTCTGAGTTTGGGCAGAACTACTGCATCACCTGTCCTGGGAACACCACCACTGACTTTGACGGCGCCACCAATGTCTCCCACTGCAAAAGTAACACTGCTCAACTTACACATTTAGCCTGCTTCATTGTATGATAGACATAAACATATCTAGAGTGATCCATAATGAGTGCCAGAGAATAGGCTTTAAGTACTGTACACTGGTAGACTTTTCAGACATTGGTGCTGTTGTATTGAAAGAAGTTTTAGTTGCTAAGTGTTTGTATTATTTTGCCCTCAGATCAACTGTGTGGAGGTGAGCTTGGAGAATACACAGGCTACATTGAGTCTCCTAACTACCCTGGCGATTACCCATCCAATGTGGACTGTGTCTGGACCATCAACCCACCACACAAGAGACGGATTCTCATTGTGGTACCAGAGATTTTCCTCCCCATCGAGGATGAATGTGGAGACGTGCTGGTCATGAGGAAGAGTGGTAAAAAGAACATAATAATTGAGATCATTTTTATCAGAACAGAACTAATCAGACATATTCACAGTCTATTCATTGACAATCTTGTGACAACACATTGTGACAATGATGAGCCTTTTGGGGGCATGGGCCAATATTTGGGGCTCATCCAGTACAGCCAGCTGATATCTGAGCCAAGACGTCCTCTTCCATGCACTGGTGACTTCAGCTAATCTCTGTTAACAGAAATCTGCAGATAAATTTTAAAAAGGCTAAAATAAACCTAACTTGTTGTCAGATGATAGCTAACAGATTTCAAGATTATATCTTGGCTAATGCGTTCTGCCACTTCATGCAAACTATTTACCTGCCATTCAAACGTAATTAGTCAATCCTGCTCGGACTACGAATGGATTTCAAATGAAAACCAGAACACTTCCAATACTAAAATTTTGTCCTGGCACATACAGATTCTGCGTACATATGCAAATATAAGGCAACAGGTTTGCCGGCATCAGGTTTTGCTTGAATGTTACCTTTGTGAGGTGTTTTTATCTCTTGGTTTCCCCACAACAAGCCTCTGCTTCACATGATCAACCATGCAAGAATGACACTAATGATGTTGTAAAAGTGCAAACAAATCCATCTGAACTGAACTGCAGTTTGATTTCAAAGTGATTTCACAGAAAAATCTTTACTCAAGGTCAACTTATTTGTTTTTATCTGGATATTTGGGCCATGCCATGTGGTCTTCATTAGCAGGTAAGGCTTCCTCAGTTGTTATGTCAATCAATCAATCAGTTTTATTTATAAAGCCCAATATCACAAATCACAATTTGCCTTGGAGGGCTTTTCCAGCATACAACATCCCTCTGTCCTTTGGACCCTTTGTGAATTAAGATTCCATGCATCTCTAGTATGGGTGGGCAAAGTTTTTGGGCGTTCTGCCAACTATTTTGGAACAAATACTGTGTAGATTCTGCTGTGTTTATTTCAACACAGTCAAGTGCTAAGCTGTCAACCAGTAACCTCCCTCTAGGATATCAACCTGTCTTTTCCTCATGGAATATTCAAATCTGCATTGTTTAGTCTAGTTATTTCAGACTCCTGCTTGTTTCCATCTTGATACCATTAGTTGAACACAACAATCATGATGGGTGTGGACCTAATAACCACACCAAGACCCTTTAAAGGAAGTGACGTAACAATCTGGCTCCTTGGGCAACAGAGCATAAAGGTGACCTCTCACAGGTCATACTCTAACCCAGAAAACTGGACTTTCTGATTGGGTTTACTTTTGAGCTTTAGGCATTTAAGAGCCTGTTCACACCATGTGTTTCAATGATCTGAACACAAGTGGACAGCTAAGACACATCGCCATTCACACCTGTGACTATCATGCTAACACTAAAAGGTGAAAGGGCCCTATGCAGGTATTACATGTGCGCTTTTGCTAGCATGCTTTTAGTCATACTAGCAGTTGTGTTGGCATGGCTGGGGATATCGCTGTCAGGTGAATACAACACATCTTCATCCATATGACAAAACAATGAGCGTTAGCGCACTGTCACCAAAACAACCACCACATCCTGGACGTATTAGGAGTAGTTTGAGTTAGAGCTGTGCGATATGGACAAAAATTTCTATCCCGATATAGGTAATTTTATATCCCAATAACGATATAAGATAAGATAAGATAAGATATCCTTTATTAGTCCCACAGTGGGGAAATTTCCAGTGCTACAGCAGCAAAGTGGACAGCAAAGATAGGGAACAACAGTGCAGAGACAATAAATAGTAGCAATATAAACAGTATATAAAAAGTATGAAAAATTAAAAGAGGCACACGTGAAGTATAAAATATAGAAATAATACACAATATATACACAATATATACAATATATTCAATTATACAATATATCCCGATATAGTATTTTTACTTAAAATTATATATATACACACATGAAATGAATGCCATGTTGACACACATGAATTTAGAGATGGCATCTGCAATTTCGTGGTGTCTGCGGGACTGCTTGTCATAGACAGTGCCTTTGGACATTGACTCTTTCAGGCTCATTTGGTGTGTGTTTTTCTTTTCATCACTTCGTGGTTTAACTTTAGTGCTTTGTCGCATTTTAACGCTGTCTCTGTACTGTTCTTCATGCCATGTCTTTAAGTGATAGAAAAGATTAGACGTGTTTGTGTCGCTAGTAACGACTTGTTGGCGGCATGCTTTGCAGATTACCAGTTTTTGGTCGGTGTCTGCCTTTTTAAATCCAAACCAGTGCCAAACAATGGAATTTCTGTTACCTCTTTTCGGCACCAATTCCTCTTTCTGTTCTGTTGGTTCAGCGTCCATTGTGCTCTCCATCTCTGCTACATTGTTTACGTCCATGCTCCCGCTGGCTCTCGCACGCATGGATAAAAACATTAGCAGTGCCGTAAAGGAGTTCTTGCAGGTGACGTAAACTGCTACCGCAAAGCAGTAGCGTTGCTGCAGTTACATTAGCCGAGCTAACCACAGCCCACACGTTAAAATTACGATATAAACAATAGAGGATTATATCGTATGGTAGACATTTTTCTATCGCACTATGATATATATCGTAATATCGCACAGCACTAGTTTGAGTGAACAATGTGTCTTGGTGGTTGTTTACAGTTGTATTTAGCTCTGTCCAGTTGTGATCAGATCACCCAAGATTAACCACATTAATACCAGGTATTTAAACAGCCTCTAAGTGGAGTGACCTTTCTACCATTGTAATGTCAAAGACTACCACTCTAACATGTTTATACCCTTCCTCCAGCCCTCCCCACCTCCATCACCACCTACGAGACATGTCAGACCTATGAGCGGCCCATCGCTTTCACTTCACGCTCTCGCAAGCTCTGGATTCAGTTTAAGTCCAATGAGGGCAACAGTGGCAAAGGCTTCCAAGTTCCATACGTCACCTACGATGGTGAGTCACCTTCAACATAGTTCAGACAGCCGAGTTAGATACTGAGTCAATTACCTTACATATAGGCTGCCATGAGTCAGTTCCAGATCATTTAAAATGAAACTAACAAATTATTTGTTGTTACCAATCTATATACTGCCATCTACCCTAACTCAATAAGAGCCTATATACTTGTTCCAGAGGACTACCAGCAGCTGATAGAGGACATAGTGCGAGATGGCAGGCTCTATGCTTCCGAGAACCACCAGGAGATACTGAAGGTATTTACTGATACAGTCTATTACCAACCTTTGATTCTGAGGAAATGACAAAGATAAAGGTTGAAAAATCCTCATATGTTGCTCCAGTGGGATGACACTCTGTACATGCATCCTCCCTACAGGACAAGAAGCTGATAAAGGCCCTGTTTGACGTACTGGCCCATCCCCAGAACTACTTCAGGTACACAGCACAGGAGTCCAAAGAGATGTTCCCTCGCTCCTTCATCAAGCTGCTGCGCTCCAAAGTCACCAGGTTCCTAAGGCCGTACAAATAGACAGGGCCTCTCCACAGTACTGTTAAAGACCCCTGTCATCTTCCATCATTCCAAATCCAGCAACCTAAATGTAACCCCCCCCCACTGTCTACTTCTACCCTGCTTGGGTCAATACATTGATGTACCCGTTCTATGACTAAACATCTTCATCTCCTGTATTTGTCCTCAGTCCTGTTTGTCACATGATGCCTTTCCTCATCTTTGACCCTTTTTATTAGTAACACATCATTAACTTACACCCTTCCCTCCAGTTAGTGCAGCTTTTGGATAAGGTTTGACCGATATGGGTATAAATCATAAAATTAATGCTATATATAGTGCGTATATATTGTTTCTTAAAATCTGACCATTTTATACCAAACATACGTTTTTTTCTCAGTTTGGTATAGTAACATTTAACCTTAAGGCTATGTCAGTGAATGTGCAATATCTGTAATATTGGTGGTGCATGTGTTTAATTGAACATCAAATACCAAATTGAGTGCTTTTCAACAAAACAAAAGAGTAGATATAAATGAGTTCAGAGACATGGTCAGACCTTCACATGCTTTGTCAAAGGTCAGGTTCAGTAACAAGCATATTATATCACGAAAGGGAACCTGTATATTAGGTGTTATAGTGACTATTTTGATTTACTAACACATTTGTTATTGACTATCTTAAAAGCTAACAAGGCAAATCAAGCTTGGCTGGCAGGCTGATACCACTCTCATGTCTGTATGCTAAACATGAAGCAACAGCCATCGTGGCATAAGGACTGCAGACAGTCAAACAGCTAGCCTGACTCTGTCCAAAGGCAACACAGTCCTTCTACCAGCAACTCTGAAGCTCATTTATTAACAGGCTATTTTTGGTTTGTGTATCCAATTGTTGGCCAGGGCCTGTGACCCCCTGCTCCTTTCTTGTCCTTGTAAAAGCAGTTGGTTTTTCGTACCTTCTGATAGAGCTAGACTACTTGTTTCCTTTTGTTTCCTTAAGCTAACCTGCTGCTGGTTATAGCTTTACATTTAGTGCATGGATATGAGTGTTATTAATATTCTTATCTAACCCTTGGCAAGAAAGTAAATTTCCCAAAATTTCAGACTATTCCTTTAAAAATCATGTATTAGTAATTTATAAAGCATGAAAAAGTCACTGAGCCTGTGTACACCTGGTGTTAGCATGTTTATGGTGATCTGATCACAAGTGGACAGCTGAGACAAACCTGTGTCTGTAATGCATCTCATATTTTTGGGATGTTAGAATTTCTGGGTTTCCAGTTTAAAATTTCAAAGGGAACACCTCCTGAAGTCAAATCTCTTTTTTGGAAAGTTGGAGAAACCTCACCAACCCCAAAATCTAGTATGACTGCTTTGCACATCAACCGTAGTGAAAGCTGTTGTAATGTACTGTTTATTAGCACCTTTGTATTATTTGTGTCTCATTAAATCAGTTGCACACACAGTACTGTCCAACTTCTATCTGTGGACATGTTGCTTCGCTGTTTGTATGCACAAAATACTGCATAATGGTGATGCAACCACAAAAGATATAGTGGGCACAGATACTTCCAGTTGCCTCTCAGCTCTGATAAAACTGTGCTAAATTTAGTCTCATGTCTTTTTTGTAAGTCTTGGTGGTGCTTTTTGTTGTTGGCTTTGGACAGTGGTGCTGTGTGGCTGTGGGTCACTCATCAGGATGAGGAAATCAGTTAATCAGTCTGTAAACTCTCCTTCTGCCGACTTCTAGCTAGCTAACTAGCTGCTTGCTAAACAGGTTGAGGTTTTAAATGGTAACATCAATAAATGTTGAGGATACTGTAGATAGAAAAGAAATGGATACCAGCTGAACTAGCATCCTGCTAGCCATTCTACAGGCATTGAAAATAAACTGGACAACTTCCCTGTCTGCTTCATTTTCCAATGGGATATCAGAAAGTAAAATGTCCTTTGATTTAATTTTATTTAGATTCTGGATAGTGCCATTCAACTAGAAGGTTCTTTTCTATATGCTGATCTGACAGAGCAAAGGACTCTGGCAAAAGAGGGAGAGGAGGCATGTGTTTTATGGTGCAAAAGGACTGGTCTGATAGTAGAGATGTGAGATGCTGTCCTGTTCCTGCTGTGGATCACTGCTATAACATTAAATAGTTGGCTGTAGAGTGGAGCCAATGCCAGTTAAATGATTCCACAGCCAGAAACCATGGATTACCCGAACCATCCAGTAAAATGGACAATTGAGGCAGCAGCCAACAATGTAAGAAGATGTGAAAAAAGGACGTAACTGCAGAGCATAAGTTTAAGGAGCTGATGGGATCTCATTTCAGTGGAGTCTTACCTTGTATAATTCCATGTGACAAATAAATGATTGATGGATATGTGGTCAAATGTGCCCCAGACCACCTCGGCAAGTGGTTCGTGTGATCGGATCACAACGCACCTTTGTGGTCGTTTACACTTGTATTTAGGGCTGTCCACTGGTGATTGGCTCACCCAAGATTCATGTTAGTAGCAGGTACAAACAGGCTCTCTAATTATTGACATCATCTGTTCCTAAAGTCACTGTACATATTATGGTAAATTGGTACTCCCAGTATTTAGTAAATGGCCATTATCAGCAAATACATATATATCGGTCAAACCCTATTTCTGCACACCATATACTGATTCTTCTTCTCTCCCAACCATCTGCAGATTTCTGCACCTTCATTAACACACTATTTTCTTCCCTTCCTTCACTTCTCTCCTTTTAATTTGCTCTGCTTTGTTTTCTGTGTTGTTGTTTTGTTTTTGTAATATTTATACTGAACATGTCAGAACTTGCAGAAGCCCACATCACAGATGTACAACGCACATACAGATGTGTAAGGCGCGTGTATTTGTGTAGACGTACACACGAATACATGCACGATATGTTGAGACGTATTGGCCCACACAGTGAACATGGATGTATCCTGAACTGGATTTCTTTATTGGTCCCAATGTGCACAACACAGACATGAGAAAACATTTGGTGCACTTAAAATATATTTTAACACCGAAACAATTTAAGATAAATGTTGAAGTGGGGAAACCTAAACCATTCCACCTTAAGTGGGTGCTTTATCCATTTGAGCACAGGGAAAGAATAAATGGGGTGAATCAGAAAGTCTATAATGTAATTTTTTTTAATGAAAAAAGATATATAACAAGATGATGATAAACTACCTGCAAGTAACAGATTGTTACTTTAGAGAGAAATGTATGTGATGTAACTAATATTTGGAACTTTAATTGCACTTGAATTTTATATTTTAAACTGTAGGAAAAAAGATCTAAGTTACGTATTTGTTACCTTTTTTGTGTTGTTTTGAAAATGTGCCACATGTGGCGGCGATGAGAGAGAAAGACGGTGGTGTCTCCTCCTCGTCCTCACTCTGTAGCTCGCGGTGACCCCAAAATCCCTCAGTTACAGTAGTTTCAAGTCCCATTCACACACACACAGCGAGAAAAAAGCTTCAGCATCTCAAAACTAATGTGCTCAGTAAAGGCAGTGGAAGCATTAGATCACTTAAACTTGCCACCACCACCACAGTTTGCCTGTTTTCACTACCCAGTCCTGCTTCATCCCTCAAATATGTCCTACAGCTGCCAGAGAGAAGAAGCATCATCATTAAAGCTTCTTGTATGATGGCACCACGTACACACTACACAAAGTATATGCCTGTTTCTGAAAAAAACTACTTACAAAATCTGCATTCACACAGATGCAATCTCTTTCCATTAAATAGGAAGTATAGTGTGTATACTATGCTTTTCTTTTATAACCCAACTAAATGTTTCTGTGTCATTCCCAATGGTACTAATATGTTTATGAAATCCTATACCATGTATTGAAGATGGGCTCTATATCTGCACAACGCGACTGGAGTTAAAAATATGTATGGTGTGAGTGGAGTGTCAGTCTGGAGGTGAATGTAGTGGCAGGATCACAGTCAGAATAAGAGTGTATGTGTGTCCATAGCACTTGCAGTGTCAATTGTAAGCCAGTGATCTGTGTTTTGTGTTGTTTCATAAAGAAGCAAGCCTCCCCTAAAAGATGATACAAATGTAAATGCAACATTCCTTGTTGGTGTTAAAGCTCCTCTAGAAATTTAACTTGCGTTAACTGTGTCGTGCATGAGAAGAGGAAGCTTCTAGTCTTTGCGCTGAGCATGAGGAACACGAGGGAGCGTCAATGCTCATCTAGAGCTTATTTAAGCTCAACAATTAGAGATGTAAGGACCATACTGGAGGTTTTACATGTTCTATCCCACCAAATCATGTATACTGCTTGTATGTTCCAAAGCCTAGGATTTCAAGTTTCCTTCTTTACAGGTGGCCATTGTTTTCACTTCATTTCAGTATACTGTGCGCTCATGGCTTTCTGTCAGATAAAGATTTCTTGGTTAAAGTTAGGGGGAAAAAATGTAGTTTGGGTTAAGATGAATAGATTTCTGCCAGAGTAACATGAAAATGGCAACACATTCTCACTCCGAGCTTGTCACATATTGACGTTTGGTCTTGCACTTTCCATGTCGATATATGATGTGTAAGGTACCCTGGGTGCGTTGGTTGTTGACGTGTTAACTTCAGCTTGTAACAGGCATCGTCTGTTTTCAAAATACACTTCAGTTTTCACAGGAAATGAACAGTTTGCATACAGGAAAAATAAATGCACTATGTTGGTACAACACCGCGAATGGGTGCTTTTGTCCTTCAACAATAAATGCACGTGATTACATTTTTGCCAACACACGCACGTGATTGGTTTTAGCAAAAAGGAATGGGATTTGCACGTACAATCTTACAGGGAGTGAACATGGGCCTCCCAGGTGAAAGTTGGTGGTTGTTGGATCCATCTACCACCACTCCCACCCTCCCTTCTCTTACATTCACCCCATTAACTTATATTCTTGTCCAGCTGCGTCCCCCACCCCCCCACCTCGACGCCGCCAATGTGACAAGACAGCCTTTGTCAGTATCTGGCACTGAAAGTTACTGCTCAAGTGCTACTATTCAATGACTTTGGAGTGAGACCAGGTTAAAAATAGACTCAGCCTCTTAACAATGCATTATGTGATGCGTATGAAATGTGTTCAAATTCCATGCTGGCAACAAGAAAACAATGCCAATACAAAATCTCTTATGAACAGTCACAGTTTCAAACATGTTGCTAACATGGTTAAAGATGTGATCCCAGTTTAGTTATGTGTAGGGAAAGAAAAAACAACAAAATAATACTTAGTTAAGTATTGTTAAGTTAAGATTGTGGTTTCAGTTAAAATAGCAAAGTACAGGACATAAATGTTGTAAACATGCATAGCTATGAAAAGTACCAACCCACTCTCATTCCCAGGTTGTCAGATACCAGTGCTTTTGTCATGTCCCCCAGTGTCTTCTAGCGACGCACAAGGCACTCTTTAGCGTCTCTGTTTAATGCACAGCTGACACACATTGTGACATATGGTTAGGTTTGTATGACATCTTATGAAAAATGCATGCACAACAGTTCATATGATATCCTACAAATTTGAGCCCCATGAATAACATTACGTCCTTAACGTACACTTACATAATTAACGTAAAGTTAGGAGGTTAGCTTTAGCCAATAAAAGTTACTGAGGTTAGGTTTAGGCAAAGAAACATGGCGAGGACATACCATAAAATGACTAAAAGTTCACACAGCCTGCCTTCTTACAAACACTCGGGACTGCTTCCTTGTTTACTGCCATCAGCACATTGGTCATGTGATTGCAGCCTTTCAACACTACAAACACTAGATTAAAATAACACTGACTTTGGGTTTCACAAGGGACACACGTTTTATACTATATCAGTTGCTCTCAGCATTCAATATTGCCACAGATGGGTTTACACTGGAGTTAGCTGAAACCGTAGTGGGTTTCCTAAGGACACAAAAGGCTGCCTTTGGCATTGACATCACATGCCAAGGGTTAATATTTGACACCCAAGGAATGAGAACAGGCTGAAAGTACCTACGTTAAGTACTTTGCATTGATATGTGAGGTCTGTAAAGTCAATTCACCAGGCTGACTTTTGGTTTTACCCTGGACATAAACAGCGGTCTCCTGCTTGAAAGTCCATGTTTGTTTGACCCATCCACCGCCCCTCCTACCCATGCCATGCAGATTTTTTGCTCTTCTTATTTAATTTGTGTATCCACCTCTGCAGGATCGACCGATCCTTTTGACTTTGCATTGGCATTGTTCCTGTGTTTCCTGCATGTAATTTTAACACATCCCCCCCCCCCACCAACACATAATGTGTTCATGTATCATGGGCAGGATACTCTTATGTCTGTGTGGTAAATCTGTAACTAAAGCCAGAAGTCCTTTAGCTTAGCTTAGCATAAAGACTTGGAACAGAGGGAAACAGTTAGTCTGGCTCTTTCCAAAGCTTAGACCACCGCCCAACCAGCACCTCTAAAGCTCACTGATTAACACATAATATCTTAATAGATTAATCTGTATAGAAAATTTCACCCCAGGCTCAGTCCCATCTCGTCAAATACCAACGCTCTGTCAGTGAGCCTTGGACAAAAATACAGGAAATTAAGTAATTGATACCCAAATTTCCTGGGGTAGGATTCTAAAACGGGGGGGGTTTTAGAATCCTACCCCAGGAAATTTGAAATGAAACTTACGCCCTCGTCATTCACATTCAGTTATTTGATTATCCAACAACAAAGCCCCTCAGTGCAATGCTTTTCAGCATCTAACTTTTGATTGTCACAGTGTACTGAAATGAAACCCATGAGACAGGAAGCTAAGAAATCTGTAAAACCTTGTACTTTGAAAACGGTCTACAGTGATGTATTTGTAATTAATGTGCTGTGCGGACAAAACCACAGGTATGGTCCTGCAGCACTCTGAGCTGGTCATAGTCAAGGGGGATTATTTCTAAATAAGGTAAATGATGAAAAACAATGACAACATGGCAAATAATTTAATCAATTAGACATAGTTTTACTGGCATTGATTGATAATCACCCCCTGAAAGAAGGTATACTCTTTAATTGTAAGCCCACATGGCGGTGAGGTCACTGCATCAACAGATAATCTCCCAAAATAAAAGAATCCTGTCATTAGGGATTGTTCCAGGCCTTGCCAAATAATCACCATGCAGACAGGTTATGGTGTGACCTACTTCCTGTTTGAGGTGGGAACTGTTCAACATGAGCGTGATGAAAAAAAAGATATGAAATGCTCTAAAATTTATAATTGACTGTTTTTTTTTTCTTCCTGAGAATGTATTCTATTGTGAATGGTGAGTGCATGTGGTGTGTATGGGAGATTGTGAGAATGTATGAGTGCGCAGCAAGTGTGTGTATTTGTGTGTGTGTGTGTGTGTGTGTGTGTGTGTGTGTGTGTGTGTGTGTGTGTGTGTGTGTGTGTGCGTAAGCAGTGAGTTTTTGTGCTGGGCGCCTGTGAAAGAGAAAGAGACTGTGTGTGTGTGTGTGTGTGTGTGTGTGTGTGTGTGTGCTTTAGTCCAATTTGTGGAGGAATAATTTTAACGTTTGTGTTAGTTGGTTGTACCCAAAGAGAGAAACTGTAACGCAGTGTTGTGCCATTGTTTGGTCCATGAAACTCCAGTACTGAACAAATTAAATAAAACAGTAGCAGAAAACACACTCAGGTCGTCTCTTTTGTGTGTCCATGTAGAAACAGAGAGATAGGAGCCCTTGGAGCGACTCCTATCTGCTCATTATATCTCTTATCTCTCCTCAGATGTGGCTCCGTTAGCTGTTACACGCAACCGGCCTGAAGTACGCTTCCGGAAAATTAAGCTGACGCTGCTAATATTGCTCTTATCTCTGTACAGCAGATCTGGATGCTCCATCAGAAACACTCATCATCATCCACACTGATGTTTTTTTTCCATTCATATTCTCTTTCTTTGTCTTACTTAGAAGAAAAAGAGATAACCTGTTTGAACCGCTCTGCTGTTAGGATATCTACACTTCCTGTGCACATTCACCTACTTAAGTAAAGTGACATTCACTGGTTCCCAGGAGTTTATGGATCCTGCTGGTTGCTGTGAGGTGACAACATTTTCCTGTAATATAAAAATAGCAGTAAGAGATTAGGACTTTTGCTTCAGCTCGTGAAGCGTGTCATGTCACTGAATTGTAACTACAGACAGTACTAACTGCACAAACTCACCAATGTTAGCAGGCTGCAGGTTCTCCACAGGGGGTAGCTGTTGAGTCATTGCTCGATTAGTCCCAGGTGAGGGCCAGATAGATTTGAGAACTCTGAAAGGATCACTGTGCTTTACACAATATAGTTCCCTGTATTGATACTGCCGTAATGCTTCAATTAAAAGCCTAGTCCCAATTAAATGCCCACTCCCTTTTACTAGCCTGGTGTGGCTACACATTTTCACAAATAAAGGCCTGTCTCAATTACACACCTGGTCTGGTTGCCAAGCAGTTCATTTTTATAGAAGTTATTTGGGTGTATAAAAACAGGTTGTTGGCTACCCTATGGAGCTAACATAAGTTAGCTGTTTAGATCGAACATACAAATGTAAATGCTTAAACTTCTGTCAGTATGGAGATGCTACATATTGTTACCTCGATTAGAGCTAACAATACCCGGTAAGTTATTCATATTCCTTTAATCCGTAAGGGTCCACTGATAAAAAGAATGAAATGGGCTTTTCATAAAAATGAATCCAAGTTTGTGAGTATTGTTTTAACAGGATAAAGTGGTGTTGGGCTGGTATGTCAGGTACCCTAATCTTTGAGTGCTGTAAAAAGAGTGTCATAACGCTTACTCTCTCTCATGCCTTGTCTGTGGGAGCTAGATCAAATGAATGATTTGTAATTGATATGTTATTCGAAGCCTAATTTTTATATAAGAGATATTCTTACTGGTTCAAAAAAACAATTTGAGCAACAGTTTTAGGTTAAAGGAATTAAAGGTCTGTCTCATATACAGTACAGGCCAAAAGTTTGGACACACCTTCTCATTCGATGCGTTTCCTTTATTTTCATGACTATTTACATTGTAGATTCTCACTGAAGGCATCAAAACTATGAATGAACACATGTGGAGTTATGTACTTAACAAAAAAAGGTGAAATAACTGAAAACATGTTTTATATTCTAGTTTCTTCAAAAGCCACCCTTTGCTCTGATTACTGCTTTGCACACTCTTGGCATTCTCTCCATGAGCTTCAAGAGGTAGTCACCTGAAATGGTTTTCACTTCACAGGTGTGCCTTATCAGGGTTAATTAGTGGAATTTCTTGCTTTATCAATGGGGTTGGGACCATCAGTTGTGTTGTGCAGAGGTCAGGTTAATACACAGCCGACAGCCCTATTGGACAACTGTTAAAATTCATATTATGGCAAGAACCAATCAGCTAACTAAAGAAAAACGAGTGGCCATCATTACTTTAAGAAATGAAGGTCAGTCAGTCCGGAAAATTGCAAAAACTTTAAATGTGTCCCCAAGTGGAGTCGCAAAAACCATCAAGCGCTACAACGAAACTGGCACACATGAGGACCAAGCCAGGAAAGGAAGACCAAGAGTCACCTCTGCTTCTGAGGATAAGTTCATCCAAGTCACCAGCCTCAGAAATCGCAAGTTAACAGCAGCTCAGATCAGAGACCAGATGAATGCCACACAGAGTTCTAGCAGCAGACCCATCTCTAGAACAACTGTTAAGAGGAGACTGCGTGAATCAGGCCTTCATGGTCAAATAGCTGCTAGGAAACCACTGCTAAGGAGAGGCAACAAGCAGAAGAGATTTGTTTGGGCCAAGAAACACAAGGAATGGACATTAGACCAGTGGAAATCTGTGCTTTGGTCTGATGAGTCCAAATTTGAGATCTTTGGTTCCAACCGCCGTGTCTTTGTGAGACGCAGAAAAGGTGAACGGATGGATTCCACATGCCTGGTTCCCACTGTGAAGCATGGAGGAGGATGTGTGATGGTGTGGGGGTGTTTTGCTGGTGACATTTATTTATTCAAAATTGAAGGCACACTGAACCAGCATGGCTACCACAGCATCCTGCAGCGACATGCCATCCCATCCGGTTTGCGTTTAGTTGGACGATCATTTATTTTTCAACAAGACGATGACCCCAAACACACCTCCAGGCTGTGTAAGGGCTATTTGACCAAGAAGGAGAGTGATGGAGTGCTGCGGCAGATGACCTGGCCTCCACAGTCACCGGACCTGAACCCAGTCGAGATGGTTTGGGGTGAGCTGGACTGCAGAGTGAAGGCAAAGGGGCCAACAAGTGCTAAACACCTCTGGGAACTCCTTCAAGACTGTTGGAGAACCATTTCAGGTGACTACCTCTTGAAGCTCATGGAGAGAATGCCAAGAGTGTGCAAAGCAGTAATCAGAGCAAAGGGTGGCTATTTTGAAGAAACTAGAATATAAAACATGTTTTCAGTTATTTCACCTTTTTTTTGTTAAGTACATAACTCCACATGTGTTCATTCATAGTTTTGATGCCTTCAGTGAGAATCTACAATGTAAATAGTCATGAAAATAATGCATTGAATGAGAAGGTGTGTCCAAACTTTTGGCCCTGTACTGTATAAGCCTGTTGACTTCAGCGATTTAAGCAAATAATAGCCCAGGCCACCAATTGAAGTTTTATGATATGTTACACACACACGCGCATTTCCGGCAAAACTGCACCTCTACAATCTGACAATCCCAGCCACCTCACACAGTGATTGGCCATGTGTGTAGAGGTAAGTATGTTGGTTTGAACTTCTCTCTTTAGCAGTGGCAGCCCAAAATAGAGCATGCACACGCACAACCCCGCCAGCCACAAAGCTTAATTCAGTCATTCAAGCTAAATTATTATATATTTACAGCAAGTTAAGTACATAAATCAGTTTTTTATTTTTTAAGCATTTTAATATTACTTATATTCACAATCCTGTAAATTCACCTAAAACACCTATCCAAAGCATATCTAAAGTAAACTATAAGCTGTTGTTGTTCCATCTTTAGTACATGTACATGCATGGTCTCATTTCAAAGTCAACACTGAAGTTTCTTCCCCAACAGTCAGAATCACTGGAACCCAGGAACCCACTTGCTGTGAGGCAACAGTGCTAACCACCACACCACCATGCTGCCCCTTCCTTAATCGCAGAGGGGAAATTCAATTTTTTTCACTCTGTTGTCATATACACACAGGCCCGAAATACACACACATGTGCAAACAAGACCTATACATGCATTAAATGGAGAGATGTCAGAGCAAGGGGGCTGCCATGGACAGGCTCCCCCAAGCAGTTGGAGGTTCTGTGCCTTGCTCAGGGGCACCTTGGCAGTGCCCAAGAGGTTAACTGGCACTTCGGGATTGGGTTTAGGACAAAAGAACAGGGTTTGGCTTTACAATCTTGCAGGAAGCAAACACCACCCTCCCAGGTGAAAGTGGTTGTTGGATTTAAAAATAGTGGGTTTGCGCATTTAGTTCTTCTAAGGCAAGCTCAGGGGTTGCCGGAGTCAGAGGAATGATGCTCCGCGACTACTTTTTTTTCTCTAAGTGAGGACTGGAATGTATATGCTGTCCTGGTCCAAATTTATATGTATAAAAACTTGAATATCCACTCATTACTAAAAGTGTATGTCATTTAAAAACTAGTCAAGTTAACGTTCCACCGTAAAAGTCACCGACAGTCGGCCCAATGAATCAAGTTATTTTTCTCCCCAGCTACAGCTGCTGCGAGAGGCAGCAAAACATCATTTTCATTTTATAGTAACAGTTTACTAATAAAACTCTCCACGTTATGAACAGCGCTTACACAAGCTTCAAAACCAGCCACAACTCAGCCCTCTGCAAGAGTGACCGTCTACTATTGACCAATCAACAGACTGCAGTGTTCACAGCTCTACCTTTTAGTACCGGATCTGTGTGCCCAACAGAAGGGATGCCAAAAATGGGGGTACGGAACGGTTCCATTGGTATTGTCCACAACTTTTCACAGTGGAAACAGAAAAAAAGTGTACTGAATTGAACTGAACCGTACCGCACTGCTCGATGGAAACAGGGTTTTAGTCATTTGATTATGGTGAGCTGGAGATGGTTACTGCAGGTTGCAAATCTATTTTCTGTTTGCAGACTGGTAAACATCACTTGGTGTGATTTCATTCTGAATATCATGAATTGACTCAAGCAAATGCTGCCAAAACTCAAAGTGTGAATCACACAGAATTTGAGAGACAACAATCTGATTTCTACAAACTTTGGGGACATGGCATATCTCACTGCTTGCACAAACATTCACAGTGACACTCAGTGGCCCAGAATTCATACAAAAAAGGTAACATATTTGCTTCCCCTTGTCTTCCATGGGTTTTCCTGGCTCGTAGGTACACAATCAGCAGACTTGTAAATATCCACATTGTTTTCCTCCACCAGAAGCTGCCATTTGCTGTTGTTTGTTCCCTTAAAGTCTAAAAACACAGCATTCAGACAGTGAGATAATCCATCATGGTGTGACACCTTCATTTGATTTGATCACAGTTTGTGTGTGAGTGTGTTTTCATTGGGCCTGAACGGAGTGTTTTCATATCACTGCTGCATTACATGACACCAGAAGAGAAAGTTTGTTTAAGGAAATAAACATGTCACCTTACAAACTTTTGTGATGCATCCATGTTCTCTTCTTGTTGTGTCTTATTGTTTTTTCTTTTTTCAGAACAACAATTCAGTTGTGTGTCACTGTAAATTTGCTTTGTAAGACATCCACAACAGAATTCCATGAGCTCTGATTACAGAATGTTGAGTATATTTACCCAGCAATAAATGGCCTATAGCTCTGACTGACAGTGGCAGTTTCCTTTAATGACAGAGTTCACAGCCTGTTTAGAATATTACTGTAACTCCTCAGCAACTTTGCTGTTGGTCATGAATCATATTTGACAGGCAGATCTGATATTTCCTACATGCTCTTTCCAAGACGTCCAATCAGCAGCAAGCATCTGCAGGCAAATGCAACTGTGCCAGATGCTGAGATTACTCTCCCTCCGCTATCTTGTTGCCTTCCTTCCATCAGTCGCTCTGCTCAAAGTTCACAGAATATGAAGTGATAAAGACAGAACATGGGCTAAGTGAGTGACAACAATGTGATAGACCTGCTGTTAGGTCTAATTACCAGATGAGTCTGGTGCATATAGGGCAGGGAAATATGAAACATGTAACAGCGTGTCCTGATGGGATGCAATGCGAACTTGCATCAGCGACTAAATCGGTTTGATTGCAGTGTTTTCTATTGGACTGTCCTAACTGCCTGCAAGTGACGTGGCACGACACAGAGTGATGCAGCTCGCCATTTTGAGCAGAACTTTTGTTGGACACCCCTTTCTATTTTTATTATGTTGCTCGTGTTGAAAGCACTGTAGTGGAGGAAAATGCAATTGTATTTTGTTTAGGATTCCATTACACATGTTACTAAATGTAAGTCTGAAACATCAGAGAGAAAAAGGACTGAAACACACCGATTGATTTGTGGCCTTTATTAGTACAAACAGACATATTGACAGTGCTGTTGCTTCTTCAGCCATACTGGACAATGACAGTGCAAATACATGTACATCATACATACATGTACAGGAGTACATCTATCATTGAATAGTAGACAAAACAGGATGTGGCTGTAAATCTATTGGACGATGGATCTAAAGGCAGGAGTTACCAGAGCTCAAACCCAAGTATCACACCAAATTATCCCACTATTACCATGAGAGCATTAAAAATGAAGAACATAATGTGCTAACTGGTCTAACAGCCCACTCACCAGAAGAAAATGTTTTGTACATTGTACATTCTGCAAACCATACATTACTGTAAAACAGGCCCAGAAATAATAAGCAGCAACCCTATGACAGACGATGACATCATAGACACAGAGTATCGTGGGACTTTTTTTTAGTAGGAAGACGTACAGGAAACGCGGATCCAGATTTTCAGACTCCTAACCGATCAATCTGTGGACGTTATTTGTGTTTATGTGTGTTCATGACAAAGTAGGCACAGAGTGATCATCCCCCTGTCATAGTTTGATTGGTGAATTGTGCCTTTTCATTACATTTTCATTTTCATGTATCATGTATAATGTATGCTGCGTTACCGTTTTAGCTCTTGCTAACTCAGGCAGTCCCGCAGTCTCTTTTGTATAATTGTGAGACTAAGTGTGATAGGTGTCTGCATATTTTGTAGTTTCCTTGTTGTTAGTTTGCTTCTCTACCCAAATGAAATATAACATACACACAAATTATCTACGTCATGATTAAATGTATTTATGATGGCAGCACTTGCGTTGTGTACAAATGGCAACATCCTGAGCTAAAAAAGTAGCACATGCCAAGGTGCCAGAAACTGCAGTTCCTCTAATAGCCACTTGAGAATGGCTCCAAAATCAAGTTAAGATCAAAATTAACTTTATTGTCCCACAAAGTGGGAAATTTCTCTTGGGCTCTTCACCCATACTGCAACCATTAAAGACTTCCCATAGACTGTATAAAATAATGGACATAGCTACCGTGAGGTCATCTGCTGGTTTTGAGGACTGTTATTGTGAAGCCTTGAGTTTTGCATTTTAGCTGTTGCCATATTTGGACAAGAGGGTAGAGCTGTTGAGGAGCGAGGGGTGGAGCTTACTCACAGAGTGCAGCAATGACACACAGACAGCATGTCAATCGCCCCACCCTTAAATATGCATAATTTTGGGCCTTGATAAAATGTAAAGAGTGAGTCATTAAAAAAAAAAAATCATCCCCTGCACAGCTGCCATGAATGTTGAAATTAGCTATAGACACCAAATGTATATGCACACCGTGCTAACCAAGCTAGCATTTGGGTTATCTCCACCCTCTTGTCCAGATATGGTCACTTCTAACTCCAAAGATCCAAGAGGCTTCAAAACAGGAGTCAACAAGCCAATGGGTGACATCATGGCAGCTACATTTATTATTTTGTACAGTCTATGACTGTGTATCACCCACAGGAAATAAAAACCAGGAGTGTCAGGTAGTTTCATTACGTCAGAATGAAAACGTCTCTCAGATGTTTAGATCACTGAAGAAATTGAGCTGATATCATTCAGAGATGGGACACTTTGTTCTTCACTTTAAAAAAAAAAAGGGGGAAAAAAAGCAATTTATAGAAATAAACTTCCAAGATTTTGTCATGGTTCACCCTTTTATATTTACATTATCACACCTAACCATCCCAGCAGGTGCTGTACAGAGGGAGACGAAGCAGAGTAATTGGTGTTCAGTACATTCCACTTCATTGACAAATTGACCATATATGGCCAGCAGATGGCAGACTCACTCCAACCTGGGACTCTGGAAGCTTCTAACTTAGGTGGTTATGGATGCATGTGTTTGAGCTCCAGATTGCAGTCCATTTGTTTAGCTCATTACCAGCCTAAATCCCAGTCCAATTACCTGAGGATAAACAGGAGCAGAGGTGGTGATACGCTGTAATGCTGTAATTTCACTGATTATCCCTTACAAGGCCAATAATGTGGAGAGTCGGTTCCTTTTTTCATTTCAGCACAAATGTAAAGATTTAACAGGGCGGAGCTTATCGAGATCTGCTAATAAAATACAATGTCTGCATCTGCTAAGTGGGTGTCAGAGGTGGATGGATGGACAGAAAATATAGACAGTAAAGAATGCACTTAAAATGTAAAAGAGACAGTGTCATATTCATAAGCCCAGGGCCCAAGGGCAGGGGCATAGCAAATTCTGGGCCTTATGCATAGGTAGTCCCTGTAAGGGGCCCTGCCGCTCCTCTCTTAAACCATGTCTCCCTTACACACCACAACTTTTTTTTTTTTACAATGTAAGTTTGCTCTCTTTATCCTTTTCTTTTTTGGAACCACAATTTACTGGACATTATACATTGGTGCTCCAGCATCATGAGCAGTCACTCACTTGGTTCCAGATGCATTTAGAGACAAGTCCTAACACAGGGGTGGATGAAACCATTTTGTGCCTTTAAGGATTAAGAGGGACCTCAGAGAGCTTCCACTGCTTTTTACACAAAGCTCTGTGTTTAACTTGTTTATTCAACCAAGTTTAATTGAAATATGGCACTTATTTTCATTCCAGGTTTTTTGAGGGGCCCCCTTCCTTTGGGTCCCTGAGTAATCAATCCCACTTTCCCCCCATTACTACACCCCTGCCCAAGGGCTAAGGGCCCCACAAAACTTGTGTTTGTGCTTTAACACTTTATAATAATCATAAAGGTGAATTAAACTTTAGTTAATTGTTATTTTACTGTTAACAATCAGCAACATGATAATTGATAATCATTACTAATTATTGATAATGCTATAATTTTTTATATTTTATCAGTTTATTGTGACACACATCATAACATTTTATATATTATATTAAGTATGTTAATGATAACCAAATGATTTGTAAACCTTTATGGAATTGTTTGTAAAACATCTGCAGTAGACCAAATATTTGTTTAAACTTTATTAATTATTAATAATTGGTTAGTAAACCATCTATAAACATTATTTGGATTGGCTATTCTAAAGTTGCAACTGGACTAGCTTGTTAAATGGTTATCAATACTGCATTTATAAACACTGTAACTTTATAATGGACATCTAAATGATGTTTATAGATGCACTACACAGTTAATAACCATTTAAAGTGATATTAATATCTTCAGTTGAAACTTTATAATGTCCATTACATGTTTTTTATGTTTCGAGTTTACAAATCAGTTATGATCTATTAACAAAGTATTACAAATATCGGATTTATCTTTTAATTTCATAACATGTGCAACAATAAACTGTTTAAATAACTAATTATAGCATTACATCAAATTACATCATAATATTACTGTTTGTCAACAGTAAAATAACCATTAACTTAATATTTTCCATTTACCAGTGATGGCCATTATAAAGTGTGGTACCTAACCCTAACCCTAACTGTTTTATACAAGGTTCAGTCTTTCAACTGATTTATTCAGTCAATTTTCATTTAGTTATGGCACTAATTACTCAGAAATAAAAAATTGCAAACAAAACCAAACTTTCTTTCAAACCCCACTTCCACTGGGTCCCTAGGCAATCAATTCCACTCCCTTTACTTTCATGTACTGGCTCTTTAAAGGAATACTTCACTTGCAAATTGACCATTTGTTCATCAGTTACTCACCTCATAATACACCTGACTTTGTGAAGAAAACTTTGTTTTTCTCGCATGCCCCCTCTGTGAATGAAGAATCTAAAAAAAGCGAACATTCTGCATGAATTGAAGTCATAGGGGTCCATGTTTAACAGCAGCAAAGCTGTATTAAACCATTCATTTACAAACTTTCACACATCTCATGCAGTATAAGTCTCATTTATCAAGTTGTATGGTCAGTACCTCCCAAAGGTGCATTTTTGCTAAACATCATGTTTAATACATTTAGAACAGGGCAGTACAAACAATGACAGTCTCTCTCAAAAATGCATATGTTTGTGAAGTACTGAGCGTACAACTGGATAAATAAGACTTGGATATACTGCAAGAGTTGTGTGAGAGTTTGTAAACTGATTGATAGAGTTTTCTGCACTTAAATGTGGACCCTGATTAATTAAATTCATGAAGAATTTTTGTTTTTTGGATTCTCCATTCACTGTGGAGGTATGCAAGAAAAACAACATTTTTTTCACGAATTCAATGTAACATGCGGTGAGTCTACGGATGCTCATTTGGTGGGTGAAGTATTCCTTTAAGAAAAGGATCTAAATACTTGTTCAACCAATGGTAGAGAGGTGTGCCAGTGTGGATCTGCTGTAGGATTGAGTCTTTCTTTATCTCCAGTGTCAACACAAAAATGTTCAGGAGCAACTCTTAATAGCAGCACTTTGCAGATAAGGTTAACCTACAGCCATCCCATAAAAAGGATGGAGAGTGATGGTACCATAGGGAGCAGGTGGGTCCCTGTCTACCTCCTGCATGGAGCCCATTGTCTCATAATCTGTCCACAGTCATGTCTGTCCTTTACTTGCTCTTTCCCTCCCAGGGATTTTGAGGCATGAGAGAGACAAAGTAGGGTCCATGCACATCTGGAAAACGAAGCATGACTTGAGAAAATGAATGAAAGCAGTTCACTTATATTTGTAACAAATGATGCATGGGTCCCTACAGGGATATCACGGGGACAATATAAAACCACAGCTGAAACGATTAGTCCAATAACTGATTAGTCAATCCATGGAAACAATCAATTATTCAACTAATTGTTGGAAGTCATTTTAAGGCAGCAATTTTCAGTCTCCCTGCTCCAGCTTTATGCTGATGTTTTTTGTCCTTCCTGACACTAAACTGAATCTCTTTGTAGGACAAAAGATACAGTTTCAAAATATCAACTTGGCTTTGGGAAATTGTGGTGATTCTTTTTTAAAATTTTCCTGACATTTTAGAAATCAAACAGGTACTGTTCTTACTGTTACTTTAGTCTTCATGTTATGGTACTTAATGAAACTTTTACTCCACTA
The DNA here is from genome assembly GCA_019142605.1 of Cephalopholis sonnerati. Taxonomy (NCBI): domain Eukaryota; kingdom Metazoa; phylum Chordata; class Actinopteri; order Perciformes; family Serranidae; genus Cephalopholis; species Cephalopholis sonnerati. Next base: position 32,850,581 of record JAGQAX010000022.1, on the reverse strand, counting down.
CATTTATTTAACAGTAATGCTTCTTACTATGAAGATCAAAGACCCATTGCACAAAACACCGAAAGTTTTCTCCTTAAGTATAACAGGCTTAATTTATTCTTAGTTGAGGGACTTACACAGTCACATAGAATGTCTTAAAAAGGTTTCCTTGGTTAAGGAATAATGTTAACTCATTGACTGTGTTGACAGAGATTTTACAGTGGTGAAAGTTTCCATGGAGATTGTTTGTTTGCTTGAAGTCATGCTTGTCATGCCTGTTATTGTCTCACAAAGTTGGCTTGTAGTTACACAGTGAAAAATGGCAGAAGAAAGGAAGACATGAAAGCCATATTTGTCAGATGAGGAAAAGATTTTACTTCTTGAGGAATACAATCATAGAAAGCATTCCCAAATACCGGAATACAGGAAAGGATTGTAGGAAGAAACTGCAATGAAAATTAACTCAGTCATGGTGTCAATCAAAAGTGTTTCCACTGGGTACTCCTGGTCGCAGAACACTCTTCTTGGGGTGTGTTAGCTTTTTTCATTTATCACCATAAACTGGGTCATGTTGCTATTTTTTTTGTTTGTTTGTTTTTTTACCTTGGTTTGGTTGCCTTAGGTCTTTAGTCACAGGTCTTTTGTGCTACGGTTAAGGGATTTCTTAAGTATAAGATCAAGACAAGGAGAAAACCATAAATACTTAAGTGAATATATTACGAAAACCTTAAGGAGAAGACTTAAGGGTGTTTTCTGCAACCAGTTTTATTTTTGAGTAAACCTTAGCTGTGTCTTTAAGGAAAATCATACCTTAAGGTGTTTTGTGCAACTGGCCCAAGGGTTTTATATACAAAGTCTATGAGTTTGTTAAATATGATGCAATGTTATTGATGAAACAGACTAATAGTAGCTTATTAAGTAAGTTAGGAGCTACAGCATAAATTGCTGTATTTACAGTTGACCCTAATGCATCAATAAAAATCAGCCCAGTCGCAAGAGGAAAATGTTGGCACTGTACGTTTCTGTTAACCACCAAAACATTGACATTTGTTTCATATGTATCATCAAGTGGCATATTATATGAGCTGATTTTGTCATCAGGAGGTGGCAGGGATAGTGGACACCTTGGCCAGATGCCTGCAAAGTTGCAGACCACTGTTCAAGACCAACAAACAACAAAATCAGTATTTTTTAGCAAGTCATCACTGCATTTCCAACAGGTTTTTAGCCACCAAACGTATTTTTGGGGTTTTTTTTTCAGCATTTTTCACTGTGTTTCCAGCAGGGATAGTGGAATGAAAAAGGTTGTTCTTTTTACTGAGATATTGCTGTGTTTCCTGCTGGGACAGTGCCATGAAAAGCATGTATTTTAAGCCAAAACATGATCTTTTCCTGATTATAACGAAGTGTTTTTGTGCCTAAACCTGGCCACACATTAACCACAGCATTGTTGAAATGTTAAGTTTCAATGTATCTGCTACATAATGTACAAATGTTACAAATCAATGCCAACATTTTTTATGCTGGTTGGGTTGAATATGAATAATATTCATATGTAATAAGACTGCTTTTACCTTTGATATTTTTATTTGGTAATACTGTACCTTTTTGTCGCCGTTTGCGTGAGGGAATTATAAGTATGTAACACACCATATTATCTTACATCATCTTATCTAATTTCCTGTTTAAATGGATATGTTATTGGTGCTTTGATGTTACTTTAAAAAAGCTTAAAAGCTTGAATCATTTTCTTAATAAACATTTCATGAGTAAGAGTTGGTTGTCAGTTGTAATTTGATATTAGTAAATAAAACAAACACTTGAGATGGAGATTTTGGCTTGCCCTTTGGTGTGCTCTAGGCACAAAAAGTTTGAAACCACTTACATGAACTATATAAACTATTAAAAATATTTTAAATAAATGAGTAGTTTCTTATTTTATGTGGTGTTTTTGTCATGTACAGTTTTGCAGTAATGATTGGTAATATGTATGTTGATGTTGTCCAACGCCAAGTCTGTATGTGATCATGTGATGATCTATACAGTAGCTGTTTCGATGCAAAATCTGGCACTGGGGCCAATCCTAACAGACACCATTGCGTGGCACTAATTACTTAGAAATAAAAAAGAGAACCATGATGCAGATGGGTTTGCCTTTTTGAAGACATACATAGCAAATGGCACCACTTTTCAATACAGTCTCACTCCGACCTCGTCACGTATTGATGTTTGGTCGTGGACTTTCCACGTCCAGATAGTTAGTGGGACGCCATATCAACTTCAGCATGTTACATGCATTGTCTTCTTTCAAAATACACTCTTTAAAAATAAATGGACTACCTCTGTACAACACCGTGAATTGACGTTTTCTGCCTTTCAACAACTAACGCACGTGGTTAGGTTACGAAACACGAACACTGCTTTAACGGCTGAAAGTTTGTGTTTGTTGGACCCATCCACCACCTATCCCGCCTGTTAAATGACGCCTTTTTTGTCAGCGTCTGATGCAGGAAGACACTGCCCAAGGGCCGGATTTCGATGACTTTGGTGTGAGACTGGGATGCATTTTTAAATTAATTCTATATATATCTTTATCATTTATCTTTGAACACAGGTATATTTCCAAGGTGGCAATCTAAATCACTTGTAAGGGCCTGCTTTCTCTGCGGGCCCCTCCACCCCAGGGGCCCCACTGCAATGCACTTATACACTGCCTGCACTTCTACTTGTACTTAGGTTAATTTTTTTCATGCAGGACTTTTGGTAGAGTATTTTTACTTTGAGGTTCTATTTCTTTTACTTAGCCTAAATAAAGATCTTAATACATCCACTGATAAATAAATAAATACATACATAAACCGGAAACGTGTAATTGTGGCGAAACGTGAAATGTGAGGATATGTAAAAGACTCAAATTTTACCGTCAAATATTTGTCAGGGGTTGTGGGGGAATCATGCATCTCAGTATCTGGACACCGCCCCGGTGGCCCCTATGGGAGCTGTAGACCCTCCGCTGATCTCTGTCACTGTGTGACCGGGAATGAGCTCTGTGGAGCCGCGCAGCAGTTCTCGGTCCTCCCTCCCTCCTCCTCTGCTCCTCCTCATTGTACCGCTCACCGGGAAATACGGTGGGCAGGACTGAGAGAGAGAGCGAGAGAGAGAAAGAGAGAGAGGGGAGGGAAGCAAATCTCTCCACGACGCTCCACCGGTGCACCACGGGGTTCGCATTCAAACTGACCAGCGCGTCTCTGTGAGCGCAGACACTGTCCTCTCTCCACATCCATCACCGAGCAGCTTCACTGCAGCTGACCGCACGAGCCGGTAGGTTGATTTCCTCTTCATTCATCTTTTAGGTGCATTTATGCAGATGTGTCTTCTTCGTAAACGCGACACCGAGACTTGCAGGGCTGCGTATTCCCGGGTTCATTCCGGCTCGGGACCCTCATCTGAATGTCCAAATCTGAATTTTGCTCCCATGTGAGGGGGGCTCGCCTGAGTGTAGCCTGGATTTTAATACAGGCATGCATTCCCAGATAGAAGGCTTTCCAGCAAGGCTCGCCGGAACGCTTTTATGTTAGATCAAATTTCAGTAGCACCACATCGAAAAGGGCAAAGTCTCCGAGCACGGTGCCGGCTGGAGAGGCTGACTCGAGCTGTCTCAGAAAGAGACAGTTGGTGCAGCCTGTGGGACCAAAGTTTTATTAGTCGAGTTAAACAGAGCTTGGAAGAGGCTGCAGAACCTTAAGAGTGGAGGGAAGCTTGTAAAAAATGTGCATGAAGCTGATAATTCACTGAGCACTTTGATAATTCAGCTAAAAGGATTTAATGTCTGATTTTAATTAAGGTTTGCAAAATTCTGCCTGCAAACTCATTAATTGAAACAAATTGTGTGTGAGTACATTAAAGGTGAAATTGGCAGTAAAGTAAATTGAATAGCACACAGAGAAAAAAATATATTTTTCCATATTTTTCTCGTCTTGGTTAAATGTGTCTTGTATTATTTATCTAAATGGAATATTCTGAACTCAACATATTTCTCAGGCTCCAGATCACACCAGCAACAATCTGTAACATTTCCACGCCGTGCACAAAACAGATAGGCCCGCTGTAATACAGCAGCACACTCAGATGCACTTTAATTTTCTGTGTGTGTCCATATGGAGCAGAAAATGAGCGAATAAGCAGAGGAGATTGCCACAGTTTAATGTGACGGCCGCTTGTTAAATATGAGAATGTGCCTGAGAGGAGAGCGCATCAATCAGACAGCCTCTCCTCTGCTTCTTCATTTATCTAGAACCTCGCCAACATACCCGCCGTACAGTACAGGACTGTCTCTGCTCTATCTGTGGGACTGTTCTGGTCCATACTGCCGCTGCTGCCGGGGGCTTTGTTCCTCTTTTCTTCTCCTGGATTACTGAACATGGTAGAGGTCCATAGGATTTAGGGGCCCCTTATCTGGATCCTCTGTGATACTTGACTTAATGTCTCTTGTTGTAGAGAAGAGCTCAGTAAATCGCAGATACTTACAAGGTCCATCTAAAATATCATTGTCCATAAAGTCTGTGTAGTGTCTTTAATATTTTGTGGCAGTGTGGACCATGATCAAAGTTCCAGAGAGTGTTTGCACTTGAAGAAATAATCCATTAAATTAATTCTGACTTGGAAAAAAGTATTCAGATTGATGCATCCCATACTGTCAGTTGTTGTATTTTATCTTTATTGGTGAGTTCTTTCTATAAGTAAAGGACAAAAGCATGGATACAAATCTTTATGTTTGTTTATTTGTTTGCAGTTTTGTATTTAATTTTGGGAAAAATGTCTATATCTTTTCAAAAGCATGAAATGGTATAGGTATGTGGACAATGCGCTTGGTCTATTTCAAGCGACAAGTTATCGGTTCTTGAGTTGAGTGTATTACTTAATGCTACAAATGCTGATCTGCTCTTCACCTTTGACATAATAATAATTACTATATTTAAATATATATTTATGTGCTCTCTAAAAAATGTGAAAAATGTTCTGCTGCGAATTTCACAGAAAACCAAGACATGGTAGTGTTCTGCCAGGGGATATGTCTTGTATGCTCGAAGAAAGTCTATGACTTAAAGCTTGTGAATGTATTAACTAGGCTCTTACTTGAAAATGCTCCTTGTCATAGAAGATAGTCTCATTAAGTGTTACATGCTCTTGTAAGGACAAGAAGTGTGTGTAGACTCATAGCCATTCTCTTTTGTGTAATGCATGTCGAGGACTGTCGTACTACTAAAAAAATACACAGGGTTCCCTCGATCATGGATATTTGGAAAAGTTATGGAATTTCACAATCACATTCATGGAATTAGTAAGTCATTGAAAGTTTTGGAAAAGTCATGAAATTTTGTTGTGTTTATTGAAATAGTTAAACCAGTCTTCTGTAGATTATCTTCCATGCAACGTAATGTAACAGAAAATGTATTTTCTGTAGCTGTCAAAGTATCGTAGCTCTAATGTGTAACATGTGCTCGATGTGTAACAATGTTTTGTTTATTATCACGTACATTTCTTTGTTGTCTTTCCGTCTCTCCCTCCAAGTGCCAGCAGGCTGATATTATGTTTGAGTAGAGTATGAATCTGATATGTCGGAAAAATGCAAAGAAAAAAAAAAGTATTTTATATATATTATATAATATATCTTACGGGTCCTTACAAATGTCACAGAAAAGTTTGGAAATTGTGTTTATGAAAATGTGTTGGAACCCGAAATACAGCAAAATGTGACTCTCAGCAGGTAAAATAATAAATGAAATACAAAATTATCCCATCATGCACATGGGTAGGTCAAATTATGTGTCACCTTTGACCTGGGTGGTATATGTGTTTGCCACATATACCCTTCATAGCAGGAAAATCCCTTATATTTTCACATTAGGATTCTAAATTGCAACCGCAGTAACATTTATAACTCTGGCTCTGTTTAATTTCCTCTAGCACAAGCCTGTGTTTTAAACTTGTATGACTTAAGGATTCTATATGATTCAGACAAACCAGGCTGTCACATATGTCGTCCCATTGCATCTATAGGAAAAAGAGTTAGTTCTGAAGGGCCTCCTCCTCAGTGCATCACTCTGCCTTTCTGGTCTCCCTTCAAGAACTCTATATCTTGTGGTTGTAGTTGTAGTTTTGATGTAATAAATCAATAAACACAAACAGGGAAAATGCATGGATGGACTTTCCCATGGATGAATTAATGAATGGTCCCAAAAGGTGAGGGGCACCTGGATCAGAGGGACCAGTGCCTCTGTTTGAAGCAACTGTTAACATTTCTTGTTTGAGAGTCAATTAAACTACAAATATCTGTAATGACCACATAAAGATGCAAAAAACCTACAAACAGATGCAAATCTACCACAAGGAGATGCAGAACGGCTGCAAAGTGACACAGAGCGACGACAAAGAGATACATAATGACCACGAAGAGACACAAAACAAGCACACAGAGATGCAAAACAACCACAAATAGACGCAATGTGATCACTAAGAGACACAAAACGACCACAAAGAGATGATGAATGACCATGACACACAAAATGTCTACAAAGAGACACAGAACAGCCACAAAGAGATGCAAAGCAACAACAAAAAGATGCATGGAGACCACAAAGAGACACAGAACATCCACAAAGAGACCCAAAATAGCTACAAAGAGATGCAAAATGACCACACAGAGATCAAGAACAACCTCAAGGAGACTCAAAAAGAATACAAAAAGACACAAAATGGCCACAAAGAGACGCAAAATTCAGAATGACCACAGAGTAACACAAAAGAACTACAAGGTGACGCAGAGAGACCGCAGACAGATGCAAAATAACCACAAAGAGATGCAAAGTAATTACATAGAGACACAAATGTAGAACGACCACAGAGAGACACAAAATGGCCACAAAGAGACATATTACTCAGAACAACCACAGGGAGACACAAAATGACTATGAAGAGATGCAGAATGACCACAAAGAGAAGCAAAACAACCACAAAGACATCTAAAATGATCACAAAGAGATGCAAATGGACCACAAAGAGAAGCATAACAACCTCAAAGAGACACAAAATGGCCACAAAGAGATGCAAAATGACCACAAAGAGGCACAAAACAACCACAAAGAAAAGCACGTTTGTGGCACATATGTAAGTCAGGATCTCTATGCCTGGATGAAAATCTTGTCTGAAACCAGTGGGTTAAAAATTTACTGGGGAGTGCCAAAATGCTTTGCTAGTCAGTCTGCAGGTGTGGTTGGGTTGTGGATACAGCTATTCCTGGTGTGGTTACCTCTGCAGAAGGAGCAGGTGTGCAGAAAGTGGCAGTTAGAAAATGAGCAGCCCAGTTGGTAAAAGTGTTGCCATGTGGAAAACAGTCAGATCACATTAGCAGTCTTCTTATATTGTCCGTCATTTTCACATCCTTAAAGGTCCAGTGTGTAGGGTTTAAGAGAATATCTTGGCAGAAATGGAATATAATATAACAAGTATGTTTTCGTTAGTGTAAAATCACCTGAAAATAAGAAACATTGTGTTTTTGTTACCTTAGAACAAGCTGTTCCTATCTACATATGGAGCGGGTCTTTGTCCATGAAGTCTTCCATGTTGCACCGGCGTGTTTTTACAGTAGCACGGAACAGACAAACCAAATACTGGCTCTAGATAGGGCCATTTGCCTTTTTGTGTTGGCCACTGCATTTAGAAGCGCATTAACAGGTGCTAGGATAGCGCCTGTCTCCAACATGCCAAAAACACTGATTTATATTGTAAAACTGCTTTACCTAGTGTTTTTACCAGTTTTAATCACCTGGTCCATTTGTTTTAGAGAGGAAGAGACCTCTGTGGATAATTTGGCTCCAGGTAAAAACCTCCTGAACAAATAACACTAAAGGAACTCTAACAAGGAGTTGGTTACAATCTTCACTCTTCTTGCTAGATGCCACTAATACTTACTTACACACTGTGTCTTTAAACCACTGTTAATTTCATTGATGAAAACTATGGCGACCTTTTTTCATGATGAGAACGATACGACCTAAGTTTCATTTTCGTTGATAAGACAAGGCGTGACGAAAATGTTAGTGGGGGACTATTGGACATTGAAAGCTGAGAACAGTCATGCTCATAATTATCTTTTAATGCTGCATTAACAACAGGCTGGTAAACTCCAGTAAATAGTCTGCACCACAATGTTACACCAGCCACCAAAAACACTCACACCGAAGCAGCGTCAGCCGTTGGTGTGAGTTGTGAGCTGTAATTCAGCAGTAATTAATCAGCCCTGTGTGTCTGACTGTGGATGGTGGGGCTGCTGAATGGATTTGTGGAGTTTGTTAGTTGCAGCGGTGGCTGTTAGCAGTTTGCTCCACTTGCTAGTCGCTGTACGGCAGCGGAGCAAGCTGCCGCCAGCCGCTGGATTTCACAGCTGATTCCTGGAGGACTCCACTCAGTCTGGACTTAAGATGGTGTATGGGTTGATTCTGTCCAACAGGCAGATAGGAGGCTCAGTTATCTGTGAGTGTAGTTAACAGTCAAGTTAACAGTCTAAACTCAGATCAGATCTCTCTGATAGAGATGAAAATTTAGCTTTAAAAACCAACTCTGTGAGAGGACATGAGTTTAAACCTCCAGACTAACATGTTGCAGATTAAGAAAGAATTCAGGCTTTAATTATTTCTCTGCTTCTTTACAGTGAGATGGATAAATCAGAGTTTACAATGAACCATGGTACAAATCCTAGTTGTCTCAGTTTAGTTATTTGTGGTCTTAAAGTTTTTGAGAGCGTAAATAGAGAGATGTTAAGCTTTTCAAACGATGATCAGTAAGTGTGTGCTCGTAAATCACCCTTAAACCTGTTGAACGCTGCTGGAGAAATGACAGTTTGTAAGTGTGTAGAAATCATTTGTAGTTGTAGAAGAAAATGGTCTAAATTAAATTTTTATTTAATTTGTCACCTTAATTCTAATCCCTGATACATGAGTTAGCGTCACTGGTTTAGTTTAAAGATTAAAAAAACGTACAGAAAACTTAATGACTAAAAGTTGACTGAAACATTTAGAATTTTCATCACCTAAAACTAAAACTATGAAGAATAAAAGTAACTAAAATGTGACTAAAACTAATCAGAATTTTAGTCTCAAGACTAAGACTAAATCTAAAATAGCTGTGAAAATGAACACTGCCTTAAATAACAAAAGTTGCTTTACGCAGTTTGTATCAGTAATGTCACAATGTGACACAGTTTTCAGTGTGGTTTTCAATGGAATCTCTTGGTCTTACTGTAGGTATTCTAAACTAACTTATTTTTCAGCTGTTAAAAGCTGATTCTAAATGGATAATATATATAAAAAGATTCAGATTTAATGAAATGCTATATCAGATGACTCTGTTGGTATAGTCCAGGTAGAATAAAACATAACTGAATAAAGTTAGGATATGGACGGTGGCCAAGGTGTAATGGAGGGTACAGGCAGGTTTACGGGGTATACCCAACTTTTTTTCTGGCCGTTTACAGTATACCCACCTATCAGCCAAAAAGCCACTGGAATATACAGGAGAGTATACCCACTTCCTTCTTACTAACCTACCTTCCTACCTAGTAGCACACCTACTTCATCAACTACCACTACACCACTGGACAGAGGGTGTTGTTAATGTGTGAACTGAAGCTTCAGCTGTCTTGTCTACAAGATGTAGAAAGCTGCATTTGAGCCCAGTGTGTTATAATCTCGCAGCATCTGCTAATGCATCTTTCTGTCTCACACTGGCAGTATGAGGGGCTGTCACTGTCACATCCATGACAACAGAAACACATTTAAATATGCACGCACACACATCAACCTGTGTGCACACTGAACACACACATGTAATGTAGGCACTCCTGAAACACATCTTACTGAGCATGCTGGGATTTGCCCGTGACAAAAAAAAAAAAAAAACAGCGCAGTGTGAAGTGTGTATGTGTCACGTCAGTGTGCTGTCAGTGTGTGAGGTTGCAGTGAATGAGGAACCGAGATGGCGCGCCGACATCGCATGGCGGTCCAGGCGGACTTTGCCAAAGCCGTCTGTCCCCAAATTATCACCTCCATCTCCAGCATCCCCGTCTTCTCAGCACCTCTCAGTGGCTCCGCTCCCTCTCAGCAGTCGCCAGAGCCTCCGAAAATGAGCTGCACAGCTGAATCCATTCTTAATGGGCGACAAACACGTGCAGGCCTCACACACCAGGGACGAGGATTTAAAGGATTTCATTAATTCAGTTTATTATTCTATATCTCTGGAGCAAAAAAAATCTAATGAAAAGAGCATATTGTACAAAACAGCATACACAGGAAACATTTAAAAGAGCAGAAACTAAAGGATATCTGTGAAGAATAAATCGTTTGAGCTTTAGAGCTACAATTTGCGGCCTGACTAACATTCTGCATAAAATCCGTTTTTCATTTTGGTTCTCACTGGAGGTGAAAATGTTGTGCTCAGGTTGTCTGTGTGGCTCCGTTAGAGTTAAATATCAGATTTAACCTGAGCTAACAGATGCACTCGTACCGCAGTAGCTGGAGGAGATGCAGAGCTTGCCTGTGAGCTTTCAAAAACACCACAGTTCTGTCATTTTATGGAATGCATCGCCAACAAATGTTTAAGCATACTGGTGTTTTTCACAGCCTTTGGCTTTTACAGCCAGTTTCCATCTGTATTTTCTGTCAGGCTGTGGATGAATAATTGTTTTTCTCAGCTTGTTGTTGGGAAGGCCCCAATAAACATCCATAAGACGGATCTTCTTCTCATAACAGTTATGGTATTGATTTGATACATTAATAATTAAGATCACGGAGAGGTTACAAAGAATATACCCTGAAATTTCCCCCACATGTGACAGACGTCTTTTAAGTAACAACACATTACTCCACAGTTTCACTCTATGTCCCAAAGTTAAGACCTACTGGATCGCTATTTTTCAAACTAAATATCTAAAATACTTAAAATTCAGCTAGAGCCACAACCACTCGTTATAATTTTAGGAATTTCTGGTGATCTCAGAAAATTAACCCAGCCTATCCTATAGTCTCATTATTGCAAAAAACCTGCTACTTATGCATTGAAAAAAAGAAACAAGTCCCCATTGCAAAGATGTGGCTCAGTGACCTTACAAACACACTTCATCTAGAAAGAATAAGATACACTTTTATGGACAAACTTCCGTATTTTGACAAAGTTTGGGCACCTCTCACTCATCGTCTTACTTAAAATCAGCATTGTGATGCACGAGTAGGGGTGCTGGGGTATTGGTTGTCTTTTTTTATTTGTTGTTATTATTATTATTATTTATATACGTATTTTTATCATATTGTACGTAGATATGAATGCATGTATATGCTGTGCATATGGATGAATATGCATATATGTTTTCTCAGTTATTACTGTTCAGTATACTTATGTTCAGAAAAAAGGAAAAAGAGCATAATTTAATCCAACTGCATGTGTGTGTATTAATATAAAGTATTTGCTTATTTATATGGATATCTGTCAACATGCTCAAATAAAACACATTATAAACATAATTAAGACTTTATTTACTGACTTTTAAAATGCTGTATTTAAATACCTGTATTAATAGTATATGTACCATTTCTTTATAACAATGGCTGACATGCATAGTTAATAGTGACATAATATCCTCATGTAATATATACCTTAATGATCCTATTGCAATTGTAAATGCACTGAATAGATGTAATTTAAGGTGCTGTCAGATTACTGCTAGACCACCCTGTTAATACAGGTGTGTGCCTCCCTTTGTGAGCGGCAAACAGGAGACCAAATGCCTTTGGATAGAAGCAGAATATTTCATTAGATAAAAACATGTCGCGAGTTTTGGAAATGGTAAATATATCTTTTTTCAATAAATTTGAACTTGTAGACTTTACAACCCTCTGGAGACATTGGGCAGTATTTGAATATTGATTTAGAATTTGGAAAGTCAACATTATGAATGAAGCTTTGAACTATTTAGTACAGCCCTAATTAATAGTAACCCATAGTTAAGAAGTGAGTGCAGTTATGTCTTTATGTTACCTCACACACAGAAGACTACGGTGGCCCTGAGAGCTCAATGCACTGCAAATAAAGTAAATGTGTAAATTGACAAAAATCAAACAAGCAAATAAAGAGTATGTCCTCACCAATTTAAGAGCACATGCACAAACGCTGCAAATACAGAAAACACAACCAAATCAACCCAGTCTCATTCCAAAGTCAACAAAAACTGCCTCTTGGTACGTGACTTCCTGCATCAGACACAAATGAAAAAAGCCGTCCTTTTGTGTTGGCATAATACACGGCCAGTCAAGGGGGCCTGGTGGCATCAGGGGGAAATGCAGCGGGACAACAAAGAAAGTTAAGGCAGTGAAAGTCAGAGGACGGAGGATGGGAGGGTTGGTGGATGGGTCCAACAGCTACCTACTTTTATCCGAGAGGCTGGTGTTCGCTTCCTGTAAGATTGTTAAGCCAAACCCTTTTGTTTTTTCCTAAACCCAACCATGAGCTTTTGTTGCCTAAACCCAACCATGTGTGTGTGTTGGCAAAATGTAACTATAAAACATGCTGCAAGTAGCTCAGGGCACCATGGAAACTGTTTCCAGGGGACACTAAACAGGGATGCACATGGCTGAAGTTAACCAAGCATAAGCCTCTCACTTACTAGCCTGCCAATTCAAGTAGTTTGACAAAATGCATTTCTAAATGCTGGGTTGTCAAATTGGTAAAGATGTTTTCTTAATTTGATTGTGTGTATTTGCATGCAGTTTCTTTGTATATAGTGTGTTGAGCAAAGAAAGAAAAGAAAGAGAAGAAAGAAAAGAAAGAAGAAAGAAAAGAGCACTGGTATGGGATAGGCCAATATGCTGAGCTCAGAGCTTTCCACAGAATGAAAGTGTATGTGTGGCAGTAGCTAATGATGGGAACACAGCGCAGCTAGAGCTTTATTAGAGCTTTATTTATTTCCTCAGCAGCATTTCATGACTCGTGGAATGGGTAATTGATTTGTCATGCTATTAAGCTGATCAGATCCTAGAGGAGCAGCTGCTGCAAGTGAATGCACACTTTTAGACCCCGCAGTCTCTGAATGCTGAAGCTTCACTCAATTCACTGTCAATGAGCCTTATGTTGTGCTGCTCTGTTTCTGCGCTCAGACACCATAGCACTATAAATAACTGGTGCTGTAAATAGCTATTCCAGTGGTACTCCTCATGAATGGTCTAGCTCCATGAATAGAAAATCTATTTGCGGCAGCTGATGTTTTAATCATGGCAGGCCGCCACAAATAAATAAATATGTGGGAAACCCCTGAAGTGTAGGTATCACACTCAGATGCTGTTTGGTTAATTTAATTTAAGCTGTGAAACCTGTCCCTCTAACATTTTACAAATTAGATTTTAGTTTAGCTTATCATCAGGAAATCGTGAAAAATGCCCATCACAAGTTGCCAGAGGACAAGGTGAAAGTTGAAACTGCTGAAATATTTACTTTAGAATGATATAAAACAAATATCTTTTAATTTCAGAAGCTGAAACTAGAAAATGTTTGGCTTGAGAAACAAGTTTAACTGTGAAGCCAATTATTTTTGATGAAATATTGTCAAAAAAGTGAGAAAAAGTGACTGAATGAGTGCGTCTTAGTCAAGCTTTTTGATACTACATACCTGTCACAGAGATGTCGTGGTGTGCAAGGACTCTGTTAAAGCTGATACCCAGTTTTGAAACATTTAGTTGATCAATAGAAAGATAATTGATCAGCAACAATTCTAATAACTGATTAATTGTTACAGTTATTTCGTCAAGACAAAATGGCAGCCAGTTTCAGCTTCTCTAATGCCAGGAAATTACTTGCTTTTCTATTTTATTTGATTGTAAACTGAGTATCTGTTGCTATGGCCTGTTGGTCAGACCTTGGGCTTGGGATTTTTTTTTCCACTTTTTATTAAACGAATGATTCATTAGTTATTAAAAAAAAAAAAGAAAATTGTTGATCGTTGCCCCAAAATGATTAGTTAGTCAATCAATCAATCAATAGATGTTTTTTTTTTTTTTTTTTAAAGCAGTTATTAACTGTGAGGATTCACTGTTTCTTCTTTGATGGAAAATTGAAAATCTTTGGGTTTTGGACTGGCAGTCACATAAAACAAGATGTCATATAATGTCAGCTTGGGCTATAGGAAATGTATTATCAAGTAATAAAGGTAACAGTCATCAGATTAACCATTAATAAATGATATTTGCAGCCTTACCCAATTTGGCAAAATGCACCCACCTGTTTAATTCCTTTCTGCCATGGCTGAACACTCTTTGAAAATACAAACCCGGAGAGTGTTCCTCCAATGTTAAATCACTGTAAAAATGGACAAATATTGAAAAATAAATTGACTGAAAAAGACTTAGAAATCAGAGACTTTGGAACCCGTTCTCTCTAATATTTGTTTTATTTAGTTCAGATCCTAGTTTAGGTTATACATCCTCAGGAAGTTGTAGAAAAATGCCCATCGCAAAGTGCCAGAGAACAAGGTGACATCAACAATCAAATCAAATCAAAACGCAAAAGTATTACATTTATAATGACATAAATCTTCCAATTTAAGAAGCTGAAATCAGAAAATATGTAGCTTGATACATGACTTATATGATACATGACTGACTAAAACTATTTTTTTTGTTTCATCCCTTGTCTGAATTCCCATTTTTTCCACAAAATCTTTATATCAGCTGTGCTCTGTTGTGTTCCTCTCAGGTGTCAAGCAGCTGCAGAGAAGAGGAAGAAGAAGAAGAGGAGGGAGGAGGTGATGTTCTCTATCAGCTTACTGTGACCGTTCAATCAGCGAAGGTTTGAGCCTCTCCTCGGGCCTGGACTATCTGCCCACTATCTTACAGCAAAACGAACGAGCAGCCAACCTTCCCGACCTGACGCCTCACTCTCCTCCAGTCCCCACTGCCATGGCCTTCACCCTGTCAGAGATCATGGCGGCGAGACGGCAGCAATCTCAGGCTCAGTCACACGCCCAGCGAGGCAACAGGACGGCAGTGGAAGTGGATGAATATAGCACCAACCCCACTCAAGCCTTCACCTTCTACAACATCAACCAGGGACGCTTCCAGCCGCCACACGTCCACATGTGAGTAGATAGAAGAAACAGGCCTGTTCACATTCATATGCTGTAAGGAGCTGTCATTTACACTTATGGCACATTTCATTTTGTCAGCCTTTTGGCTTACATTTCCTCTGACAATTTTTATGTGCACCCTGGATATAATGTAGTCAATATAATAATAATTAATTCTGGATTTATTTTTTTCATTATTTTTGAGATTCAAACCAAAAATTATTATTATCTGTTAAAGATGTATTTCAGTTTTTAATTAAATAAGCTTCTTCACAAACTTGATTTAAGACAGCTCACTTGCTAAGATCGGGCCACACTGCCTGTGTGAGCAGTGCATGCTGGCTACCTTGCTGAACTGCTGTGGCTCGCACGCGGATAGTGTTCACACTGACAGTGTTGTTGCTGTGGTGCTGCTGCAAAGCTGCCTGCTTCTTTTAACTACTGTATTTCCACAGTTAAGAGCCAGTACTCTACTCATTTGTGCAGCTATCTAAGCCACAACATTTTCAACAACATGGTCATGCAAATATTTCACAATAAAAGGCCTTGTGTTAGGAAATGAAGGGATTCTGTCCACAGAAACGTTGTCAAAAGGCTTATATTTGAACACAGAGACAGGAAGTGGTGAGTTAAAAAGAAATATTCATGTTTTTGTGTCTGTGACAGATACAGACATCGACACTGTAGTGAAAGGAGGTATAATGCCAGTAATATTATCAAAAGACCATTTTTAGTATATTTTTGCTAAAACCGCACGTGTCTCATGGCAAAAAAATTGCTAGACTCCTCTAGATGTTCGGCAGCTGAGCAGCAGCTGCTCATGCAAGAAGTGTGGCTACTCTAACTTGTTAACACAGGTGCTGAAAAAGAAAACAAGAGGTTCCCCGACACACATGTGTTGTTCACACAGGCATTGTGGTTCCCCGACACACGTGCTGTTCACACAGGCAGTGTGGCCCTGGCATAACATATTGGGCCTCACGCAGGAAGCGTTGTTATTTATTTTTGTTCATATCTATAATTTATTTATTAGTTTTTTTTTTAAATACTCACTGATTTCTGGGATTCACTAATGTTTTCTTATTTTTGCTGTTGTCTTAGATCAGAGAAAATTTTACAAGTGGTGGAGAGCACTCTTACCAAGATAAGAGAAAAACTTTTCATTTTTACAGCCCACAGTTTATATGTCCAATGTGAGGAGACACAAGTTTTATATTTGAGGAACATAATTTCTTACACAATTTGAGTTACTTGAGTTTACCTTCTATTTTGACTCCACTACCCTTCAGAGGAAGATCTACTTTTGACCACAATACAGTTATTTGATAACTTTAGTTAGGCTACTAGTTACTTTAAAAGTGAATATTTTTTCAAATAAACCATATGACAATGCAAGTGCAAAGTGCAGCTGAAAAAAATTACTTCACTGACAGAAATATTCTGATAATTGTTAATTCATTTTTCACATAAAAACATTTCACAGTTCATTGTATCCTCATACAATGGTTCATATGATATCCTACGAATTAGTGGCCAATGAATAAGATTATGTCCTTAACTTAAAGTTATGTAATTGACATAAAGTTTTGAGGGCTGTGTGTAGGTAAGTAAAGTTACTGTGGTTAGCGTTAGGAAAAGAAACATGGTGAGGACTTACCTTTAAATGACTCAAAGTTCACACAGTTCTGAACACGTGTCTCCTGGGTAAAGTTCCGGGGGAAAATCCTGTATTTTGTGACCCATCCACCACCCCAACATGCTTCCTAACTGGACTGCTCAGGATGGCTTCTTCTTTATTCCCCTTAGTGCATATTCCCCTTTGGTGCATTTGTTTTCATAGGAAAAGGAACCAACAGTGCATGGAAACAACCTACGTGGTCCCAGCATCTCAAATATGGGGACTTCCTGATTTTCCTTTTAATTATTTTCATTATTTTCATTGATTAAATTGATTTAAATTGCTTTTTTTTTTTTTTTTTTAACTTTTAGTACTTAAGTAAAAGTATGTAAATATAATCAGGAAAATGTATTAAGTAACATTTTCAATGCAGAACTTTAACTAGTAATTCAGTGCAGTTTAATCAGTATCCCAGTATCAAAAATCACAATTTGCACCAGAGATCTTTATAAAATACAAGTATTTTTACAGTGTGGTATTAGTATTTTTACTTATAAAAGTGAGGTTTATTTTCACCACTGCAGAAGATCTTTTTTTTTTTTCTTACGGCCTTTTTTTGGTGGCATATCTCGGCACAACACCCGCACTTATAGTGTTTAGGGCCTGTAACCTATGCCAATAGGTTCTTTGACCATGTGTTATTTATCATTCATCACACCTGGGTAAAAGTAGATGTGGACGGTTAAGAACATTTGGTGCATCTGTAGTGAACTTCTATAGAGAAGTGTAGAGAAATGTAAGAGAACGTTGCTGCATGAGGCCCACTGTATCTTATTTAGCTGATCTATTCACAAACAGAAAAATAAAGGTACTGTATCAGTGTTTGGTTGTGAAACCTACATGTAGCTTATGCATGGAACAGCAGCAATCTTAAATGGATTTGTGGACTTGACACTAAGGTGACATTATTTTGACTTACTGTAATGACTTGTCATGACCACCAACTTGGGCCACACAAAGTAGTAGCCTAATTGGTTTGGCAACACCAACACAACAACAAAACACCCTGTTCATTTCTGCACTGAAACAGGTTTATGTTAGCGGCAGGCCTTGACTGATAATTTTCCTGTTTCATATGTATATTATATCATATTTAGTCAGAAGCCTCTGAGGTTCTGCCCTTGTTTTAATTTGCTGTGGCTGCTGTTTACTGTTATTGCAAACTCAACACTTCCTCTGTGTTTACCTGCTGTTTTAATAAATTCAGCATCCCGTACATTTCCACAGCACTAATTCTACATACAACAGGAGTCATGTCATACACACCACTCTGCTGCTTTGAGTTTAGCAGAAATGCTGTTCTCAGTTATTAATTACTCACTATAGCTTCTACCATGCAGTATCTGTGATCAGTGTTAAACTACTGTTAATGCAGCGAAACACTTCCTATTGATGTTTCACATTAAAAGCTGACTTGGAAAGAGAGGAATTATGCCCTTTGAGCCACTTGAAGGCATTTAATGTAAACATAGCCCCAAAGAGTTGCTATAATGTGATCATATGCAGTAACAGTTTTGGGGGGAAGGCCATCCACCTTATTGGAAAAATTACTAAAATGCTTCCCCCTCGTTATCCCTCTCTTGTTGACCTATACTAGTTGACCTAAATATTTTAGGTGACCTAAATATTTTAGGTCAACTAGCATGCTAAGGTAACGGATACGCCAACAGCAAGCTAACCCTTTTCCACCAAATGATACATGTGTGTGAAAATCCTGTTAGAAATAGGCAATCCACTCCTTTCCCACTTTTGGATGTGTCAAAATGGAAAGACAGGTTGGTAAACAGTAGAAAGCAGCATGGAGGCCAGTGAAAATGTAATGGTGGTTACTCCTTTTTTCTGTTTCTTTTTGTCAAACCCGGTGCCGAATAAATTTTTAATGATGTTTCAGTGCTGCTTGGACTGAGATGAACTGTGGTTTGTGGTGGTGAATCATTGCATGGCGCTGGCAAAGAGGCTAAAATTAGCATGTCAACACAGTGTGTATCCATTTCTACCAATTTGAGCTGTAGCCAATAAATGCCTGTTACTACCTGGGAGTGAATGCTGACTGTAACCTTTCCCTCTTAAGACAAAAGCCAGATGTTAGTGGGTGTTAGTGGGTTTTTCGCCCACTGGGAAAGTGGCTTGGAAGCCATGAAATAAGTAGGGATGCACGATAATATCGGCACGTCATCAGTATCAGCTGATATTGGCCTTAAAATGAACTGAGAATCATCCAACATGCTTTTTATTTTGCACAATAACTGAATTTACATACATTGAAAAGCATTGTATTTCCCGTCTCCATCTGCTGGTGGGCCATCATGATAAGAGTATGCATGCATAATATGATGTTAATTCCACTACAGAGGAGACTTGATGATCACTAAAATTAGCTGGGGAGAAAAGTAGGGGTGCAACGATCCATCGACCTGGATCGATATTAGGGTTGTAAATCACCAGTTTTATCACGATACGATATCATATCGATACTATGAACAACGATGCGATATTTTCCGATATAACAAAGTGTGCCATGATACGATTTCGATTCGATACGATTCAAGGGTCTGCGATCGATATTAGGCCATGTTAAATGCCCATTTAACACAGTCTGTTACAGAGGAAGCTGACACCCCTTTCTTTTTTGCTTTTGGCCATAAAACACATAAACACATAAATAATAAGTTCAGTAAAGTGCACTTTAAACTGACTCCACTGACACAAAGGGCTTTCTGACAGAGAAACCTTTCTGGAAGAAAAAAAACATCATCTTTTTCATAAAACTTCAGGAATATCTGGCTTAAAGCCCTGAAGGAAAACTTCTCCCAACAGCCATAAAAAAGTGTAACATTGAGCTCAGTAATAACTGTCAAGGGTCAGAGACCTGTCAGTTGTTTTTGCTAATCACCCATTATTAGCTTTGGCATGTTTCCATTGCATAAATTAGCCTAGCAGCTAGCGGACATTTTTCCTCTTCTCATAGCTTAACAAATGACACGCAGCAGTAATATTTGTCTTACTCACCGTTGGTTTAAGTCACTGCATCTCCCAACAGAACAGTTCGGTTGAATTTCAGCCTGCATGCACGGTTTTTCAGACGAACATTGTTAAAACAGAGCGGCTAATGTTGCTAAAGCCAGAAGCTAGCAGAGTGAGATACTCGTCCAGGCACGTAACGTCACGTTGTGTTTTATTTCGTAATGTCATTGTTTACATGCGCCATGTGCTGTCTGTTGATCCTTCTTTTCTCCGAAATCCATAATATTTCCATTATGCTGATTTATTCCCGAGTACATAACGATATCCTCATTGTCTTTCTCTTGGCTGCTTACCCTCTGCCTGCCGCTGTTTGACAATGACACAAACCTTCAAAATAAAAGCCTATGCTAAAGATGACGATATGATCGATGTTTTCACTTTGCATCGATGTGATTGGATTGTTGATACACCCCTAATCGATATATCGATTTAATGATCAACGATCCAATCACATCGATGCAAAGTGAAAACATCGATCCACATCGTCATCTTTAGCATAGGCTTTTTATTTTGAAAGTCTGTGTCACTGTCAAACAGCAGCAGGCAGATGGCAAGCACCCGAGAGAAAGATGATGAGGACGTTTTTACTTGGGAATAAATCAGCATAGTGGATGTATTTTGGATTTCAGAGTAAATAAGCATCAACAGACAGCACATGGTGCATGTAAACAATGACATTACGAGATAAACAGGACATAACATTACCTGCCTGGATGAGCGTCTCACTCCACTAGCTTCTTGCTTTAGCAATATAGCCGCTCTGTTTGAACAATGTTCGTCTGAAAAAACGTGCATACTGGCTGAAATTCAACCAAGCTGTTCTGTCGGGAGATACAGTGACTTAAACCAACAGTGAGTAAGAAAAAGAGAAAAATGTCCTCTAGCCGCTAGGCTAATGTATGCAATTGAAACATGCTTATGCTAATAATGGGTGATTAGCAAAAAAACAATTGTTTTGTCCATGAACCTTGACAGTTATTACTGAGCTGAATGTTACACTTATGTTGAATGGTCCTGTTGTTAATCTGTGTTTTATGGCTGTTTGGAGAAGTTTTCTTTAGGGCTTTAAGCCAGATCTACTCCTGAAGTTTTGTGAAAAAGATGAATGAAGATAAATGGATTAAAATGAAAAGATTTCTTCCAGAAAGGTCCCTCTGACAGAAAGCCCTGAAGGTTAGCTTATCCCATTTGCTTTTTTTATTTGTGTCAGTGGTGTCAGTTTAAAGTAAAACTTTACTGCTGTTATTATTTATGTGTTTATGTGTTTTATGGCCAAAAGTAAAAAAGAAAGGGGTGGCAGCTTCTTCTGTAACATACTGTGGCATGTCATATTGCCTAATATCGATCGCAGACCCATGAATTGTATCAAATCGAAATTGTATCATTGCTGACATTGTGATATCGGAAGATATCGTATTGTTGTCCAAAGTATCAATATAGTATCGTATGAAACTGGTGATTTACACCCCTAGAAAAAAGTGGATATTTCAATATCATTATCGGTTATTGGCAAAAAAAAAGTTGTCATACATCGGCATGTAAGATATCGGCAAAAAAAATCCAATATTATGCATCCCTAGAAATAAACCTACCTCACCTTAGCAATAAACAAAGGATCCTCTGTCTAACACCATTGGACATCAACATGCTGGCTACAGCACAAGCTTATATTTAACCCCTTTCCCACTGCACAAAATAACCTACTAACACCCACTAACATCTGGCTTTTGTATTGCATAGTAATGGTTATACTCGGCATTCACTCCTGGGACAAATGACTGAAGTAGTCACAGGTATTTATCAGCCCCAGCTCCAATTTGCCTCAGTTGTCAGCAATGGCAAAACATTACATTACATTAAAATCACACTTTGATCAGGTTTTATCATTTCATAGCCATTATTTAGCCAGCATGAACAAGGCTGATCGCTGTATTAATGATTCAGGTGACCCTTTGAGCAAGAAAGCTTTTAATGTGAAACATCTGTGCAGGAAGTGTTAAATTTAATCGACAGAAGCTTAACAGAAGCTTGCTGTAGGCGATACTGACCCAAATGTTTATTATAGCGATTTGGCCAGTGTTTTTATATTGGTGTTTTCATGGGGTTTTTTTTTTTTGTTATTTATTCTTTTTTTGTTCCAGAGAAACACAGAAATCTACATCTACAATGAATAGTTTTAAAGTAATTCAGTCCTTCATTACACTACCTTTGAATGAGCACAATTTCAGTAATACACAATTATGAAACCACCTACAACATAAACTTCTTTCACATGTTTAGAAAGTAAGGAAAACACCTTTTTACTATGTATGATAGATCATAATTCCCTCTCTACATTTTATATTTCATTACTACATTTTTTAGGCTACATTTTACAATGTCACATTGAACATATCATGAGAACGTTATATTTTACCTTCACACAATACTAATTTTTACTGAATAGAGCCTGAGTGCTTGGCAATGTAAATCAAGGCAACCTCCGTGAGCTGTTTGTTCCAGCCATGGGCTGCTTAGAGGTAATGATAACTAGCTCTTCTTCTGCCGATTTTATGTTCTTTCTCGCCACATCCACTCCTCTCAGCAGTGTATCTCAGTAGTAGAGAGGTAGTTGAGTGGGCACCAGAGAGCTTTTGATCTTGATCTTGTCATTTTGACATACAGCATGCTTCGGGGTTCACGTAGTGTCGGATAACTCACCCATCTCACCCAGAGAGTGGGTGAGAGCTAAAGTGTGAGGAGCTGAGGAGGGGGGCCAGGGGGCGGCAGGAACCCAGAGAAGAAAGCCTACCTATTATTTAGTAGGGTTTGTTATGTAGTTATGTTGTTTTGTGGCCTTATGTCATATTTCAAAATAATAGTAGTAATAGTGTTAGTAAAAAAATAGTAAAAAGGTAAACATTTTGATTTTTTTTCTTCCCCCATTTGCTGCGCCCCCTATGGATGATGGCGCCCTCAGCGCTTGCCTTTAAAGTATTTACGGTTACTGACAGATCGTTGGTGTTCTCTGACTTCATAAAAGTTCAGCTTTAGTTTTAACTTTAGTTAAGTGTAGTTTATTTAACCAAGAAAAGTGTCTTTTCAACACTGTTATAGTCACGCTAAGAAAGACAATTTTCTCTGAGGGCTCCATAAAACATCACTTAACATTTCCTTATATTTCCACACTCTCAATAGTGGAAATAAAACATTTTTCATGAACCCTCATCTGTATTTCATTACTTTGTGACTCACACTTCTTCCTGGCTGTCCTACATGGATGCATATCTCCTTTCCCACTTCCACTCATCTCTTTCTCTCTCTTGTGGTGGGGTGCAGAGGAGGAGGAGGCAGGGCTGGGTGTTATCGTACCTGGAGGAGAGCTCACTAAAGTGGGCCATGGTTATTCACCAGCTCCCCTCTTTCCCCTGGAGACCCTGTGGATCTGCACACTCGCTGGAAATCCCACAGGACTCTGCTCTTTTTCTATATCTGTGCTTTATTTTTTTCTATCTCCGCACATTTCTCTTTCTGTCTCTCTTAGCGCCGCACTTTTATTGTGGCCTCGCTATGTCTCTTGTTTCCTCCTCTGCCTCAGTCTGTGGGGATGATTTTCTGCTGGATACTAATTCAAACTCCTTTCATTGTCAGCCTCTTACCACAGAGACTTTGCATACAGGCTGTGTCTCTTTCTCCTGTATTGTCTGAGAGCCGCAGTGACCCCTTTCCCTTCCTCTCTCCGTTAATGGTCTTGTCTTCTGTTGTTCTCAGGGTGGACCCAATGCCCCACGACACGCCCAAGCCGCCTGGCTACACCCGCTTCGTGTGCATCTCGGACACTCACTCCCGCACCGACAGCATCCAGATGCCGTACGGAGATGTGTTCATCCATGCCGGAGACTTCACCGAGCTTGGGCTGCCCTCCGAGGTCAAGAAGTTCAACGACTGGCTAGGTCAGCATCTCTGAAAGTTGTGGCTGTGGATCCAGAGCGGGTCAGGGTTGTCTTTTCTCTAACTAGGTCCCCTTGTGACGATCTATTAATAAGGCCGGGGTCAGTGCCAGGCTAAATTTACTCATTGTGGGTGCTGTGCTCAAAGTTTTTAAAGAAAACTTTAAATAGGAGAAGAATCTTTGAAGTTTTCAGTATTTCAGGGCTACATACAGTACACTTCTTTTTACTATTTTCATTGTAAGTTAAAGGACTGTACCAGAGGTACTCCACATTCTGGAACACTGACTACAAATTTAAAAAATCTCTTCTTTACTGCTGATCATTTTCCTACATAGGCCATGCATTTTTAAAGTGATGTCTTTTCTTCCTTGCTGGTGAGTTCAAGGACATGGTGAGAAAATCAAATATTTGGGTCAACAGCACATGTTTTAAATGTAAAAAGCGACATTTTCTTCAGTGTTCAGGTTTTTGACAATAGAGCTCATGAATGCAGGGCTTTGTGGCAGCTGATTCTCAAATCTTTGACTTTCCTGAATGCACCACAAAGGAAAATTTTTAAAAAGGTTTTCTGCTCAGAACTGCACTTCCACACAAGGCTTACTTTGGCAAAAGAATCAAGTTGACTTAATGTTCATTGTGATGGGCAGGAGGTCTGTGCAAATCAGTTCATCGCACATGAATTAAAACCAACAGCTGCCTGGAAATAAAAGAAAAAAACTCAAAGTAATAACTGATGCCGTTCTTTGGAAAATGGACCACAGTAATGTAAAGAGATGTGATTTGAGTTAAACATGCAAAAGCCGCAGTCAGGTCCTTTAAGTGTGATGTGGTGTGGTGTGGGTCTGGTTTGTGTTAGACTCCTCTCAGCTCTGACACAGACTGCAGGGGTGTCCTGGTTCGTATTTGTGTTGTGTAGTTGAACACTGACAGCAGAGCTCTGTCTGGAAACAGCAGGAACAAACCGTTGAAACAAACCAGGCAAGTAAAGTTCACTCGAGATGATCCTCACACAGCTTTCAATATTTCCCTCACCTATTTAATACTGAAGATTTTCATTATGTCAAGCCTTATTTGAATGCCTTTGCGCCAGCCATAGCTGTAGCCGGAGGCAGTATGTGTTAGGGTTGTCCGTCTGTCCATCCTATTCTTGTGAACAAGATATCTCTAGAATGCCTGAGGGGGAATTTAATCAATTGTCCACAAATGTCCACTTGGACTTAACGATGACGTGATTAGAGTTTGGTGGTCAAAGATCAAAGGTCACTGTGACCTCACTAAACATGTTTTTGGCCATAACTCAAGAATTCATTTGATAATTATGGCAAAATTTCCCACAGATTTCTGATAAGACATAATGATGACGCGATGACATTTTATATCTAAAAGGTCAAAGGTCAACTTCACTGTGACATCATAACACTTTTCAGCTGTTACTCAACGTCGTATCTCAGGAACAGAAGGAGAGACATTTGGTCAGATACTGAATTGGTGACACTAATCTTGGGTGTCCACCTTGAAACTGTGCTGATTGTATAGATCTTCTGTGCTGCTGGGGGGAAGATGTGTGTGAAGATGTGTGTGATGTGGGTTTTCACAGACATGCATGCGAGCTGTAAGTACAACTTGACTGTTGTGCGGAGGCATACAACTGCAACGCTGTAGTTCTAGTTGACATTATTATAGATGGTGTTTTTCAGCAACACAAGTCTAATGTATTTACATTCCCTAACTGCTCCTCTATGTAGTTTTTTTTTGTTAAGGCCAGTTCATGGGTGTCACATAAGCAGTCTGTGAGAGTTTGCACAATGTCTAATTTGTCATTTGTCCATGCCTGCATTGGCGTGGTCAACCCCTGTGCAGAAGTCTGTACAGTGACTGTATATGCCACAGGTGCAGCAATTATGCACGTGCTGTGCAAACTACACACTTGTTTCAAGCACTTGTACTGTATTCCCTAACCTTGACCCTATTCTCGTTAAGTAGTCACACACATTTTATTTTTACTTGTTGTTCAGGAAAATCACAGGGAGCTCTTCGTATTTTCATTTTCGTATTTTCATGAGATTGCCATCTTTTTTTCTTGTGCATGTGTTGAACACGTCAGTGTGTAATATGGGTGTAATTTCTGCAGAAGTATGCGCACTTCTGCTGCTTGTGCGTAGGTCCATTGTCCACATCTGCATTGAAGTATGATGAAAGCTGTACTGGCAGTGTCCGCCTTTGCTGCATGGAATTCACAGGAAATATTCTGAATGTAAAGACAGAAGCTGGTATGTGCATGCTTTCTCTGGATTCATCCCTAAGAGTAGTCAAATGATCCATTATAGATATGAAAATATTGATTATAGCTGCATACACTAGAATACTTGGAAAAGACTTTGAAAAGGCTTAGGTGCGATTGCCTCTCATGTGTAAAGACAATGTGAGTTTTTAGTCACACACTAAAAGATCTCACAGGGTCACTATTTGCAAACCACAACTGGATCCCTTTTGAGATTTTTTTTTACATCCTGGTGAAAAAAATATTAAACCAAACTCCCTTTAAGAAATATATTTTAACAACTCCTTACGTGTCTGCAAAAAACATTTAACTCCAGAAACATGAGATAAAAGGCGCCACATGTCGATCGTATTCTTGTTAATTCAGCATCAATATAATCCACAAAGATAACTGTATTTTCGTACAACTTTTCATTTTGGATTTCGTCACCTCAACTGGCTGCCAGCCTCTGTTGGTTCAGACTTCAGAAATGAGAGGAGAACTGTTTCTGAGATTTCTCTCTAGAATAAGTGGCGGTTGGTGGATCAGAAACTGACTTATGAACACTGACTCTTGTTCACTCTACATGTACAACCTCACCAGTTTCTTCTCTTTTTACACAGCACTAGAGAGCCAAGTCACATTCTTGATCTCCCCAGAGTCCCTCCATGTTTACTGTCTACCCACTGTGCTACCTCCTGTTTGGTGCTGGAGAAAGCGCCGCTATTGATTGTTGACAATGCTCTAGGGCTGGGACTAATGCGTTAATTTTGATTAATTAATTAATCACAGAAAAAATAACGTGTTAAAAAAATTACGCATTTCATCGCACCTTTCTCAGTTCCCTAATTCCTGGCACACCGGTAACACTGATGCACACACTTGAAGTCTACGGTATCAGCTCAATGCAAAACATGTTGCTGTGAGCACGGACACCAGAGCTAACGTTAGCTATGACAGTCCTGGTACAGGCAAATGGTGTAGCCATCCCACAGTGGAGTGTGGCTGGGGTCGCATTTTCCTGACCGAACCCGACCCGAGTCTGAGACAGTTATAACCGAGCCCCCTCAACTGGAGAGGAGCTTGTGTTTCATTCAGGCGTTGTCACGTAAATAACAAATTCCAGCACTTGAATAGGCACAACACAGCAGCATATTAAGTGGGCCGTACCTGAGCAAAATTTCTGATTTGTTATCCAAACCTGGCCCGACCCATTGGGTTCCACCGGGTCCCGTCGAGTCCTGTTGGGCTCGGGTCGGGTATCCACACTCTGGCACACAATAGACCAGATGACAGGGTTCAGAGCCAAAATAAGTAAGTCTACATCTGACAAATTAACAAACTCTCTGGCGAAATGAAAAATAAACATTTTTGTTGTTTAAGTTCACGTATATGTCTATTTATTGATCCAGTTGTCAACCAAAATGTATCTGAAATGAAAGCTTATTGTGTCAAATATTGCTATTTGAAAAAAATGCGATTAATCGCAATTAATTAATTAAAAGCCTCTAATTAATTAGATGCATTTTTTTATTCGCTTCCCACCACTACAATGTTCACGTTATTGGACTTCAGTATTTGCATGAGCCAGGACTAAAAACTTTAAACATTTCTGATTTTGTCGGATTGTCAAGACAAGAAAAAGACTAACATAAGACGGATCAGACTGAGTTTTATGACCTCCTTACGCCAAAACATCTTGATCCAAGAGCGCGCACCGAGGTAAAACTCATGATTTTTCTCTGACATTGGAAATTTTTCTCTGACATTGAAATTGCTTGAAAAGTTTGTTTGGTGTAAGGACGGCTTTTTTTTTTCCTTTGTTTTTACAGAGCTTTCTGCCACCTCTCATGGTCTTTATCAGTATCTTAGTTGTAATGATCACTCAGCTGATATCCCCTAAATTTAAAATATTCACAAATGTGAAAACCCCACCTGCCCCTGAAGAGAGCGAGAGGCAGTTGAGGGCTTTGGAAAAGAACTAGTAAGTTGACTTTGGGTGCTAATTGTTTTGTTTCAAAGCTGTCAGTTGCATAGAAAGAGGTTCACCGCACACTTCTGGCCTCTGGGAGTGTATTGAATCATTAAAATGTGGTATGAAATAGCATTAAAGATGTAGGTGGCAAGTTTTATAAAAAATAAAAAAAACCTTTTAGTCATATTTACTTCAACTGTCACTATATCCTGTCAGTAGACAGATAATCTTAAAAACAGTTATGTTCCTTCTCCTCCTAGTGCTTCGAATGCCCTTTGCAAGAATCCACTGCATCTGAAAAAAAACAACCAAGGAGAGCCAAGGATTCTCAAACACAGCTGTCAATCATGTCAATCACTGCTGATGAACTGCGGTCAAAGTTTGTGCCCCGGCTGCTACGTTGAAAACAGCTGAGCCAAAAGAAGCTCCGGCCATTGAGTGGAGAAACCTTTCTCAAGTTACAGCTAAACAGTACACTAAAATATGTTTGTGAAAACATTTGAGGGGAGAAACAGACAATGCAGTAACTAAATCTTAATTCATATTTGATCAGCACTGCCTAGTTTGGCAGTTTGACGACAGCTCACGAGCAGTGATTGGAGTGTTTGACAGCTGCCTGAGAGACTCCTCAGCTCTGACTGGTTGTTTTCCAACATCCTTGGTAGATTCTTGCAAATGCATTAGAAGGTCTATGAGGAAAAGGAGAAGCATGATTTTTACGCCTCCGTGTTGGTGAGAGCTGTTGCCAGAGGCAGTATGTTTTCGGGTTGTCTGTCTGTCCCATTCTTTTGAAGGACTGGGATATTGCAAGAACACCTTGATTGAATTTCTTCAAATTTGGCACAAACGTCCACTTAGACTCAACAATGAACTGATCAGATTTTGGTGGTCAAAGGTCAAGGTCAGTGTGACCTTGCGTCTATGCCATTCTCATGAATATGATATCTTAAGTACACCCTGAGTGAACTTCTTCAAATTTGGCACAAACTTCCACTCGGACTCAACAATGAACTGATCAGATTTAGGTGGTCAAAGGTCAAGGTCACTGTCACCTCATCTGTCTCATTCTGGTGAATGCAATATTTCAAGAACACCTTGAGGGATTTTTTTTTCACATTTGGCACACATGTCCACATGGACACAATAATGAACTGATTAGATTTTGTTGGTTAAAGGTCAAGGTCAATATGACCTTGCATCCATCTTAATCGTATGAAAATGATATCTCAAGAACATATTGTATAGCTCTTCTGTGCTGCCGGGGCTAAGATGTATATGGAGCATCCATGTTTTCACAGACATGGATGTAAACTGTAAGTGAAACTTGACTGGTGTGCAGAGGGAGACAACCACCAGGTGTCTGCCCAGTTGCATAGAGGAGGCTGTCCACATATTTTTGACCATCGAGTATGTTGAACCACTATAATGTGATATTAATTGGCATTAAAGGGTAGCACGTCACGTCACATTTATTACTGTAACTATGTACAGAGATTTCTACAGTATATTTCTGAGTTGTCTCCTTCTGTCAGAGGTGTTGGAACTTTACCGAGCTCAGACTTTTCTTCTTTGACTTTGTGCATCACCAGCCACCACTGAAAGCATCTTATCTCTGCACTGAGTTGGGAGCAAGTGTAAGTCTTATCATCACTGCGTGATATCTGTTGGAAACTGGAATGAAGTGACCTCGTACGGAGCTGCACGACAGAAAAACTGTTGAATCGGTGAATCTACAACAGTCGAGCTAGCAGAGCAGTCCCGCTATCATTGCCATCATCATCATTGTCGTCGGCGTCATCAACACCGGCACAAACCTCCCCGGGAACAGCAGAAGCCTGCTAGCGGGTGCGCGGGCCTTTGTGTATTCATCTCTTTCTCTGAGGGAGGGGAGCGGAGAGGGGGGAGATAAGGGGAGAACTTGTTGTCCTTCTCCTACTCACACACACACACATGAGCTGCAGGGAGCGCGAGCTGCAAATCCGCTAGCCCCGCACTCCAGCGGCGAGAGAGGCAACGGGAGAGACGGGAAAGAAAAGATAAACCAAGCCAAACGCGCCTGCTGCTGCCTCTGAAGTCACTCTCTCCTCTCTTCATCCCTTCCTCCTCTCCTTTGCCGTTATTTCCTTCTCCCCTGCAACTCTGCCAGCTCTTCCTCTTCCTCTCGTCTGCTCATATAAATATTTATAATCTGGCTATTCCTATTCTTTCTCTCTCTTTCATTCCCTCCTGCTCCCCGTCTCTGTCACACACACACACACACACACTGTCCCATTCTAGAGATGAATGTAACTCCTGCTGCTCAGTGTGTGCGGAGCAGATTTACAGGGAGATCAGGTTTAGCGTATTCATTACAGAGCCTCGGTCAGGTAACGCTATCTGCTCCCAAACTTTCTACTCTGGTGGAGTCTCGTCTCAATTTTTTCTTCATCTCCTCTTTTACTCCTATTTTGTTTGGCGTACCTCCTTCAGTTTGTTTTTCTTTTTTTCCCTTTCTCTTCTTCTGTCTTTCTTATTCTTCCACCTCCATCACCTCTTTCTCTCACTGCTGATTTTCCCTACTCTTCCTTCTTTTTCCACATTCTCCAAACCTCCCTCCAGTTTCAGCCCTCGGTGGCAGCTCTCTGCGAATCTTATTTTTAGCAGGAAGTCAGTCGGCTCTCAGGGGCCGCTGGCAGCCGCTCAAGGCTTTGTCAGGGACGGTGAACGCTGCAGGAGAGAGGGGGGAGAGGCGAGGAGAAGAGAGGAAAAGAGGGGAGGACTGAGGAGGCAGGAGATGAAATTCACACAGAGAGAGAGGAAGTTGGAAAATGAGGGGATGGCAGGGGAAGAGGAGGTGGAGGTTTACAAAGACTACAGAGGAGGAGGAGGAGGAAGAGTTCTCCCCTGCGGAGGGCTGCCTTACCTGGGTAAACTCACAGCTCACAGCCCTGGTGACTGATGCCAAACTTCTGCCCTCTGTTGTCATGGTGATCCATGTAGGTCCAGGTGTCAGTCACTGTGTGAGGAATGTGTGTGTGTTTCTATATTTTTTACTGCACTCTACCAATCTTGAACTGAGGTGTTTAGGACCTGAGTGTGAGAGTGAGTGATCTGAGGCAACCACAATGTGGTTAGCTTTTTTTTTTTTTGTAAAGTAATTTTACTTTACTTATTTAAAGGTCCAGTGTATATGATTTATCAGTCAATCAATCAATCAATCAATCAATCATCAGTCAACCAATCAATAAATCAATAAATCAAATATTTATTTAGTTGAATTATACAAGGTACAACTCCAGTGATCCCATCAGCTTTTGCCTCTCCATTGCACCTGTTGTCACTGTCATTTGCACCAAAAGCAGGTGAAACTGATTCACAGTCACTTCTGCTTCCTAAATGGCCAGATCGGTAACATTGAAGTTTAACTGACTTGGTGTTATGCTGTGACTATTAAGTGTTCCCTTAATTTTTTGAGCAGTGTAGAAAAAGACCCTCTTGGTTGAATGACGTTGTCCAGGAATTAGCCAAGTTCCAGTGAATGAAAGGATATTATAGTTCTTGATATCCCGATGGAAACTGATGTAGCACGGAGGTCATCCAGTGTATTTCCAGTGCGTGTACAATGGCTAGCAGGATGGTAGTTCAGCTGGTGTCCATTCTTGTCTATCTTTTCCTCAATGTTTACTGATTTACATTTAAAAACCTTGACCTGGCTTGCTGCCAGCTAGCAAGCAGAAGTCAGCTGAAGGAGAGTTTACAGATTGGTGTGTTGATGTCCACATCCTGATGAGTGACTCGCAGCCACACGCCACCACTGTCCAAAGCCAATCAGAAAAAGCACCACAAACGCTTGTAAAATAGACAAAATAGCCAAACTTTAGCACCAATTTAGCAGACCTGATAGAGAGGCAGCTGGAAGCATTTACGCCTACCTCACTGAGTGGCTTCTGTTAAAACTGTGTTATGCTTTCATTAGTTTAAACTGACTTAAAACTAGAAATTGGCGGGCAGCTCAGTTGTACAGTGGTTAGCATTGTCGTCTCACAGCAAGAGGGTTCCTGGTTCAAATCCAGGGTGGAAGGTTTAAACCCTGGTTGGGGGAGCCCCTCTGTGCAGAGTTTGCATGTTCTCCCTGTGTCAGTGTGGGTTTTTTCTGGGTACTCCAGCTTCCTCCCACAATCCAAAGACATGCAGGTTAAGTTAACTGATGACCCTAAATTGTCCGTAAGCGTGAATGGTTGTCTGTCTCTATGTGTCAGCCCTGCGACTGTCTGGCGACCTGTCCAGGGTGCACTCTGCCTCTCGCCCAGTGTCAGCTGGGATAGGCTCCAGCACTCCCGCAACCCCTGACAGGATAATGAATCCTGAATAAATAAAGATTTGTTGTGTTTGTGCCTCAGAATTAAACATTTATATCTACATAGGGAGCGGGTCCTCTTTCATGGAATCCACTGTGTTGTTTCCACAGTAGCCTAGAACGGACAAACCAAACACTGGCTCTAGATAGGGCTGTTTTAATGTCAGCCACCATAGTTCTCCTACACGCCTTGCACATGGGAGAAGTTTGAATTCTGCAACCTCATGACAGATCCTACACAGAGGACCTTTAAGTTTTACCAGCGTATGTGTATAGTGTTATGTTGGACCTTGATCCCAGAGAAACACTCTCACTCTGCTTTGCACAGAGATGTATGGTAAGTCAAAATAGATTTGATTTCCTGTCCCCCTGTATGCCATGTCTGTTTTCAGATTTTCAAATGTTAGCTACTTTTATCTGTTTTATATAGTTGTAAATCTTTGATTTATCTAATTACGTCATTTAGAAACCTCACTTTAAGCCCTGGCAAACTGTGATAGACACATTTTTGTATTTCTGACAGTTTATAGAATAAATGATCGAGGCATATATCAATAACAATGAAAATAATTGTTAGTTAAAGGGGTAACTCAGAACTGGTTCCAAATCCTCTATTTTATAAAAATTATTTCTTCTTCTTCTCCTATTCTGCATGATGTAACCAAAATGAATCAGACTTGCATTTTCAAGTCTGCAAAGCGATTTTTATTTTAAAAAAATAAATGGAAAACAATGGCTCCTGTTATTGACCCTGTTATTGTTTTTCCAATCAACAATACAGAGTGATAGGCAGTATGGAATCAGTGTATGGAAGATAGATAGACAGACCTTCATTGTGATTGCTCAAGTACAATAAAATTAGGTGGTTATCCTTGCCGGTGCAAAGAACGAAAAGAAAAAGGGCATGCTTACAAAACAAGATAAATAAAATGTTACTATGAAAAGAAAGCAAAAATATCTAAAAAATTGCATATGTGCTCACATGCTATATTACATAGAATGCTGCATACTTCAGCTTAAACCTAGACTGGCTAGACTGTTACATTTCTGTTACAAGTCTGTGAGTCAAACACTAAAAAATATACTAAAAAAATGTAATCTCTGGTAAAATTACATCCAACCCTTCTTACATTTTTAAAAAAAATATATCATCTTTTGTAATCACACAGAAGATTTAGAGTCACACAGGCCTGAATGAACAGGTTGAGAAACTCTGTCATTACCAGTAAATCACAGTATGGCTGCTAGGTAGCCTCAGTGCACCTGGGTCAAACACTGACTGTAATAGGGAATGATTACTTTGTTTCACTGCATCCAGTCTTCATAATGTCTGATGTAGTTTGTAGCATTTGCAGTATGGTTTTGTTTGGTAAAATGAGCCCGACTGATACTGGATTTTTGGGGCAGAGGCCGATACCAACATTGAGGGGTAAAGAAATAAGACATTCTGATATTGATGTATATTTTATATTGGGGGCAAGATATTTTACAGGTAATAAACTTCATTGTTAAAAATGGCATCTGTGCGCTTAAAGAGTAAAATTCATTGGGAATTTAATAATTATAAATTAATCCAAGAATCTTTTTATACATTATGTTCTGTTAAAAATAACCCTGTCATATTAGTGCATATCAGACAACACATAAAGCCCAGTTCAGTCAGACAACTCACGTTTAAATGTTTATTTCAACAGCAGAACATAGTTAGAGTTTGGCGTCTAGACTCCGGCCTCATCACTTCCCGCAAATATGTTTACATGAGATATTGGGAAGTGATGACTAGATCTTTTCCCCCCCTAGCCGGAGCCTGCAGGTGGATGCTGGGGTGGAGGTGGGGCTGGAAGAGTGAGTGGCAGTACTCATGCAGGCCAGCAGCAGCATAGAGAATGCAAAGGCAGAGCTGGGAAGATTTTGCAGCTTAAATAGACCGCCAAATTTGGAGGGTGTGTTTGTAGATGGCATACAGGGAATGACGTATGACGTGTGTTTATGAATCAGTGCAGCTCGAGTTGACTGCCTGAACTAGCTCGCAGGCATCACTCCATTTCCAATTAAAGATTTGTGACAAGACAAAACTGTTTTAGAGTGTTGCAGAGAAAAGTTGCAGCAGTGTGAATCAGCCAGTCTGAGCTCGACTCAAGCTAGCTGATGGTGTCACCTGCAACTCAGCCGGTCAAATTGCCAGTGGCTGGTTTTAGAACATAAAGCATGTCACCTGCTTCTACAGCCAATTGGCTTGTAGTGAAGTCTGCTGGTCAAGTCTAAATGACTGCAAATGGTGTGTGTTCGCTTGCTGCGGCAGGTGCTCTGTCCCTGAGATCAGTGGTTTGATCCCCGGCTCCTCCAGTCCACATGTTGAAGAATCCTTGAGCAAGATACTGAACCGGAATTGCTCCCGATGATACTTCCATTGGTGAGTGAGTGTGTTAAAAAACTGAGTAGCAGGTGGCACCTTGTACGGTAGCCTCGGCCACTAGTGTATGAATGGGTGAATGTGACTCATAGTGTAAAAAGCTCTTTGAGTGGTCAGTTGACTAGAAAGGCGCTATACAAATGCAGGTCCATTTACCATTTACCATATTTTTAGAACGTTGCAGAATGGTGCATTGGAAGTTGTGTACTATTTCAACTTGTCTAATCAAGAATCTGTGGTCGGACCTGGACATAAGCTGATACTGATAGGCCAACATTGGCCAATAAAATTAACCAAATGATATATCTGTCAGTGTGCTTATGTGTGTTTATGTAAAACAGTGTACATCCCAGGACGCAAAACAGTCAGATTTTTTTCTGACAATAGAGTGAAATCAAATCAAAATGGTTGGTAAATGGACCTGCACTTTTGTAGCTCCTTTCTAGTTCCGACCACTCAAAGCACTTTTACACAAGAGTCACATTCATCCATTCATACACTGGTGGCTGCGGAACTGTACAGGGTGCCACCTGCTACTCAGTTTAAACTCACTCACACCGATGGAACAGCCATTGGTACGTAGCAGTTTAGGGTTTAGTATCTTGCAAAAGGATACCTTGACATGCGGAGAGGAGGAGCCAGGGATTGAACCACTGATCTTCAGATTAGTTGATGACCTGCTCTACCAACTAAGCCACAGCTGCCCCAATAAGCATAGTCAGCAAAAATATTCAGCATACAGAATTTAAAGTTAATAAGGTAAAACTTTCAAACAAACTGGTCCTTTAAGGAGAATTAATCACATATCAACCTTTTTATGCCTCTGCACTGGCGATACCCGTGTCTGGACGCATTATGTTTTTGGGTTCTCTGTCCGTATGTACATACATCTGTACATCCTAATGTATGTCCATCCCATCCTTGTGAACATGATATCTCAAGAACACCTCAACAAATTTCTTTAAATTTTGAGTCCACTTGGACTCAACAATGAACGTTTTTGATGGTCACAGGTCAAAGGTCAAGGTCACTGTGACCTGGTCTGTTTCATTTTTCTGAATGCGATATCTGCATGTTCTATCTTGTGTTCACAACTCAAGAACACCTTTAGAGAATTTCTTTAAATTTGACACAAACGTCCACTTGAACTGAAGAGTAAACTGATTACCTTATCTTTTACTGCAAGCGCCTGTGTGTGTGTGTGTGTGTGTGTGTGTGTGTGTGTGTTTAAGGTGAAACAAATTTTCTGACAAGCACATTGCACAGCTTGAAGAGCCTTTCCAGCTGAAAAGGACGACTGTAAGCAGTGTTGAAAAGCTGTCATTGATGCAGAAGCGAGCGTGGGATTGTGGGAGATGGAGGCTGATTGTGTGGGACAGGTAAGAGGAGAGACAGAAGAGAGAGGTTCAGAAAGAGGAAGAGGAAAGGGATATCGAGGGCGAGGGGCAGAGCTTGAGCTTGAGCTTGTGCGCAGGAGCACTTCAGTCCAATTGTCTCCAATAATGGCCGCTTTGATCAGGCTCTCAGCACACACACACACACACACACACACACACACACTTGAAGCTGTGAGCACACACAAGCCAACAAGCATCCACATGGATTTCGTAAGCCGAGCCAACGCTTTCTCTGAGTGTTTGCGTGTTTGTTTGTGTGCGCTGCCCTCGCTGCAGACTTGAGTGACGTCTTTATTCATGGCGTGTGATAGCGTGAGCTGTCTGAGCGGAACGGGAATATACTGCAGTGAATGTTGTTTAAATATGGATCTCATTGTGCTTCGCAGTTGACTCGGGGTCAAGAGAGGAGCAGCTTTAATTCTTAAAGGCTTTGCTCTCTCGCTCTTTCCTTCTGTCTGTCTCCCTCTCTGTCTGACTTCAGCTCAGTGGCTGCTTTACTGGCATCATACAGTTCTAAATACTGAGGACTCACGTTGGGAAAACAGATCAATTAACAACCAGATTTTTCTTAAAAAACAGCCTCCATCCACAGATTCTATGAAATATTAAAGGAGTATTCAGGGCATTTCCTCTCTTATATGAACTCTACTCATGGGGAGAATCAAGGTAGAAAAACATTGTCCCTTATTGTTGCAATAGCAAAGGGGTTTTTAAAGGAATACTTCATCACTCCATTTAATACCCCCCACCTGTGGGCTCGCTCCTCTGCTGAGCCGTAGCTGCTGTCTGCTCAGATTCACAGCGGTTACAGTGGTTTCCAATGGTGACCAAAGTCACAGCAAAAAAAGTGTCAGAATGTATTTGAATGTGCGTAGAAACTTATCAGAGCGCTCCTGCAGTGCAACACCGAGAGTTAGAACACACTCACAGTATGGATCAGCAATAGAAAAGTGAATTATGCTGCTTGAAAAGTTTCTGTGGATGTTAGGATACAATTCATATGAATCCTATTGGCTTATAGTCTTAAATAGATATACCGGTATCAGTGTCAGACGATGCATTACAACTAAAAATAAAAATATACCTGTGGTCATGTTGTTTTTACATAGATAGAGCACATATTCACATTTTGTAAAATATCAGGGATGGGAATCGCTGGAGGACCCATGATATGATAACATCACGATACTTTGGTCACAATACGAAATTAGTGCAATGTTGTGATAAGCTGAGTATTGTGATATAATGTATTGTGATGTATTACCTTTTTTCCAACTGCAAATGATTTCCCCAAAGGAAAACTTTGTCAACATCAGTTTTACCTCATAAGATAAAGTTTTCAGTCTGTTCATCTGACTTTCATCATTTTTATTGCAGCAAAATGTGATGCAAAGCAGACAGACTGACCAACACCGTCACAAAACCTGTCAGAAGTGCTGCATACAGTACACCTGACAAACTCAATTGTTGGCAGATTTAATGCCCTCTGCAAGGCCAGATTAAGCGTGTGAGCGAAACATTAAACATGCAGGTATCCCTCTAGCTTAATGGTAGCACCCACGTTAGAAGCATTGTCTGTTCCATTCTTGTGCTGCATTTTGCAGGAGGTCTGCAATGTTTGCTCCGGTGTGATTTATTAAGTTGTTCTGTTCTGTACGACATCTATTGCACGTCTGTCTGTCGTGGAAGAGGGATCCCTCCTCAGTTGCTCTTCCTGAGGTTTCTACCATTTTTTTCCCCGTTAAAGGGTTTTTTTGGGGGGAGTTTTTCCTTATCCGCTGTGAGGGTCTAAAGGACAGAGGGATGTTGTATGCTGTAAAGCCCTCTGAGGCAAATTGTGGTTTGTGATATTGGGCCTTATAAATAAAATTGAATTGAATTGAACTTTAGTGTACTGCTTTAGTTTGGAGAACCTGTGACAGCAGTCGCCAGTCCACTGTGAGATAATGTGCCGTTATAGTCACATATGAATCTACTGAACTTAAAGTCCAGGCGTCACAAGTTAATGCCACCCTTCCTGCTGTACTCAAAGATTCCTCAGCTTTATGCTTCACTTCTCTGTAGAGCTTGGGTTCGGCTGTGTCGGTGAAAAAACATCCAGATGGAGTCACATACCAGGGTTCCAGTATTTTTAGCATGTAACAAAAGCGTTTGTTTTCAACAACGCTGTATGGACTCAGATCTTTGCACATGGAGTAGGTGATGGACTGTGTTACTTTCTTAGCTCTCTCAGAGCTGGATGGTAGTTTTGTCAAGCTAAGTGTGTCAAGTGTTGGTTGATTTTTCGGCAGAGCGGGTTTAGCATCACTGTAGCTTGGCCATCAGCGGCCATCGCTATCTCTGGACGATGGTGTGTCAGGTGAGCCTTCATGTTCATAGTATTCCCAAGGTATTTTATTCTCATATGACACTGCTTGCAAAAACATACATGTCATATCCAAGTCCTCTTTTTCTTCTGTGTTAAGTCCAAAATACTCCACTTAATTCAACTCAAATTTATTTATAAAGCACATTTAAAAACAACTCACGTTAACCAAAGTGCTGTACAAAAGGAAGAAAATGCTAAAAAAAAAAAAAAACGCATACATAGGGGTGACATAATTGTCAGGTACACAGCTCACACATCTAGAGACAACACACACAGGCATGCATCAGGGAGAACCACATCAGGGGGACTCAGACACTAATGAATAAAAGTAGGTTTTGAGGCTGAACTTAAATGAGTCAGTGGAGGGGGCAGATCTGATTGGGAGGGGGGTGCTGTTCCACGGTTGGGGGGCAGACACAGCAAAGGCACAATCAGCCCTGAGCTTAAGTCTGGAGCGTGGGACAGCTAGGAGCCCCTGAGGGACCTGGGCATAGAATAGGGAGTTAGAAGGTCTGAGATGTAGGATGGGGCCGGACCATCAAGGGCCTTGTACACAAACAGGAGGACCTTAAAGTAATTTTGAACTTTACAGGCAGCGAGTGGAGAGAGGCCAAAACAGGTGTGATGTGGTATCTCCTCCAGGTACCTGTGAGGAGTTTAGCAGCGGCGTTCTGAACTGGCTGGAGGCAGGACAGAAAGGACTGACTGATACCAGTGTACAGGGAGTTACAGTAGTCTAAACGGGAGGAAATGAGAGTGTGGGTGACTATCTGCAGGTCTTTGAGGGAGAGAAATAGCTTGATTTTGGCAATGGTTTAAAGTTGGAAAAAGCTGGCTTTAACTTCTGCATTTATTTGTTTCTCAAATTTAAAGGCAGTCAAATATCACGCCAAGATTTTTGACAAAATAAGTCTTTACATTTGATTCACACACCGACGACACATTACTGATTTCTTGCTCCAGTGAATACATCTTTGTTTTGATGAACTTCCTGCCAAATGCCGCTGACTGAGACCTCTGCTGACCTCACCAGGAGAAAAAAAACACACCACCTCACCATTTAGTGGACTAAAAAAACAATAGATTTTAATATTCTAGTACCAAAAGTTGTATTAAGATGTGTATTTGCAAAAATTAATAATGTATATAATAAAAGATTGATACTAGGCATCTGTTTATCAATACAATATTGCCACACAAAATATTGCAATACTATGCTGTATTCACTCCCCCCCACCCCTACAAAATATTCCTCTCCATTGCAGTGGCAGAGTATGTCTTAATGCATTTTTTTGTATACACAGATACTCTATTTAAAAATTAACTTTTAAAACTGCCACCAAAATAATAGTTGTTTAGACATTTAAACATTGCGTAGTTTGAATTTTTTTTTTTTGCCACTTGGGGGCAGAAGAATGCCACAACAATCCCAAACACGCCTTGTAAATTTGCAAAGCTGAAAATGTTAGCAAATACAGGGCAGCATTAGCATTCATTCTGAGTCATGTTACTGCAGCCCAGTCGCCAGAAGAAAATGTCAGCATTGAACGTGTCCACAAACCACAAATTCATTATTATTGTACATATCATATCGATGTTTCTGAAGTGACATAGTAAATGAGCTGACTTTGGTATCAGAAGGTGTGGCACCGATGGTGTAACATTTAGTTTAAGAAGCCTGCCAAGCTGCAGACCACAGTTAGAGACCAGTATACGTCAAAAACTGTTGTGGCTTAGCAAGTCATTGCTGTGTTTCTTGAGGCTTTTTAGGCATGAAAAGCTGTTGCTTTTTACTGAGACACTGCACCTTTTTCTGCCCAGACATTGTCACTCAGAGCCATTTTTGTAATTGTTGTTGTTGAGACATGAGCTTTTTATACCTGGATAGAATGACGAAAAGCTGTTTTTTGTTTATTTGTTTTGGAGACATTGCAGCTTTTTATACCGGTATAGTAGTGATGTCCAAATGAAGCTTCATGAACCACCAGTTGTATTTGCCGAACCCACTAGATGGCACTCGAGGGATGGCAATGCAGTTTGGTTTCAACGCTTTGTTGAACAAAGAGTGTCAAAGAGGACCCAAAAAATAAAGAATATGGTTCATGAAGCGTTATTGCCTGCATTGCCATCTCTTGAGCCTTTTTCATTACACCAAGAGCGCCATCTAGTGGGTTCAGTAAATACAACTGGTGGTTCATGAAGCTTCATTTGGACATCACTACAGGGTAGTGTAACAAAAAGCTGTTGTTTTGTTTGTGTGCTTGTTTTTCAATTTTTTTTTTTTTTTGAAGACAATACAGCTTTTTATTGAATGCAATGAAACTGTAGTGTAACGAAAAGCCTTTTTTTTTCATGTGGTTTGTTTGTATTTTTTTTTTTTTCAAAGACATTACAGCTTATAACTGGATAGTATAATGAAAAGTTGTTTTTGTTTGTTTGTTTGTTTGTTTGTTTTTTGTGTTCTTTTATAAAGACATTACAGCTTTTTATATCAGCACAGTATAAGGAAATGCCGTTTTTTTTTTTTCTTTTTTTTCTTTTAACATTTCTGCTTTTCCTTCCAGGATTGTAACCCCCAAAACATAATCTTTTCCTAACCATAACTAACCATCTTTTTGTGCCTAAACCTAACCACACATGGACTACAGCAATGTTATGACGTAAAAAATTCAATGTGAAGTATTTGTGGTTGGTTTCTGGCCACCTGGTGAATGTAAGGTCAATTTTCATGTTCATTTTAGCTCTTATTTTGGTCTCCGCCAACTCCTGAGAAAAATTTGTGTCTAATTGGCTACAAAATGCTTTAATATGGGTGCGTTCGGAAATACTCAGAGTGCCAGAGTGCACTCTGGAATAAAGTGGACCATTCATACATTTGCAGCACTGTTGGAATGTACCATAATAATTTGATATAATATATTTTTTATACATAATTTAATATAATATATCTAATATGAAAATCTAAATTGGTGCAGGTAAAAATTTATAAGAACTGAGGAGAAGGGATTGTTCAAATCTGAGTAACCCTACCTTTCATCTTGATATTGAGATTTTGTCTCAGTGTCCCCCTAATAAAAAAAAAACAAAAAAACACTCACAGTCCCCTCTCTCTCTATGACTCAGGTCTACAGCCTTTAGTCTCTGCTACAACTCTTTATTTAGCGCCTGCTCTACTCTGTTCCCCTTAACTGCTGAATAATAGATAAGTGACGACCATGATGCGATTGCCGTGTAGGCACTTTAAATGCGAGTGTGTGTTTTTATTTTTGCCCCAGGAGAAGCAGCATGCCTCCCACTCTGCACCTACCTCTGCAGCCATGTGAGTGTGTGTGATTTCTGGCTCTCTGTCTCCATCCTCTGTCAGGTGTTGCAGTGCCCCCCCTCACCCTTCCCACCTCCCCTTTGGACCTCATCTTCACCTCTCCAGCTTCCCTCCTTCTCCTCCCAGCTTGCTCCCTTTAGCTTGGTAACAGCGAGGGCATTAAAGTTTCATGACTGCTGTCTTTTTGTAGCACGCTCTTCTTCTCTCCTTCTTCACTCCCTTTTTTCCTTCCTTCTCTCCTATTTCCTCATTCCTTTGCTTGCCATTTTTCTCCTTCCTCCCCCAAGCATAATTTTCCTTCATTCTCATTCTCTCCCTCTCTCCACTTTCCTCCCTTCCTGTCTTTTTTTCTTCACCCCCCTCTCTCATGTTTACCCAGCAGCGAGTGCTGCTGGAGGAGAGCATAACGAGGAGGTTTGACACTCCTTTATGGTTTTTAACATTGGGAAACTCGACAGAATTTCAAGTGACTGTAAATTTAAGCAAACCGTTTCCCATCTGTCCCTCACTGCTTTTGTGTCGTCTATTTGCACACTTGAAAGACTGTGTTCTGTGTGTGTGTGTGTGTGTGTGTGTGTGTGTGTGTGTGTGTGTGTGTAAGGGAGAGAAAAAGATGCAACGGGATGTGAAAATGGTCTCAGAAACATCCCCACTTTTTCTTTCAAACAAGTTCTTTTCTTTTATTTCTTCCAAGTTCAGAAAACATTTGGAAGAGAGTGAAACCTCTGTGGAAATCACTGATGAAGTGATGGAAGTCTTTCTCATAATTTCCTCTTCTTCAGTCTTTCTCTGTCTCAGATTTGTTTTCTGGGTCATCGTCAGTGCATGTAATATGCGGTATGCAAACTGTTGCTGAATCTGCGTTAGCCCTCTCTTTCAAGTAGAAATAGAAAGCAAACAAACAGAGGCCGAGCTGTTAGAGAGGGAAACACAGAGCAGCAGGGAGTCAGATGTGAATCAGTCAGTCTGTGTACACATGTAGGCATCAAACACAGACTATATTCTATGAACTACTGAATTAATAGCAGGAACAGCAGTTGTGATTAGTCAAGCAATTGTGTGGCCACATTCTAACAACTATCCACCATGTTACTAGTTTATCTGCAATGCTGACAACTTCTGTTTTAACAAATAGGAACAAAGATAAAGAAAATGAAACAGGTTATTTAAGTCAGTGCACGACTTAAGGGCAAAATAAAACCTGATTATAGTCACCATAGTTGCTATAACTTTGTGCAGTTTTGGGAGTGACTAGTAAAATGGAATTAGTCACATGTAATTAAATTACAAAATAAATGTAATTGTAATCAGAGTTACTGAGAGAAAAAACCATTTCAGTCCAGATCACTTTAGTGAAAGAAAACTGTATTTCCATTTGCGATATCATATTTTGCCTTCACAGAAAGCCTAAGGCAGAGGGAGCATGCCTCTCTGCCTGTCCACGCACCTACATAGAAAGCTTAAGGTGGAGAGAGCACATCTCCCCGCCCTTCCACGCGCCAAGGCAGAGGGAGTACACTACTCCACTCTTGCACACACCTGCATGGAAAGCCTTAACGCAGAGCACACCTCCCTGCCCTTCCATGTGCCTACATGGAAAGCTTCAGGCAGGGAGAGCAGCAGCAAAGACCCCGCAGGAACAGAACAGAGCAGCATCAATGACAAACAGAGATGACACTGATAAGTTTGATACAACATGAAAAGGAGGAGCTGGGGTGGAGGCAGGTTGCAAAGTGGCTTTCAGAGGAAGCAGCAACAGTAGGCAGGCCAGAGCAGTTTAAATAGGGCGCCCTGAATGAGATTTACCAATTAATTGCATAGAAAGGAATCATGTGATCTATCAGCTGACTCCCTTCCATCAATCAGCTGATCCATCAGTTGATTGAGCTGTTTGAGATCAAATGATGTAGCTGGGATGTGAGCTGAGCTTGACATCGTGTGCTGCCTGAGCTAATGCTCATTGTATTTTAATTACAAAGGGGTTACATCAATTCGGGATGTCAGTGTCAGTTCATTTTTCTTTCAAAAGGCCTACACCTCTTAACCAGTAACTACGGTTGCCACCTTTAGTGTTTGAAAATAAGAGACACCTTTGTAGTGGCCCCATGCCTAAGGGAAGGAAATCAAGAGGGGGGTCTGCTGGTCCTCCCCCAGGAGATCTTGAGTGTCAGACACTTAATTTCCTGCATTCTGAATTTGTTTATGCACCAATAGGTTTTTTTACATATCAAGTTCAAAGTCCTATGCTACTCTCAACATGAATGTAAAGGGGAAAAAAGAGTCAATAATAGTAAGAAGTTGCATTAGTGATAGTAGGGATGGAAATATCACATTACAGACATGGGCAAAATGGTTGATCTGTCAGAATTAACTATTTTGTAAATTTGGAAGAAGCAAGACTGGGGAGGCTTTATGCAGGGATCCTGAAGTTAAAACTTTTCAAAACTTTTTAAAGAAACTTTCCATAGCCTACATTTTAAGACCTCATCACCACTTCAAGTTCTAACTGGTTACGTCAGCGACACAATTTAACTTACATTTACTACTCCTAACTTTTCATTGACTGTAAGATAGCACAATTAAGCAGTCTAAACAGAAGTCCCTGATATCTCCT
Organism: Cephalopholis sonnerati; assembly: GCA_019142605.1. Classification (NCBI taxonomy): domain Eukaryota; kingdom Metazoa; phylum Chordata; class Actinopteri; order Perciformes; family Serranidae; genus Cephalopholis; species Cephalopholis sonnerati. Next base: position 32,806,120 of record JAGQAX010000022.1, on the reverse strand, counting down.
TGGACCACTGTGTCCATGCAACATAATTCAGACAGACGAGGTGGGGATAATGGGATAAGGTGGACATGAAATAAACAGTGAGAGATTTAGAGATGTTTGTAAGTTTGCCATTATTAGTGAATATGTTAATATTTTGCAGTCTACACAGTCCAAAATATTACTTGCAGGCACATTCATGAGCTTAATTAAGCTATTATTTGGCCAATGTGTGATGAATTTTTAGCATTCTTTTAAATTAGCTTACATTTGAGTCATTATTTTTTCAATGTTCCTAAACATTTAGATTTTATCCTGTATTGTGCAGCAAATCAATCAGTGGATACATTTTTTTGAGTGTCACAACCCTTGCGCAATACCTTGTTTCACTATCAAAGTTTGATCCATTCAGTCCAACAGCATTTTGAAAGTCTAGAAGAGCTGCATGATGAAATAATTTTATTCTCATTAAAGTTGGTGTGGGGCTAAACTGGAACTCATCTGCTTAGCTGGCTGAAGTTAGCCACCCGGCCATGCTCGGCTGTGCTCAGCTGTTGTAAGTCTGTAGTGTGCTTGCTGAATGGGAAGATCTGGGTAATTTCATACCGCAAAACCTGAGCATTTTTTGGCTTCATGCATCACTGAGCAACCTCTATTGGAATAAACGGGGCCTCACCTCCACCACTGTATCCAGGTGTCATCATACATCCATGTCATACACACAGTATTGTCCAAACTCTATCTGTGGACGTGTTGCTACAGTGTTTGTATGTGCAAAATACAGTATAGCCTTAGCATTGTTATCAGCTGGTATTGCTAACAATGGCTAACCTAACTTGAACTGGTAATGCTAACAAAATCTTGGTATTCCGACTTGTTGTAGTGTAACATGATCAACTTGGATGTGACATCATGCATAGCTCCGACCTCTGAGGTAAATATAACACACTAACAGTAATACAGGACTGCCATCACCTCTTCATGTCAAAAGAGGAACTGCCAATGGGAAAACACCAGCTCTTACTGGCCTCACATGCTGCAGTCCAGCCAAAAACTGTTTAGTGTTGAGTAATTTGAGAACATCAGCCTATGCCTGGTATCAGAAAAGTCACAACTGCATTTCTGTGTGATTGACTAGTTTTGACAAAAAAAACATAAAGGTGCATTCTGCAGAATACTGCAGTGTACAAGAGTTATACTTTAACAGCGGCTAAGTGTGGCGTCAGTAGGAATCCAGTTTAAAAACAGACATGGGACAGATGGCATGTGGCCAGTCATTGAATTCATCAGCATTCATCAGAAGCCCACGTTGCTCGTCCTGAAAGTTGCAGCTTAATCTTCAACTACATTCTCCTGGAGGCGACGTCGTCACAGTGAACGTGGAAGTGGAGCAGGCAGGATGAAAGAGACAGAGATGGAGTGTAGGAGAGAGACTGAGAAAAGAGAGACCACCTACGAGGCGGCTTGATGATGCGCTGTATCTGTCTTTGTCACTGATTCTGTGTGTGTGAGTGTCTCAATGTATGTGTGTGTAATACATTATGTTTAGTGAGGACATTGTGAAGTGTTAGGAGGTGCTGCTGTACTCAGATAAAATGTGTGTTTTGGATGCGTGGCTCAGTAGGTGGTGTTTGTGTATGCCATCGCATAATTGCTGGCTGTCTTTGTTTTGCGTCTGCTATGATTGTGTGTGTGTGTGTGTGTGTGTGTGTGTGTGTGTGTGTGTGTGTGTGTGTGTGTGTGTGTGTGTGATGAGATGCAGCAGTGTGTGGGTGGTGAGTTAAATGAAATGCGTGAGTATTAAGTTTAAGCTGAGGTGAGAAGGCAGAAGCCTCGCTGCTTCTCTTCCTCCATCATCCATCTCTACCTTGTTGCATGTCTATCCCTTACTCACCTCTCTCTTCTTTCTTCCTTCATTCCTCTCTCACATCCAGTCTTCCCTCTCTGTCTCTGACGAGTACACCCGCACACACACACACACACACACACACACACACACACACACACGCTGTAAAGGAATTACGGCTGATCCGAGCTGAGTCTTTAGCTTGTCTGTCTTTGAACATCGGTGCCGTTGCTTTTGAAGCTCCACTTTGAATTATTGCATTTCTGTTTATGCACGCACAGATAAAGGCTGCCTAAAGCTGCACTGTTTGGCTATAATCTCACTATGTTCTATACAGAAAGAAGACATACATAAGCTGTGGGGTGTAGACACACAAATACGCACATGTGCTTGCAATAAAGTAAACCCAGACAGAGAGTTTGGTAGAAAAGAATAATTCAGATTTATTACAGTGGTCTTGGTTCTGGTCATTCTTCCACTGCCACAACAAAGTCTGACATGGCAAGGAACAGGAGCAGGCAGGCAATCAGACAGGTTGTTAACAAGCCAACAGTTTATCCAGGTTATGTGAACCACAAGCACATCTTAAGTGCTGGCAGCAATACCTAATTATACGGGAAAAATGTGTATGTGTATGGCTGGTCAAACTTAAACCAAGAACATGGTCTGTGAACTATGATGGATGTTTATGCTGGCATAAATTTTGGCTTACTAAACAAAAATTTAAACACAACACTTTTGTGTTTGCTCCCATTTTTCGCAAGTTGAAGTTAGAGATTTAAGACTTTCTATGCTCTCAGTAGATACATTTCTATCAAATTTTGGTCACAATTTTGTTAAAATCCATGTTTGTGAGCACTTCTCCTTTTCCAAGATCCATCCACCTCACAGGTGTGGCATATCAAGATGCTGGTTGAATAGCATCTTTGCTACACAGGTGTGTCTTGGGATGGTCACAATAAAAGGCCACTCTAAAATGTGCAGTTTGATCACACAGCACTGTCCACCAGAGCTGTTGGCCCTCAACTTGATGTTTATTTCACTACCGTAAGACATCTCCAATACTGTTGCAGTGAATTAGGTAGTACATCCACCCAGCCTCACAACTGTATAAGTTGGTTACGATGACAAACTGCTCTTAGGTCAAAACCCTGGTGGGGGCGATGAGCATAAAGATGAAAATCCCTGAGATGGTTTCTGATGGTTTGTGTAAAAATTCCTTGGTTCTGCATCAGCTGTTCGGGTGGCTGACACTGACAAAAAAAGCTGTCCTTTCACTGCGGCATGGTACGGGGCTGGTAGCTGTTACTGTTAAACAGCGCCGGGCGTTGTCAGGGGGAAACACAGATGACAACCTCAGTTAACGGGGCAGAAGTCCAAGTTATGGTGGACGGGTCCAACAACCACCAACTTTCAACCAGGAGACTGATTTCCTCTTCCCATAAGATTGTAAAGCCAAATCTTGTGCTTTTGTTGCGTAAACCCAACCACGAGCTTTGCACTGACAAAACTCACTGTCCTCTTTTCCCTGCACAAGATGTTTTGTACATGTAGGGCTGAGAATTACGTGCATAGCTCAAATGTTAGATGCACTACCATGCATATGCACATGGTATTTCAAACCCCAACTCTTATGTCTGTGCGATAAGTATCTAGGAGATGGTTAATTTACCATAAAGACTGGTTAGACCAGAAGTCAGCACAATTTACTATATAAAGAGCCATTTTTGGCCAAAAATATAAAATTAGATAAAAAATCTGTCTGGAGTTGCAAACTTATTTGATACGGATGGGGGTCGCCATAGGACTAATAATACAACATTATCATGAAACTTAGGACACGATACAATATTATTTCGATATGCTGAGTATTGCATTAAAAAATATTGTGATTTATTACCTTTTTTCCAACTGCACATTATTTCCACAAAGGAAAACTTCATCAGTTGGCTGTGTTGGTGAGCATATGTGGGGATTGAGTCACATACCTGGGTTCCAGTTCATTCAGCATGTAACAAAAGCCTTTGTTTTGAGCAACACTGTATGGATGCAGATCTATATGGACGCAAATCTTTGCACATGAAGTATGTTATGGACGGTGTTATTTTCTTAGCTCTCTCAGAGTTGGATGGTAGTTTTGTCAACCTGAGTGTGTCCAGTGTTGGTTGATTTTTCGGCAGAGTGGGTTTAGCATTAGATTGGCCATCAGCAGCTAATGCTATCCCTGGATGGTGGAGTGTGAGGTGAGCCCTCATGTTCATAGTATTGAAAGTGTATTTTATTCTCATATGACACTGCTTGCAAATTGCATGAGTCATATTCAAGTCTTCCTCTGCTCCCGGATCAAAAAAATCCAAAATAAGTCCAGACTTTTGATTGAGACACCACGGCACATTTCTGATTTCTTGCTCCCATCTTTGTTTTGATGAACCTCCTGCTAATGCCAGCGACTGACTGAAATAAATGAATTACACTAAAACTAAATTAGCCTATCCGCATCAATGGTCTAAATAAGCATTCATTAATATATTTAAAAACAAGGTGGCCACTCTGCAGCCTGCTATTTATGATTAAATCCCTTTTTTGGATTTGGAATCCTAGCCTAGCCTAGCTGGGGAAACTAGAGACCATTGTAGCCATTGTGGTTGAGATATGGGAAAATTTAGAGGAAAGGCACCAGGCCATAAACGTATGACGCACATTTTAGTTGATGAAATGTTTTAAGAGGAAGTGATTTGGTGTATTGGTTACATATTTCTACAATCGGAGAATGTAAGAATCACTTCAGGCCTACAACAAGAATAAAGGAATAATAAAATGCTATAATAGTAATCGTTACTTATTTCCATATCATTTTTTGTCAATGCCCCAGGTAGCTGCTAGAGAGATGGCTGCCTGCCCCTGAGTTAGTTAATAATTAGTGGCACAGAACATGATAAACATCTGTGTGAGCGCTGAAAACAAGTAATATCTTATCATTATTATTTCAAATGTGGTGAAAACTGGGATCATTCGGTAAAATGGGACATTTTAGTGTTTTACAGATATTTTCTGGGACTCGGGACACCTAGGTTGAAAACAGGGACAATCATGAAGAGACTGGGACAGACACGAAAGTTGTATTGATCTTCAGCGCTAATCAAGAAAGCCAATAAGTACGCTGCTAGGGTGGTACCTGACTCAGAATATATTAGTCAAATCAGATTTAGCCATTTAGTATGAATATTTGATGACTCTTTTTTGTTTTCAGTATAAAGTAATGAAGTTTGAAAAGGGCTCAGTGGGATGTTCACTGTGACAATGGCATTCGTGTAATATAGTAAACAAGCTAACAGCACTAAGAACAGATCAAAAATGTCCAACAACATTTTTTGCCAACACTAGATATCAAACTAAAGCTAGAGACTGTGTCATATTATGTATCTGTGAGCTGTTAAATTACTACCTCCAAACAGAAGAGAGAAGATTATGTTACCTCAGAGCCTTACGTTACAAAGTTTCCCCTCCTCTGTGCCATCCGCAGCTGTCTGTACCAAAGAGCAGTGTCAAAATCAAGAGCACTCACTTTGCAGTAAAATCTGGAAAAAAAAACGTCCCCAAAAGTACACTGCGCAGCACACTGGCTAGCAAAAAAATAATAATAAAAAGAAAAGACTGCTGAACTTGAACTAATCTCAGGCGAAGATTTGAATCTCAGACCTTCAAGGGGCAGCCCTATAAATTTACCGAAATGTCAGATTACTCCCTTATAGCACACCCAAGGGATGCATCCTTAAAAAAAAAATAAAGTTGGAAAATTGAATTTTAAAAGCAGCTGTCATTTTCTTTATACCTCCTCAATAATGTTACCTCACACACACACAACCATGATGATGAGCTTAAACTCATGGTCTGATATGTTCATTTGAAAAAAAGGGACACTGTGTAATCCGTTTAACTACACACACACACACACACACACACACACACACACACACACAATATAAAGGCTCCTGTGAAAAATGTGATCCAAGTTATAATAAAGTGGACTTTTCCTATAATTTAATTTTAGCAGAAACTTTTGGCTACTACTTCTTGTACACATGCATTCACTCATTCTGACACACACACTGGTATTAATTTAATCATTTTGGGTTGGCAGCATATATTTGGCCCCTGTTTGCAACACACACACACACACACACACACACACACACACACACACACACACACACACACACACACACACACACACACACACACACACACGTTGGTATTAAGTTATTTGGCAGGACGTTTTGGCTACTAGTTTTTGGTATCTATGCAGACACACACACTTAGGAATTAACTTTGTCTTGGCAGGCAGGACTTTTTTTTTCTGCATGTACACAAACACACACATATATAAGAGCGCACACACGCATGCACACACAATGGGCAGTAATCCCCCTGTACATGCCAGGGCTTTGGGCAGAGCAGGGATTTTCCTCTTCAAAGAGCAGACCACCCATCGCAGCCTCGGAACAATGGTGGCCGAACTCCGGAAGATTTCCTGTGGCGGGGTGGGAGTACAAACATGCACACACACACACACACACACACACACACACACACACACACACACACACACACACACACACACACAAAGATATTGTAGCCTGTGTTATGCCTAGACACACACACAATCATATGCATTTGCACGTCAAGATAGACAAACAATATGCCTCTGCACAGACCCTCAGGATCATGTACATACCTGCAGGCAGCATGTGGCACTTTTACACATTTACACGCACACACATACACAGGCTGCCTTGTGGAGCTCGTGGGAGGACGGAGGTTTTTGTGGTGACAGACAGACACACAGCAGATCTGGGATGTGTATGACTGGAGGCGGGCAGGCACTTGACAAAAGAGCAAAGACACTGAGCAAGAAGGGATTTGAAAAAGAACCAGAGAGGAATAAAGGGATGAAGGGGCAGAAGGAAAGACTGAAGTCCAGCTGTTTCCACTCCTGAACGCAGCCTCGCTTTCAGCCCGCCAGGTCCTGTTTTTCCCTCCAATCTCTGCACTCCCTCTTGCTCACTTGCTGACTTTATCTTTTTTTTTTTTTGTCTTCTTCTTTTGTTATTTGTTTTGATGCGGCAGAACACGAGGTGGCCATCCTCCCCGCGCTGCCGCAGCTTCACTCACAGACAAATTAAAACTATTTGTTGCTTAAAAGCAGCCTTTTGAATTCAAAGACAAAAGATGGCGGGGCGACAAAGAGCGGCCCGCGTGTTGTGGGGGGAATGTCAGCCCAAATGTTTAGATGCCCCCCTTCTCCCTCGCACACTTCCACCCACATCCTCTTCTCTTTTCTTCTCTGTCTTTTGTCACAGAAGCAACACATTCATTCTCATTTGATGCAGAAATTCTTTTTGTTATTGATTTGTTCTTTGTGCACACGCACAATGAGAGACTGTATTGCAGAATTTCCCTCCCTGAAAAAGAATCCACTGGTTCAACTTTAAAAAATTGCATGCACCTTTTTAAGTAGTTCCAACTTGTAATAGTATTGAGTCAGTCTAATGAATCTTTAATAATCTGACAAATTCAATTACATAAGTACAACCAACATGATTTGCCCTGACTTCAAAAAGCTTAATTATGTTGAACCAACTTAATATTATTAAAAAAAGTTGTTGTGATATTTAGTATATATATATATATATATATATATATATATATATATATATATATACACATATATACATATATATATATATATAAATGTATATATATATGAACGTCTTTATTTTAAACATTATCCATTAACCTCATGAATCTTTTATTTTTTAATTCTTAACAAAATTAAGGTAACAATTTGCATGCATCTTTTTAAGTAGTTGCAACTGTGGCATCATTGAGTCAGTCATATGAGTCTTTAATAATCTGAAAAACTACATTTGTTTAGTACAACCAACATGATTTGCTCTGACCTTGAACAGATTAATGAAGTTGAACAAAGTTGATATTTATCCAAAAGTTTTGGTGATATGTAGTGGTCAGATTATCTTATTTAAGATATTCTAACTAATTTATTTTAATTCCATCCTACTCAAAACATTTTCTGAGTAGGATGGAATTAAGGTAAATAAGTTAGAATACTTCTTAAAATAAGTTGTCAGCTGGTTAAAACACTTAAATTTTTTATATGTATTTATTTTAAGCATTATTGGTTAACTTCATGAATAACTACTTAGACTGTTCTTCCTTTTTTTGTACTGTTATCATTTTCATATTGACAGCGGTTGAATTCATACAAGAAAAACACACTCGCTGCTTTTAGTCAGATATGTAAAGTGCAGCTAGTTGGTATTCACACCTTGTCATTTTGCAGCATTTTTCTTACTGGGGGAAACTTTAAAAAAATTCATCCATGAAATTGAAATTTAATTCTGCTAAGTAAGAGCGCCGTGTGTGTGTGTGTGTGTGTGTGTGTGTGTGTGTGTGTGTGTGTGTGTGTGTGTGTGTGTGTAGGAGGATAGTGGGGTATTTGTGTCCAGCTGGTGGAGTTTTATATTTCTCCCCGTGATTTATTTCTCTCAGTTTACAGTTGGCCGTCAAACTTCATGGGTGAAAAACTGCTCGCGTTGCAGAATTTCTGAGGAGACACAGATAGTGTTTATTTGTCGAAAAATTTATGAGCGCTGTGTTGCCTTGCTGTCTGTCTTCCTCAGGCTCACACACACACACACACACACACACACACGGACATGGACACATATATCCATTCCCCTTACTTATTTTTTGACATTTGTATTTTAGGCATTTAGCTGATGATCTCATCCAAAGCAGCTTTCATTCTTCCACAGCTTGTCTTTGATAATCACCGAGGTGCCTTCGGATGATTCCTTTGGATATAGAGTGTGCCACCCTTGAGAGAATATCCCTGACCTGACATGGTGTAGAAAAGAGCTCAAAGACCAAAGGTTCCTTCTTGACCCTTACTTCATTTATTTTTCATATTGCTTTTTTGCTATGCATGCTGCCTGAGGTCAGTCCAGTTTTCATCTCACACTCAGACTACTCCAGTCTTCAAAAACTGAAACAAGAAGCTAAACAAGTCTCCAGGTAGATGCTGCACTCCCATGCAGCTACTTGGCTCCTTTCCTGGTGAGCTTTTTTTTCTAGAAACTATCACAGTCGTCATTAAGGCTGTAGAGGAAAGACGTGTCGTCTGATACATTTGTAGCATTTTAAGGTGATATGAGATGCAATTAAACAAGATGCACATGCTGGAAATGAGCAGCCTGAGATGGCTGTGTGATAAATGCAAGTTAATTTCAACTCAGTCTTAAAACTGCACTATTCCGATTTTTATATTAACAGAGGCTCAAATGATGAAGTGGAATGTGAGAGGGGTCATTCAATGTGACAAAATCACATAGAATTATGTCTGGACTCTACAGTTTCGTTCTGTATAATGAAGCTTTTTAGTGTCATCCAGCTTGTTGTTTTCTTTGTTTGTTTTTTTTGACACACAAATTTAGAATTGAACTACAGAGCCAATGTTTTACTCAGTGGAGACCAATGCAGAGCTAAAAGGAGTGTTAACATTGGACTTACATTCATCGGGTGGACACAAGAATGACTACAAATGATATACTGACCAAAAAATTTTTTGCTCCCATTTTTCACTGGTCTAAGACTTTTTAAGCACTCAATAGATATATTTGGTCACAAATTTCTTAAAATCCGCATTAGTCAGCATTTCTCCCTTTCCAAGTTAATCATTTCACCTGGCAGGTGTGGCATATCAAGATGCTGGTTAAACAGCATCATTACTACATAGGTGTGCCCTGGGATGGTTACAGTAAAAGAACTCTAAAATGTGGCGTTTGATCACACCACTATAAGGCTGCCCTGACTAAGAATTTTCCTAGTCGATTAATAGTCGTCATTTTGAGCCATTAGTGGATGAGTCGCCCACATGTTTACAATATTAATTTAGTTATGATTTTTTTTTTTTTTTTTTTTTTTGGTGGGACAATACAATGGCTTGAGTGCAAGGTCTGAGAAGGAATAGTATGAGTAACATTGTTAACACTGTGCTTCATTACAGAGAAATACAAAACCGTACTAATGAACCTTAATTAATGTAGGCCTATATTTTATCTATGAGTGCACGTCACACTCTGAGGGAGCCACCTGTTAATTAAGCTGCCAGCAAAGCAGTAATGATTGTGCTAAGTGGCTAATGGGCATGTAGCTACTAACATATAGCTGATGTAAGCAGATGATACGTCATGTTTGTAGTCGACGAATGAAATGTTTGCCTGCAGAGTTTACATTTCACCTTGGGTTCGTCCTTCACCTTCTCAAAGTGATCCCACACTTTGGATTTCCTGCCTGACATGTTATTAACTAGTCTGTGGAATAACCGCAGGTATCAGCCCTGTAAATGAATGTGACTCCTGTCTGACTGCTGAGCGTGGCCACTCCCTGTCTGTCCTTTCAGATTAATTTCCCTCATGAGTCCAGTCATAAAGGTTTTATAGTGCAGCTCTTAATACAGTTTTATATTTTGTTGTTGTTGTTGTTGTTGTTGTTTTTTTCCGTGACTAAGCGACTAATGAAACCTTGCAGACTAATGACCTTTGTGGTCAACTTACATTTGGTCGACTATTAGGGGGCAGCCCTACGCAACCCAATGCCACAGATGTTACAAGCTTTGAGGGAGCGTGCCATTGGCATGTGGACTGCAGGAATGTCCACCAGAGCTGTGAAGTGAATGTTGATTTTACTACCATAAGCCTTCTCTAATATCATTTAGGTGAATTTGGCTGTACATCCAACCAGCCTCACAACAGCAGACCACATGTAACCAGCTGATACAACAACTGGTTTGCACAACCAAAGATGTTCTATACAACTGGTCAGTAACCATCTCAGGGAAGTTTATCTGCATGCTCGTCATCTTCCTTTGACCTGACAGCAGTTTGTCGTCATGACCAAATTGTACTGTTGTGAGGCTGGTCGGATATACTGCCAAAACCATGGAAACTTTAACTTAAACCTGTGAACAATAGCAGCAAAAACAAAAGTGCAGCGTTTAACTTTTTGTTCAGTGTATATGAGGTGTCATGAATATGTGGTATATCCACTTACATTCTGTTCTTACCCACCAACAACAACACAAAGATTAATAAAATGTGACAATATTTAAGTAGATTAAGACCAGCTTGTTGAGCAGTGAGTCCGGACTAACACAAAACGTGCTTCTACATCTCATCTCTGCAGCTGCTTCACAATAAATACCTTCAAAATACTTCTTTGCTTCTTGGTTTGATTTTGTTAGATTTCCACCAGCCTGAAGACTTTTACTGTGAAGCAGCTGCAGGCATGTGACATACAAAGCATAAGGACATGTTTGTGTTAGCCTGAAATGCTAATTTACCATTAAATAAAAGTAAATTTGAATTTCTATTTGCACATTTTTATTCAGGTGAAAGTTTTTCAGTTGGACATTTTACTGTGGCAGTCTGTGACTATCTCAAAGCTTTTCTTTTTTTAAAATCTCGTACATAAAGTTTTGCAGGGATTGGTGCCACACAAGGTCTTGAGTTACTGAAATTTCCAGTCTTTTTAGGAGCTGCACAAAAGCTGAACATCGTTAAAATCTTTCTAGGTATTTTGTGCAGTGCATTCCAAGTTTTTGGGCCCAAAAGTGTCATTTTTACTTGCCTATTTCTGTATTTCCTTTCCTATTAAATTTCTCAATATTTGTGTGAAAAATAGAGAGCGGTAAATATTGGTCTTCAGGACCCACAGTGCAGAAGCATATTGATGATGCTGCTTTAGACATTCAGAGAACATGGAGGGATTTTATGCATTTTTGGTAAAAAGACAGCCCCATTACCTTCAGTACTTTGAGAAAGAAATGCAGGCGCTCTGCAGGCTTTAATAGGAATTTGATCGAAAATAATGATTGAATTTTTATTTTAGTGAATATTCCTTCAACCTTGGTTTATCCAGGAACGTTACTTCAAATGCCAAAGTCTGACGAAAAGCAATCGAAAACATCTTTTGATTGTGCGGTGGCGTGTATGTGTCCATGTGCCTTTTGTGGAGGTGCAGCCCCTCATTTATGGGGCTTTTTTGGTGTCTGCTTGACAACTAAACACAAGCCCTTCTGCCAAACAAATGGGAGCTGTGTTGGAGAGAGGGGGCGTCCCCAGCCCAAACTGCAGAGACGGGCACTCTTTGACAGCTGCTTTCATCTTGTTATTATTCCTCCTTCACACTCAAGGATTTTTGGGCTTCCTAAAGTATTTCTGTCGCTCTCTCCTTCCTCTCCCTCCCTCTATCCCCCCACTCTTTCTCTCTTTCTGTCACCGGGCTGTGATTGGCTGTTATGACAGGGCCGTCGCCGGGCTGTCAGCCTCTTCTAAAGCTCAGTTTAATTACTCCTTTTCACTAACATGACACGTTCATGCACAGATGCATGCAAACTCGCACACACGAGGGAAAGTCACTCACAAACACACATGCTGACACACAAACCGATGTGCTCAGCTGCACGCCATGCCATCCTAGCAGTATTTAAAAAAAAAAAAAAAGCCATGGTGATTGAACTCGCCGTCAGCCGCTCTACCTGACAAAGCAGACCCCCAGATGTTTGTCAGTGTTGGCTCTCTGTTTCCTCAGCAGAGCTTTGAAAACATCATGTAGATTTGTGAAGGGCCGGCCGCCGCTGGGTTTGATGGGCACAGATCGATCGCGCGCCCTGCTGTGCCAGGCTCTGAATAGCCAATTAAAGCCATTGAGACAGAGGAGAAAATGGGGGGTGATGTGACGGAGTGGGTGTTTGATTAGAGGAGGATGATGAGAGAGAAAGGGGGAAAGATGCAGCGGCGGTTGCCAAAGCCGGTAAATGTTTAATATTCTGCATCGTAAACTTCACAATGATCACTCTTTCTGCTTTCCCTCCTCATCATTCCTCCAGATAAAGATTCCTTGACGGATGCATTCAGCCATGCTTCCATAAACAGAAGACAGCAGTGCACTGGGTTGAGACCTTGACTGATGGAGGGAAGCTAAGACAGATGTACAGATTTGCTAGAAATGGAGGGAAAGACAATGAGAAAGCCATGTCGCATGTGAATGCCAAGCCGTCTGGGATGGGTTTCATATCATCCTCAATTTTCCCTCTGCTCCTTGTCCCTCCCCACTCCGTCTGCCACCCGGCTCTTCTTCTTCTCCTTCCTCTCACCCCTTCCCCTACATTTCCCCTTTCCATATCTTAATGTCTCCTTCCATTTTCTATTTCTATATGTCCTTCTGTCTGTGCTTTCTCTCCTTTGCTTTTCTCTCATGCCTTTACCAGTTTCACCTCCTGCTTCCTAATTCTGACCTCTACTTCTCCTCCCATCATCTTTTCTTCCACACCCTCGCTATCCGCATCTCTATTCCCTCTCATAATTCAACCCATACCTCCTAATTTTCTTGCTTTGTTACCCCTCAAGTGTCTGAACTGAACTGTTTTCTTCATCAAATTTTGCCTCCTCTCTCCTTTCTCCTTGTCACTCCCCAATCACTCCCATCTTCCCTTTTTTTGTGTTCCTTACTTCTCCTTAAGTTTTTCTACCATTCTTTTTCTCCTTCCCTGCCCACCTTCTCCCCATCCCTTTCCTTTTGATCACTTCTCTACTTTCTCCTCTCCTCTTCTTCCAGGTACCCTGCCCTATGACATTAAGATAGTTATTGCTGGAAACCACGAGTTGACCTTCGACCAGGAGTTTATGGCTGACCTGATCAAGCAGGACTTCTACTACTTCCCTTCTGCCTCTAAATTGAAGCCGGAGAATTATGAGAACGTCCAGTCGCTGCTCACCAACTGCATCTACCTTCAGGACTCTGAGGTCACTGTGCGGGGCTTCAGGATCTACGGCTCCCCCTGGTGAGTAACCTCTGCCACTGCACTGCACACTAGCCAATGCCTTGTACTGCAGGTACTTAAAAACATACTTTGTCAAGGTTTCACTTTGATGTGACATTCATTTAAATACACTCATATTATCAAATTTGCACAATATTTTGGCCTTATCATTCAAGATTGCACTTTGGTGGCCCCAAGTGCAGCAAAGAAGATCCATAACAGAAGGACCTGTTAAATTGTCAGACCTAATTTATTTCCAATAGTGTTTTGTATGGGAGGAATGATCAGTGATACATATTGGTAGCCATTGTTGATTAGTCTTTGTCTGGAGTGCTTGTTTGCTGCTGCTTGGATGTGAGATTAGTGATTTTGTTTTTAAGTTTTTTCTTTCTATGTTTAGAAAACATTTACCACAGGTAAAAAACAACAAACTTCTGACAAAAAAATCCTCTAAAGGTCAGCACATACTCATTGTGTCTTGTAGCACTGCACCCTTTGCTTGCATCATTTGATGCTCATATAGCACGCATCAGAAATGTCATACAGATAGATAAGCTTCAACCCTAGGAATAAAAGAGAATGGCAGATCTAGATGCATCTTCACTTACACAGAAAACTATACCTACCAATCTTTTGGTGTGTGATGCCTTTTTGAGGCTGTAATAATTGTCACTCCCCACTCCCTGCTGTATTGAGCTTGGTGCCTCTTTGTGGGAAGTGATGATGATATTCAACCCTCCCATAATGATCTATTATTGGTTTAAAAGATGTGCTTTCTACCCAGATATAGGTAACATCTAAACAAGTTTATATTATTATTTATCTAAACCACTTGTATCAAAATATTGTGGGATGGTTAAGCAGTCTGACTGTGGTAGTTTTATTGTGTCAAAATCTAACATTTCAGTTCTGTGTCTATATCTTGCATATTCCTAAATTTATTTGTGTTTAGTCAAATAACCACATGGCAAATGAGAGGCTAGCAATACAACACCACAAAAAATGTTGGCATTGTATGGTTCTGCAAACCACTTATATGTTACATTTGTACGTTACTATGAAGTGGATACTTTGAAACTTTCAACAGCACTGTGATTACAGTGTGGTTAGGTTAAGGCACAAAAATTACTGGGTTATGGTTGGGAAAAGACCATGTGTTGGCTGTAAATGTCTAGTTTAGGGGGCACAATACCGCCTAGAAAGGCAGTGATGTCTCGGTAAAAAAACAAAAACAAAAAAAAAACACTTTCTATGGCACTTTCCCAGTAGAAAACAATGGCTCAGTACTGAAGAACAGCCACATTTGGTGCTTTAAAATTTGCTGGAAAAACAGAAATGGGTCACTGGGACACAACTGGTTTTGTTTTTCGTTGGTCTGCAGCTTGTCAGGCATCTTGCCTACGTGCCACGCCATCCACCATCCCCTCCACCTCCAGATGACATAGACAGCTCATACACTATGTTACTTTATACCCCTTTTCCATCCAAGTTTTTTAAACACAGGAAAACTTGCTAATAATGGGCTATAGACTTCTTTCCCATTGCCAGTAGACCAGAGGTGTGTACACTGCTCTGCAGCAGACAAGTATGCCTTTTTGTGTGTGAAGGGTTTTTTTTATTATGTGTCATGTTTGATGTCAAGGGCAGGCTGGAAAACAGGTACAGATGCAGCCACTTCAAATTTCCCAGGCCATCCGAAAGCCAGCCGGAAGCCAGCCAGTTTCCAGCCAAATACCATTCCCCCCACCTTTCTGGGGGTGTGCCTGGATTCCACTGTACCACGCCCATTTATTCAATTACAAGGTGTCACCATTAGATGGCGCTTCCCTCACAGAAACACAAAAACTAAAGATTGAGACGTGCTAGTACTTTCCCTGGTAGTATTTCCTTTCTATGCTACATTACTAATCTACTCCACTTTGGTGGAAAGCTGTTCAGTTCGCACATTCACACATTCTGTAAGAATGAAAAGGTTCATGGTAATGCTAATGATGTGTGGAGATAAACAGTCCAACTATTTCACATGTGCTCCCTTTGAGTTAGTAATTTATGTCTGTCTGTGACAAATTCATTACTAATATTAGATATTAAGATATTAAGATATATAATATTAAGAATTTACAAATATGGTAAACATGATGTCATCAGGAAGGAAATCCTTCGGGCACACCCTTACAAGCCACGGGCTTCAAATGAAGCAGAGAAATGAGAGGATGCATTGTTTTATACTTTGTATTTGAGCAGGATCAAAAATAGTGATTTGAATGGGTTTCAATCTGAATATTTATGTTCGTAGGGTCTTTAATGTGAGTATCTCTGTTCACGTTTTTTACAAAAGGCTACAAATAAAAAAAAAATATATGAGAAAAATTCCACACTCAGAATTGCACAACCTGTATCAATATACATATCAATATATACAGTGGTGGAAAAAAGTTTTCGGACACCCCATGCATTTGTGAAATATTGCATAAAGAATCACTCTTAGGTCTTCAACTGCAATTTCTTTTAGTACAGTCACAGCCAAATTACCAAACAAATCCTAAAAAAGCCATTAAAAACTTAAAATTGATTGGTTCCATAAGAATACATAAGAAATTTTGAGTATTGGGTCATTTTGGTAACAGTGATCCACCAATGAAGGTCGTGCTTTTTATTAAATGACACAATTTTGTTGCCGTTCTTCGTGTCTATATAAAGCCAGCACATTTGAAAGTTCTTCAGAGACAAAAATGGCTAAAACAAGGAACCTAACGCAGGAAACACGCCTGAAGATACAGATTCTCAGCCAGGAAGGGTACAGCTGCCACCAGATAGCCAGGAACTGCAGATGCAGTCCTTCAGCAGTTGGATACACTCTGCAGAAATACAGACGAACCAACAGCTTGGAAGAAAAACCAAGATCTGGGCATCCAAGGGTTTCTTCAGCAAGCAATGACCGCATCCTGATCCGCATGTGCAGGGAAAACCGCCGAATGATATCACAGGAGCTTCAGCAGCAGTGGTCAAACCAAACTGGTGTCCAGTGTTTCACCCGCACTGTACGTGGCCGACTTTTAGATCATGGCTTAAGGTCCTACAAGGCTGTCAAGAAGCCCCTGATCAATGAGAGACAGATGTTAGCCCGGTGTTGTTGGGCCCAAGCACACAAGAATTATTTACGTGACAACGCCTGAACGCAACACAGGCTCCGCTCCAACTAAGTGTGTGCAGTGCCGTGCTGCTGTGTGAGCAGCATGTTTGACTGTGAGTGACAGCAGCATTTTACCTGACATACTTATTGTCATTTACACACGGTCCATGACAATAAGTATGTCAGGTAACAAACTGTGTTGAGTTTGGGTCGGGCTCGCTTATAATTGTCTCGGACTGTTGTGTGTGAGTTCACCTGTGTGTGCGCACGTGTCTGTTTGTGTGTGTGTTTGGGGCGGAACCGCCGTGCACGATACAGAGAGCAGAAGGGAATTGAAAATGCGCGACCATGTAGAGACAGAAATGACATGCTGTGGTGTAAATAAGATAAATAACACGAGGTTATTTAGTTTAATAAAAGGACAAGGTATAGACCTGTTCTATAGGAAAGGTAACCTTAAATGACTTCTGTTGTGATCTGGCGCTATATAGAAAATAAAATAAAATAATAAATTAACTTGACCTTCCAGGGGGGGCGGGGGGTGCTGTTGGTGGGATGGGGCGCCCCCCTAATATAATGGTAGGGGAAACACTGGTTTGAGGATGCGTGAGTGCTGCTGGTGTCATCTCACCGTCTGTGATGGCACATTGAACTCTGCCAAGTATTGTGCCATTCTCGAAACCCACATGCTCCCTTCTGCACGTGCACTGTTCTGTTGAGGTCAAAACTGGATGTTTCAACAAGATAATGCCCCTTGCCACACATCCAGGGCCAGTAGAACTTGACTTCGGTAGCACAGTATCCAGGTCTTAGAGTGGCCAGCTCAATCCCCAGACATGAGACCCATTGGAAATCTGTGGTGGATTATCAAGGTGGATTATCAAAAGGTCTGTTACAAAGCGTAAACCAAAGAAATTAGAAGAATTCAAAGCAGTAATTCAAGAAGAATGGGACAGGATTACCCCTCAACAGTGTGAAAGGCTTGTGGGGAACATGCCAGCCAGGATTAGAGCTCTACTGCATGCTAATGGCAAGACTACTAAATATTAATTTGATGATGTGATGGTTTATTTATTTTTTGTTCAGTTTTGAACACATTCTCTGTTATTTGTTGACTTTGATACTGACAATGTTGAGAACTGACATATTGGAGATGTCAAGAATTTAGTTTTGTTAGTTTTTCTTGTAAACAATACACCAAAAAAAAAACATTTGTATTTGTTTGTGTCTGTCTAATGCAGCCACATCTTTTGAAACACAAAAAAGATTTTTCCACAAATATTTCGTGATAATATTTAAGATTGTGTAAAATTTTAAGGGTGTTCGAAAACTTTTTTCCACCACTGTAAGAAGAACTGTAAAATGTCACTATTGTGAGGCGGTTCAGACATTGACAGTGACGATGTGCTGTTGAATGTTTGCAACAAAAGTGGGGGCTGGGAATCCTATTCAGATTGCACACTTGCCCATTCAGAGGGAACGAAAAGGTTCATCGTAATGCTAATTATGTGTTTGAGCTGAGGAGTCATTTTCACACTATGTAAAACAGCTGAATGGGCGACGGTCTGCATGAAAGCCATATGAGATTGCTTAG
Source organism: Cephalopholis sonnerati (assembly GCA_019142605.1). Taxonomy (NCBI): domain Eukaryota; kingdom Metazoa; phylum Chordata; class Actinopteri; order Perciformes; family Serranidae; genus Cephalopholis; species Cephalopholis sonnerati. Next base: position 32,787,669 of record JAGQAX010000022.1, on the reverse strand, counting down.
AAACGGCCACTGTTTACACAAGACATCTTGTTCAGTTTATCTTTGAGTGATCGGTGACTTTACTGAGTATCGAGAAACACCGTGGCGCACACTGTGTCAGCCTTCTGCTGAAGTCACAGTAGCAGCCTGTGAACCGAACAAAGTGAATCTGTCTCAGCTTGATATCATGACTTTGCAAGCACCAAATGACTTGCTTCAATGAATTTCATTAGATTATAATACAAAAAATTGTGAAATACTTCCATGAATCTGTTTAGACAGACAGCGGCAGATCGATGAGGTGAAGCCGTGCTGTGTGCCGTGTGCAGAGCGCTGTACAGTCTGAACGTCAAAATAACAATTAAAAAAGAAAAGATCTATGTAATCATTTCCAATATTCACAAGCTGTTTTTATCCAACGAAAGATTCTGTTTCAGTCCATATTTATTGACAAGTAGTCTTTGAAAAACAACATTTTCGCTGAGGTTAAAACAGCACTAGCACAGTAATATATATATATAACTATATGACATTAATATCATTACCACTGCAGATAAACTCAGCCACTAAGACTAACGATTCAAACGCAGCTTTGTTCTCGCTGTACTATCGCTTGGTTCCCAGCCATATCACTTTAATTTTTGTGAAATTCTTATGAATAACAAAACACTGAAGCATATTATTTATGACCTGTGATATGGTAGCCCGATAATCATTAAATATGCTCTGTGTGGGAAGTAAACCGCTTCAGCTTCCACATTCACTGCTCCTCCTGGTGGATAGACAGACCATTGCAACTGGTTTCTACAAATTAAACTTAGGGGCGTTACCAACTGGCCTCATATTCTCTACGTCATCGCGGGGGATCTACAAGCCCGGCCAGGTGATGGCAGGGACCTGTCACGGATTGGTCATGGCTCTACCACGGGCCAAACGGAAACTTGAAGTGGCTGCATCTGTAAGTAAACAGTAGAAAACAGCATGGAGGCCTGTGAAAACTTAATGATGGTTATTTCCTTTCATATATCTCTTACTTATTCAGTCTGTGTGTCAAACTCCATGCCGGCTAATTTGGGTCAGTGTTTGAGCATTGTTTGGGCAGAGATTAATGGTATTTTGTAGTGGCACGTCATTGCATCTCGCCAGTTAAGGGTCTAAAATTAGCACGTTCAGCCGGGTGTTGTGTCCGTCTCCATCACTCCTGATCGGAGCTGAAGTCGATAAGTACCCATAGCTACTGCAGAGTCATTTGACTTAGGTGTGTATGCTGATTTAAACCTTTCGCATTACATTAAAAGGCCAGATGTTAGCAGGGTTTTTTTGTGCAGCAGAAAAGGGTCTTTAGAAACGTATAGGATGTGGAAATGTTACATATTTGTGGTTTGCAGAAACATACATTTTTTTCTGCCGACTGGGCTGGAGGCTAAGTTGTATTGCACTGTAGAAAATCCATACACATTACACAATGAGTTGGGAATAAATTGAGTCAGTCGTGGCCCAGCAGCCCATTATTGCCCTGGACCCCAGTGCAGGGTAATACAGGCCATGTCTTGATGCCAAAGTTAAAATGTTGATATCGTGACAATGCTCTCCAACTGTTCTCTCTTCCACTTTATTTGTGCATCTTTGAATCACTGAAATTAATCATTTATTTGCTTCTTTATTTATCTTTGACTTACACTGCTTTCTATTTTTCTACCACAACTCCTTGTGGACAGGCTGCTGCTTTTCCAGTGTGTGTGTGTGTGTGTGTGTGTGTGTGTATGTGTGTGTGAGTATGAGGGTGAACGTGTGCTGTAAGTGGTTAGGTGGTGGTCCATGATCTTCTTTGTGTGTGTGTATTTTGGCGACAGGCTCCCAGGGGCAATGTTTAAGTGTGTGTGTGCGTGTGCGTGTGTGTGTGTGTGTGTGTGTGTGTGTGTGTGTGTGTGTGTGTGTGTGTGTGTGTCTGTGTGTGTGTGTGTGTGTGTGTGTGTGTGTGTGCCCCCAGTGCTGGGTAATTGGTTTGCTGTGATAGCAGGGTCCCCTGAGTTTATTGCTCAAGCCACAGCAGAGAGCTGCCTGAGGTGGACCGACCGGAAGATGGAGATGGAAAAGAAGGAGGGAAAGACGAAGAGAGGGAGGGGAAAAAAGTGAGAGGGGCAGGAGACAAAGGAGAGATGTGCAAAAGAAGGGAGAGGTGGTGACGGATGGAGAGAAAGAGACAGACAGACAGAGGGAGGGAGGGATGGAGATTTAGGAGGAGATGATTTTATTCAGATTCACCGGCTGGCCCTGGCTGGTGTAATGGGCACATGAGGTGACGAGTGTGTGTGTGTGTGTGTGTGTGTGTGTGTGTGTGTGTGTGTGTGTGTGTGTGTGTGTGTGTAAGCATATCTCTGTCTGAATGTGTGCTGTGGGTTTGTGAGTGTGTGCACCAGTGTGTGCTCTCACTTGCTTTGGACTACATGCTGTCGTGCATGTGTGTGTGTGTGTGTGTGTGTGTGTGTGTGTGTGTGTGTGTGAGCCTCGGGGTGTATTCCTGCAGCACAGAGGGGCTCCAGCTGGAGGCTCCGTGTGTCCCCCCCTCTGCACTGTCTGCTCCCCTCTTCCCGCTTTCCTTCTCTTTCCTTACTTCCTTCTTCTAGCTGTCTCTGTGTCCCGCCATTCTTCATTCTTACCTTCTCCCTCTATCCCTCTCCATCCTTCTCTTCTTGTCTCATTCAATTATCCCTTCATCTATCCTTTGCTCTTTCTTCTTCTTTCCTTCCATATGCTAAATATCTCCTCCTTTCCTTCCTCCATCAGTAAAGTCCCTTGTCCTCTCCTCCCTAAACTCTCTCCTCCCCTCTCTCTTCATCCCTGCACCCTTTCCCACTCCTGTCCCCCACCTCCCCAGTCATTTGATGGGCTCTGTAAGTACATGGATGATACACACAGCAGCCACCTCCTCCATCACATACTCCACTCTCTGGCAGGAGTAGTGGGACGGTGCCTGTTTCCAGGTCCTCCGTCGCCATGGCGATGCCAGGCTGGCGCTGCTTTATGGCCCATGGATTACAACACCCCCCCACTATAACCACTATTACCATCACCTCCACCACCCCGAGGTGCTACCCAACTGTCTGTCTGTCTGACCGCCTGATTATCAGAGGGCTTATCAGTTGTCTGTCTGTCAGTCTGGACCTAAACTAACAGGAAGTGACTCTAATACAGATCTAATAATACTCTTACTATATACTGGCAATTTCTGACTTTAAGGTATGCCAAAAAAAGATTTACAGCACCATAACCTAAGTAAACAGATGAAAAACAAAAAACAGGTAATGTGATTTTACCCACTTCAAATGTTATCCCTCCATTCAATGGCTGTTATCACAGATTGTCAGCCTCATAGATCTTTAAGAGGCCTGCTACACCTACTAGTAGGTGCTGACCGTGTAGGGAGGAGACTGTGGATGGGTCAAACACACAGGACTTTCACCTGGGACAAGGAGGTTTGTGTCTCATATGAAATCCAAAGTCACCATTGGCTTATTTTAACTGATGTACATGTTTCACATGATGCATCATATCAAGAAAGCCTCACATATGTTTTATATTTATGCATTATTCGTTATTTATCAACTTATCATATGATATATGGAAACGACCTCCATTATTTTGCTGACCTTGATATTGACTGTTTTTTTACATACGTGTTTCATCACATAAGAATGTCACCAACATTTTAGCCGACATGATGCCAGAATTCATAGATTTTCTTGAATACCATCAGGGTTTGTGAGTATAATATCAAATCCATACTCAATATCATCTGTCAGTTGATCCATTTCCTTTCAAATCCCTGACAGAAGCTATTTAGATTTGACTTTAAACATTTCTAAGTAACTAAAGTTAGATATTAGAAGAAGAAGATATACTTTATTAATGCCCGAGGGGAAATTCAGTTTTTTTCACTCTGTTGTCACATACACACAGGCCCTAAATACATGCACATGCACAAGCAGGACCTATACATGCACTAAATGGGGAGATGTCAGAGTGAGGGTGCTACTCATGGTTAAGTGCCCAGAGCAGTTGGGGATTCGGTGACTTGCTCAAGGGCAACTTGGCAGTGGCCAGGAGGTGAACTGGCACCACTCCAGGTACCAGTCCACGCTCCATACTACTTGAGTTGGCAACCCTCCAATTCCCAACCCAAATCCCTATGGACTGAGCTACTGCTGCCCCCAGTACTACTAATTACAATTACAAACTACTTAAAATCAAAGATTAAACTAATACCTGTAATTGGGCTTTTGTTGCTTGATAAGCCATCCATCCATCCATCCATCCATTTCCTAACCGCTTATCCTCTTGAGGGTCGCGGGGGGGCTGGAGCCTATCCCAGCTGACATTGGGCGAGAGGCAGGGTACACCCTGGACAGGTCGCCAGACTATCACAGGGCTGACACATAGAGACAGACAACCATTCACGCTCACATTCACACCTACGGGCAATTTAGAGTAATCAATTAACCTATCCCCAACTTGCATGTCTTTTGGACTGTGGGAGGAAGCCGGAGTACCCGGAGAGAACCCACGCTGACACGGGGAGAACATGCAAACTCCGCACAGATGGGCTCGAACCAGGAACCCTCTTGCTGTGAGGCGACAGTGCTAACCACCACACCACCGTGCCGCCTTGATAAGCCATCAATACACAAACTGTTTTGAGTGTCATATTTAAACAACTACTGAACAGATCAGTGTTCAATTTGGTGCAGACATCCATGTTTCCCTCAGGATGAATTTTACTAACTGTGGTGATCCTCTTACTTTTCATTTAGCACTATCAAGTCAGTTTAATTTGTCCAGTACTTTGATTTATGCTGAAATACTTTTAAAACTTTAAAACATTTAAATCAGCCTCAGCTGTACCATATGTTTAGTGCTAATTACCTCTGCCAAAGAGGTTATGTTTTCAGTTTAGATTGTTTTTGGCAGGATTACCGAAAAAAAACAAAAAACTACGTGCCGATTTTCATAAAATTTAGTGGAAGGGTGTAGAGTGGACCAAGGAGGAACCCATTAAATTTTGGAGCGGATCTGATTCACTGGCTAGCAGAGGGTCCATTAACCAGAGAACAGCCAAAATTTAATTTTAGCTGTGACGGAATTGTGGTCAATCAACTAAAGCTAATATAATCCACTGCCGTCATTTCAACTGGCAAACGTGACCGTTAGCAGTAGCCAGAAAAGAGAATCCTGCAAACCTGAATGTTTTCTACTTTGCTCAATGTGTATAAAAAGAGTGGGGAGCGATATAAGGTTCAATAAGAGAGGAAGGGAAGGATGGAGAGAACAAGGAATAAAGAAAGAAGGAAGGAGTCCGGAGTCTGTCCGCCTTGTATCCATCTTTTTTTTCTGTTTCCTGTGTTCTGATTTGCTCTCTGTTTATGTCTGTCTCTCGCCTCCTCCTATTCTCCATCTCATTGTCTGCCACTGTCTTCATAGCTTCCCATCTCTTCTTCCTCCTCCATCCCTCTATCCATCTGGCTTCACGGGCCGTTTACTCGTTTGCTCTGCCATCCCTCACTCCTACTTCATCCCCTCCGTTTTCTATCTCTTGCTCTCCACTACAGAGGTAGTGTGATGCTGTGTGCTTCTCAGCGGGCCCTTCCAGTCCATCCCATGCCTGAATTGCTCTCACACACACATGCGCAAACACACACACACACACACACACACACACACACACACACACACACACACACACACATATATATATATATATATAAATATATATATATATATACAGTATACATATCACATACCCCCATCCTAAACCCCTCACCATCCCAGTATAAAATTAGATTGTGATTTCTCCATTTGCCTCAAACCTTCCAAATTTGTCATTGCATGCATCGGCGGAGCAGAGGTATGGTGTGGGGGGCGCTGCTCTGCTCCTTCCTCTTGACGCTAATGTGAGTTTACAAGTCATTTGTCACGGACGTATCGCACAGCCACCCTCTGTCTGAGAGCTAAAGGGACAGGGAAGGAAAACTCACGTGCATGTTTCAGTCAGTGCAGGAAGTAAGTAGAAACTGTAGGATGTGTGGGTATTAACCACAGCGATCCATGTGCACAAAACTCGCAGCCCCTGACACTGCAGAGAATCACCACACACATACAAAGCAAAGAAAAAAAGTAAAAGTGTGCATGAGGTGTATGGCTGCAGTCTACGACATGGCTGCATACAGACTGAGATTGATTGGACAGTTTTGATGATGTAATTTTGCATCATCAGGACATACCTGGGGGAAATCAAATTCACAGCAGGTCATGCTGCACTTTAATGCTTCTTATGGGTGCATTTTTGCTCTCTGTTGTCACAAAGACCTTACAAAGAAATACCTGATTATAAGGATTTTTAGTGTGCTGACAGTGAAAATCAGTGCTCATCATTAATAAAGAGACAAGACAGAAAGGAGTTGCCTTGTAGAGCAAAAATCCAGGGAGTTATTACTGTGAGATCACCATGTCACACTCTTTTTAAAGAGCTCAACTCACCTATGTTTAAAATTATTTTGACTGTCTGACTGATTGAACCACAACACAGTCCGCTTTGAGGTCCAGTTGTTTGGTCCACTCTGGAGTCCTGATTAAGAGCTTTCACACCAGCCTGAACGAACTAACCAGACAAATGCACCAGGGATTGATTAAACCAAACCAAACAGATTCAGGGAGAACACTCTAAGGAATCACTCCAGCAGGACAAAGAGTAGGTCAAAAAGTCAGACCTAAATCTGATTTTTTTGAGTGTGGTGTTGATGTAAACTATACTACTACTACTGCTGCACAAAGTTAAACCAAATTTGGTATGGTGGTGTAAACAACTCAAAAACACCTCAGAGGATTCAAAATATACAGAGATAAGAGCTCTGTATTGGAAATCCATTTGTTTGTTTTTGTGAAATTTGATTGGCAGTTTCTTTTTAAATGTGATTTGTGTATACTGGCACATATATCATTTCCTTTTAGCAGAAATGATGAACTAACTGCAGAAACAGTAAACTCTGAAAATTAGCACATTATTTATTGTATATAGGTTGAGGAGCTCAGACATCCAGAGGGAGCTTGGAGTAGAGCCGCTGCTCCTTTGCGTCGAAAGGGGTCAGTTGATATGGTTTGGGCATCTGATCAGGATGTCTCTGGGGCGCTTCCCATTAGAGGTTTTCTGGGCACGTCCAACTGGTAGGAGGCCCCAGGGTAGACCCAGAACACGCTGGAGGATTATATATCTCATTTGGCCTGGAAATACCTAAGGATCCCCCAGAAGGAAATGGAAAACCTTGCTGGGGAGAGGGAGGTCTGGAGTACCTTGCTTAGCCTACTGGCCCTGCGATATGGCCCTCTGAGCTCTCTCCGAATGTCTGAGCTTCCACCCTATCTCTAAGGCTGAGCCCAGCCACCCTTCAAAGGAAATTCATTTTGGCCACATCTCATTCTTTGGTCATATTGACCATGAAAAATACTAATTGCCCCATGTGACAGGTGCTGCCTAGCTTGCAGTGATTCCTAAGGCAGGCATGGAACACAAGAAAATAGACAATGTACCAATACCATCATATTTCTGGGTATAGGTAGGCTAGCTAACATTAGGTAGCAGCCTAGCTTTCCATGTCTGTCATGTCAGACACTGTCCACATTCAGCATCAATATCAGGCAATGGTCACTTGTATGCATTCACTCATGTGCGACCGTACCCTTATACTGAAGTAAAATTTCCAATTATTCAGGTTAAGTCTACATAAATTCCCGTAAATTCTTAAATTTCAGTACCATGTCACTGTCAGTCAACAAAGAAGCTACTAGGAGCAGTTGTATTAATGGTAATTATGACTATTGAAGGAATATACCAATGTTTCTGTAGGTCACCCTACAACCACCTGTACACATTGTTACCATCAATCCGTTCAACACATCCTCATACAACAGTTCATATGATATCTAACAAATTAGTACCCCAAGAAGCAAGTTACGTACTTAACATAAAGTTACGTAATGAAAAGAATGAAGGCTAGTATTACCATAAAAACACAGTTGGGTGTCTTTAAGTTAAGTCAAGTCAAGTTATGTAGGTTAGGATTTAGAAAGGAAAAATCATGACTTTGTACCTTGACTTACACAGTTCTCTTGGTTTCACATGGTTCCAAACACCACTATCCAGGAGTTAGGGTCAGTGTACATTATGTACCTAAAGTAAAGTAACATAGATCAGATTTAGGGCAAATAAAGTTGCATAGTTCAGGTTTAGGAAAGGAAACATGGTGTCCATGTACCTTAAAATAACTCAAAGGTCACTTGGTTTCACACGGTCCCGAACACCAGTCTTCTGAGGTTAGGGTTAGGGTTAGTTACATATTGGGAGCTGGGAGAAACAGCCATCAAAGAATATCAGACTAGACCTACTTGAATTGCTTTACTGTCTGAAGAATAAGATCTGTGTGGTTTAATAAATGAACATTTAGCTGAATCTGCAATGACAGCTGTCACAGTACAGGTGCTATTATTTTTCTTCCCAATTTAATTTAACATATTTATTTGAGGATTTTGAGTATGTGACATAGGCACACTGCAGCTGTGGTAGTATTTGTCATGGAAATCACTATGTAAGATTTTTGACTTTGTTAACCTGTACATGCGGATTTTTTTTTTAGAACTATGGCATAACAGAGTCAACCAAAGTCTGATACAAATTTAGCCTAGTGTTAGTGAACTAAATAAAAACTCCATTATGTACACCTAATTTAGAAAAAAAAAACATTAATTAAATGTATGGGTGTGCAGAAGCTTTGATTTATTTGCCAAACAAACACAGTCCGAATCTTTTCCAGAAATAACAGTAAACAACAGGAGCGATGCAACACATGAAAAATGTTCTGTAGCTATATTTAGGCTATCATTTTTATGGGATATCAACTTCCTCCACCAAAGAAAATGTCTTACATTTACTCTCTCAGTGGGCCTTCAAGATTTTCCTTACACTAAGAACAAATAATGATGCCAGTGGGGTGAGAGATTCCCAGTTGTTCCCAACGTATTACCCATTATTTCAGTCTTTTTTAGAAAGTAAAGTGTAAAAGCATCCTGTGCTGCAGATATGTTCTCTTCAAAATTAAAATATACAGTCGTGGATGACTGTAAATGGCAAGTTCAGATGGAGAACTTTGGCACAACTGTACAACATACTGTGAATGAGAGCACTCCAGCATTGTCGTACCATTTTTTTAAGCATAGAATTAGAAGGTATTATCTGTCTCTCATTTCTTCATTAAAATTGATCTCCGGCTCTCTATTACTGGACAGATAGTGCTTTAAAAAGGCAACTTTTGAAATTAAATATTCACACAGAAAGTACATAATAGTTTCACCAGCTGGTATCACAGATCTTGGATGCGCAGGATCTCAGAACTACTCTCTACTCATAATTTAGCAACTAAGATTCTCGGCAGCAGAAACCAATCTGGCAACCTCGGCAGATTACATCTGAGTCATTATAATAATGAGCTGCATGGCCGAGACACGCAGCTTTGCACATTCATGGATCTGCTCCTCTATGAGCACAAACACAGCCATGAGTATGAGCGTCTCGCTCTGTGCAATTTTTTCATCAGCAGCCAATTAAGAACAAACTCATGTCTGATAGGAATCTTCTTCTCTTTATTACAGTGATTCATTCTTTAAATATGCTGTATATATCACATCGGAATTTGAGGTAGTGCAGTACATTACCTAAACAAGGTCCCATCCTAGATACAATCTTTATAGCAGAAGGTATGCTTAACACTTGACTTGTTCAACGTTAAGATGCTGAAAAGCGCATTTCTATTCATGGCCATGCAGGTGTACATTTATACCTTATTGACCCCAACCGTGTATGGCACTTTAATTATTTTCCTAGACACTCCATAACAGAAAATTAACCAGCAACAATTTTGATAATCAAGTAAGTAAGGCCAGTAACTTGGGCTTTGGAATTTATGTGGTTTTTTTTTTTTTACTATTTTCTGACAATTAATCAATTTTCATAGAAAACAGTCATCAGATATATTGATAATCAAAATAATTATTGATCGAAGCCTTACTGTACGTTCAAACCAGAAGCTTCCAAAAAGGCAAAGTCTCTCGTGGACGCGCAAGAAGCACGACTGTCAAAAATATCTGTGGCAGCTTTAGTCACTCTAGTCACTCATCACGTGAATCATTCAAAGGTTAGATCGTGCTTGTCAGTTTAAAGGATCCTCAAAGCAGACTACTGGCTTGAAAGGAGCGTAGTTGCTGCTTGCTGTTGTCTAGTCAAAAAGCTCATAGTTGGCTCATAGTTAGCAAGAAAGATATGTTTGTTCAATGAAAACAGAAAACAGAAATAGAACACCTAAAAAGGTCATAATTAAACAATAAAAAATTTGACAATGTTTGTCAACTCGAGAGTTTGCACTTCAAAACTCACCAGACCAACCAACTACCTCTGTGATACTGTGATATATTCTTTTTATTTTGGTCTCTGTAACCAAACAGCGACATATTATAAAGGACTGAGTGGGCGCGAACGCAAGTAATCAACTTCTTGATATCAATTGTCGGAACAAGTATGCTGTAGGAACCAAAGTTACATGGCTTGTTCTCTGGGACCCGCTTCATCGAAGCACGTCAGCATTCCGATTGGTTGTCGCCGAACCGCGTCAGAGCTCATTACCATAAGGTAAAACGAGTCTTAACTCCCCTCCGGACCCGCTCTGGTTGCTTTGGTCGCCCAAGACGCGCGGCTGACGACCAGGTTGCCCAAGTCGCCCAAGTCGACGGGCTCTCATTGAAAATTAATGACTTCCACCGTTTTGGAAGCTGTGGTCGCTGTTGGTTTGAACGTACAGTTACAGTAAGGCTGTTCTCTGCACTGTTTTCCTTGGAAAAGTGATGCACCAAAATTCATACATATTCCACGGAATGATGAAGCAGTAATTCATGCAAAGCCATGCATTTTGGAAGGCTGTGATCACGTGACCAGTATGCTAAAGAAAGAGGCAGTCCAGGAGGCAGGGTGGTGGATTGGTCACAAAACACAGGACTTTCGCCAGGGGACCGGAACCATGTGAACTCTGAATGAACTTTGAGTCAATTTAAGGTACGTGCTCTCCATGTTTTTTTTCCTAAACCTAACCTTTGTAACTTAATGTTTTTTATGTAACTTTATGTTCACGAGGTAACGCCATTCTTGGGGCCCTAATTCGTAGGGTATAATTTGAACCATTGTATGAGGATATGTTGTTACAGTGCACAATGAAATAATAATACCATAGAGAAAACTGACAGACATGGCGTGACATACTCATTTACTTACTTTAGTAAGTGACCTTAACCCAAACCATGATATTTTTTTCTAAACTGAGCCAAATAGTTTTGTTCCCAAACCTTAAGTGTTGCTGAAACTATTATTTTGAAAAGACACCGCATAGGGCCACTAACCAGCTGCTGTACTTGACGAGTTGCGAGTGAGAACGTGTTGACTTTAGTGGTGCAAATTTTGAGCAAATTATGATGTTATGTAAAGTCAACTGATATGGAGTGAACCTGGGTCCTGGGCCCCTGGGGGTCCGGGGCTGTGGGTGTTCAGAATGAAAACAGGCACTAATCACAAGCACATCATGAAATACTATCCAGATCCAGTTTGAGTAACGATGTAAGAGTCTGAAGACTTGTTAGACACCAGAACACAAACACAGTGGTTTATAATGCTGAACAGTTGTCCCAGCAGCAATTATTGTATCCTCTGTCATGATGATTATGAGGTAAGGATTAGAGTGGCAGGCTCCACATTACAAAGTCATGGGCTCTTGTATGTACCGCACCACAGCATCATCGTCTGTGTTGCCTTATGGTTTCTTGGCTGCTCCACTGGACTTGCCTATTTCAAACGAACAACAAGGCTCAAGTCTGTTTGAACGCAGCCTCTTAATAATCTCCAACTTTCTGACACTTTTAATTAAATTCTGAGGCTTTAAAAATGATAAGGTTAGCACATAAAAACAATGGGACTGAATTTAAACATGATTCAAATTATGGCTGAACCCCCTTCCATGCGTCATATGGATGCCCCCTCACACGCTCCATTCACCCAAACACTGCTTCTGACCAAGTAACCCCCTAATGGCAATGGCACAGGCTCCCCAGCAGGACAGTGCACCATGCCACATCGAGGGTGGCCCAAAGAATGTGACAAAGAGCCCAATTTGTTGACCTCGCCTCCAAATTCCCCACATCCCAATCTGATTGAGAATATCTGAGATGTGCTGGTCTGTGGCACTCAGCCTTAAGCCCATTCATTTCTATTGACATACATCTTTAAGAACAGCTCATAAAAGAAGCTCAGGAATTTCCTAAACAGCTGGTCACTGTAGTTTTTATAAAATGTTACTCAAACAGGAGGAAATAGTGTTTTTGTTGGGAACTGTTTTCAGCAGTGGATTAATCCACATTTTGTGCTCTAAGTGAGTCAAAATAAACTACTTTCTGTGTTCATGGTAATGAAGGAACATGTCACCCAGTGCAACAGTGTGGCTCATTGATGTGTATTTATTAGTTTTTGGACAACGATGGAGCTCTGTCGCACAGAGGAAGAAGATATATGAGGCTTTGATACACACACTATACCTGGCAGTAGATACATTCATTGATTTGGGTCTTTTCATGGGAAAAACGTAGAGTATAACCAGCTTTATCCTTTTAAAATTTAGCCTATTTTCCAGGCGACAGCAGACGTGTAAAACCTTGACAAGACACTATTTGGCTCGAGGGTCTTTGACAGATGCTTGGAATAATTGAATTTTAGGGGGCAGCCCTAATAACTTTGAAACTAATAGGGTTAGAGACTTGATTCTAAATCCCAGGGGGATGTTTTGTCGGGTCAAGATTTAAGTCTAACTTGAGGAGAGCTGTTCATTGGTTGAGAGTTGATGTCTTTGAGTACTTTTCACTGTTGAACTCGACAGGAAGGTTGAGTCAGTGGGTTGAGGGAGAGACAGACAGAAACAGCAAGTGAGGACAGGCAGGGGGCAGATGAGGAGAGCGTCTATATGCGTTGGTATGAAAGGGTTAAATCTCTTTAAATGCTTATAAAGATAGTCTCTAAGGAATGTAAGACAGGCAGGGAGACGGACAGCTTGTTCACAGACACACACACAAACAGACACAGGAATGAGAGAGACAAAGTAGTCTGTTTGTTGATGGGGGATTTGCATGGAGCGACGGGGGAGAGACAGCGAGAGACCCTTTTTTCTTCTTTAAATGAAAACGGCAGAAATGTATCGCTCCCCACTGCTCCGCGTGGAATAATTAAGGACGGAGATGCAAAAGACTCCTTAATTAGATTTTTTAATTATTGAGGATTCACTTCTCCTTCTATAGTGGCCCAATTAAGAAAGCTCATCAAAAACTAAAGAGATGAAGAGAGGCCTCCTCCTCTTCCCTGTCCCCCCTGTCTCGTCTTCCTCCTCCCTCTCTTCCTCCACTCTCTCATTTGACAGAAATGGACTACCTGCGCTCCGTTTGATGGCTTGTCCTCGCTGATGAGCGGGAAATGGAAGGGACTCTCGCCGACTTTAATTAACTTGCTTGTTTTCACGGCCCTGGTGAAAGTAAAGGAGAAAGAAGGGAGAGTGGAGAGGTGGAGAAGGAGAGGTAAAATGCGGCGGTGGCGTGCAAAGCTTTTCCTTTAATGATAATGAGTCTAATGATGGTGGAGATGGCATGAAGGTAAATTGACCGTCTTTCTCTCCTCTGAGCTGTTGCCGTTTGCTTTGTTCTCTCCCTGAAGAGGAGACTCTTCAGAGACAGAGAAGTTTGAGTGATGGAGAAAAAAGAATGAATGAGTGACAAATCCAACTTCTCAAAGGACTCTACCGGTGCTGTTGCATGTTTTAGCCCATTAACTACAAATTGTGTTTGGTTTACATTACTGCCAACCACTTTCTAAAGCATGCTATCAGATTTCAGACTGATTTCCTTCCTTCCAGGCAGCCATTGGTTTCACTTCATTTCAGGGAGCTATGAAAATCAACTTGCAGAAACTGAGGTAGCTAATCCATCAGGATGAACATTTAGTGGCCTTGGTTTACGTTGTCATGATGTAGTTATATGGTTGCAAACAGGAAGCCTGTCGTTGTGTTCAAGGACAGTCTGACTGCCGAGGTGTGAGAAATGGCCACTAAAAAGCGAGAGTTAAAGAGTTAAATTTGAAGACACGCAAACAAGCAAATATAGATGCTGTGCAGGGTTTGCCCTACATTCATTTACTTGCGGCGGCCCGCCAAAATTAAAGCATCTGCCCCCACAATTAGATTTTCTATTTTGGAGCTGGACCGTAGAAGCACTATTGAAATATATATATGTTTGGTTATTGTAGCACCACACACAGTACGTTTACATGCACAGTTAGGTGGAGCTACGGGTATAGCTCGACTAGGCCATTTAATTGGACTACCAGTCACAAGAGGGGATTAGGTTTAGAGACCAAAGTGTGTCCGACTCCACTACGGTAGCTATATGCCCCCTTTAAGCTTGTTTGTATTGGAACTTTTTCCGATTGACCTATTACGTCAAAGACCAAACAATCAATAAACAAGTCTGCTACAGTTAGCTAGCAGCAAACTGGTGCCATGGTGGACAACTTCCCTACTCCGTACATTTTGTCCGTTAAAAAATGCACAGCTCTGGTTGTAGATTTAGTCATGTTGTTACCGCCTTCTACTGTTACACATTTAATGCTATTCAACTTCCAGGTCCAAACTGGGAACTGTGGAGCATGCGCAGTGCACCTAGGCCAGTTTGGGTCCGATTTAATGTATACATGCAGGAGTAATGCAACTCCCAGTGGCATTGTTTCGATGTGTTAGTCCAACTTTTAGAATTCTGTTGAGTATGATTTGAGTCCAACTAACACGTTTACATGTATTTTAAAAGTCTGGTTTTAGTCGGACCAACACAATAAATCAATTTCCTCTATGAACGTACTGACCGTCCAAGTGCACACAAGGCATAGATGGAGCAGCAGAATGTCAGGCGCATTGAAAGTGAACATTCTACTGGGTCTAAAAGTTTGATTTCACTCACAGCAGCTGCTCCTCTCATCCATCAACCTGATCTGATCAGCTCGACAGATCAATTATCCACCCTATGAGTCGAAAAACAGCTGCTCAGGAAAAAAATAAAACTAAGAGCTCTGCCTGTGTTGTTTTCACAGACCCTTAAAAACATCCAAATTCCAAGAGGAGACACAGAATGATACAAAAAGTTTGCTGTGCCCCCCCCCCAGTTGTCAGCTAGCACCAAACATACACTCTGATTCTGAGTAAAACACTGCTGTGAAAATGATGAAGTGATTCTGGCCATTTCTTACATTGAAGAGGTTGTAGTTTTGCTGCCAACTCTCAAATCTTGAGTGTTGGAGTTTCATTAAATACTCAGCAGCAAAATGAAAGCATGGATTATTTGTTCAAAATGTTTCAAATAATAGTTTCCTGTCCAATCATGTGATTGTGTGAATAATCACTGTCCTTTCTCAGAGGCAGTGGCATAAGTAGTGTAATATTATCGTGCCAAAAAAGTCCTTACACCCTGTTCACACAGACTGCCTTTTGCCTCTCATGAGTCTTTAGCTTTTGGCTGTGTTTTTTTTTTTTTTTTTTTTTCTTTTTATAGCACAGAGCTGTAGGCTCAAGTCACAAGACATGGGTTCACAAATTTGATGACTTTAGACTTGACTTGACAAAATCAGAAAAGACATGCAACTCAACTCAGACTTTAACACCAATAACTCGTCAACTCAGGTGGACGTGAGCCTTTAGAATTGAAAATACTTACTTTCTCCAAGCCCAAAGATTAAAAAGTATGTTATTTAAGAACTGTACCATAAAGCTGTCTGTTAATTAACATTAACGTGATTAATTCCCATCAAGTTTACACTTAATTCCCCACATCAACTTTGTTTGAATCAATCTGACAGCATCCAGTTAAGCTGCAGTTATGTTAGTGAGCGCCAGTTGGAAAAAAAAGTTACCAAAAATAATCTTGTTTGCATACAAAAACTTGGTGTTCCACTGAAAATGAATGGCAGTATGAAAAATGTGCAGGATACAATATACAGAGACGCAGCAATTTCCAACAAACTTGTTTTAACAAATAAATACAAATTTTATAAACCATTCATGACTTTTGTAAATTTAATGGATGGATATTGTGTTGTTAAAACTACATTGCTTTTGGTAGAGTGCATTGAGACTAACTGAGGACTCAAAAAGTCAAAGTTTACGACTTGAGATTCAACTCACAACTTGCCCGTCTTGACTCGGGACTTCACTTGGGAGTTAGGTACAAAGACTTGAGACTTACTTGTAACTTGCAAGACAATGACTTGGCCCCCCTCTTGTTGAGGTGTGTAATTTACATAGTTAGATGTAATTAGGCAATACTTAGTGACATCACCACTACAGTTGCATGATAACGTAGTTCATCTCCAGAGCAATGTATTTGTTCTCTTATTTAACTCTTGACTTAGATTGGAGACTTGTGAAGCTGCTGACCGCAGTTATCACTCTCAACTCTATTTGGTGACTTGTGAAGCTGCTGACCGCAGTTATCACTCTCAACTCTATTTGGTCCATGATGTAGCTGTGTGGAGAGCAACTCTCTTCTTCTGTTCCCTGAAGGAAATGAAAAATGGATTTCCCACAGAAATATAAAATGAAAAGCTAGACTAGACTAGACTTTTTGGCAACAGCGTGGTTTCTTAAGAGTGTCAGAGTTTTGACAATGCTGTTCAGAGCTCAGGAAAAGACAGCTCATGGGATAAAGTTGCTGGTGCATCATGAGGTGCATATCCATCATGAGATACTTATATTTGCAAGTTACTGTACTTGTTTTGCTACCAAAAGTTTCTCGAGCACACCTTCCCTACATGATTGAATGCCTGAGCTCAACAATGGAGCGTTAGTGGAATGTTGTGCTCCTGAGCTCTTGCAGCCACTACCTGTTTAATTCACAGTGACTGGCATCCTTTCACTTCTCCAGTCTTTGAATCAGTTTTTAGTTGGGGCCGGTTAGGAAGGAGGTTGGGCATTCAAGGGCCCAATCTGAATACACCCCTGGCCTTTAGCACTTATACTTCTACAGGTTCTTCTAAAGGCTCTGCATCAACGATGTGTATCTCCCCAGAAATGTTGCAGCAACACAAGCCTCCTGTCTTTTTTTTCTCACTGGAAACAAATCTTTTATTTACTTTTATCTCACAGATAAGAAACAATAGATTGTGAAGACAATAAAGCCTCCACAAAATAGCAAATTAGTTCCTGTGTGTGATTTATCCTGGCTTCATAGGAGTAAAGGAAATCTCCGCGAGTTGCTAGGATAATTTATACAATGTAAAATGCCATAGGCGTGTGCTAAAAACATAAGCAGGTGTATTAGTTTGGAAAACGTCATTTTGTAGGTAAACCTCGTGAGGTGTAATGGAGCCTAATTTCTTAACCTTACCCTTTTTAAATGTTGCCGTTGTCCCTGGCTTCATATGAGTCGAGAAAATCTGGGCTAGCCATTAGTGTAATTTATACAATGTAAAATGTTTCCAGCAAAAGACAAGGGCTTTTTGTGTAACCTGCAAGTGATAGTGAAGCCGATTTGTGTACTTGTGTTTGAAATTGTCTCTATTCAGCCATGATTAATGTGTGTTTTAAATTAATTACACTTCACAGCACTTCACAGAAACCCCACCGCCAACCAGTGTTTTAGAGGTGTAACTGCAGAGTGACACAGACACACCACCGCACAAATATAAATGCCTGCAACATATGTCACATATGTAGGTTATGGCGTAGGCTCTGCTTAGAGACACTGTTATTGCTAATTTGTGTGTGACGGTCACGAACTTTGACATATTTCCATGCCGTATTCCGCCCTTTGATGGCATATGACACCTAAAATTTAACTAAAGTCTAGCAGCAAAGGGTACTACACTTGTTATCGCTCCTCTACGATCAATGCAGAATGGGGAACCATGCCATTGTTTCGATAGCCGGAAATTCTGAAGCCCCATTACTCCGTGAAATGAAGAGCGCTCCGTTACTAGTGACCGACAGGTTTTTGGCTTGTAAATATTGCACAGCTGGGTTTGTATTAATATGCTTTATCAATTTAACAAAGCACTTTAATGATAGCTTGTGGCACTTTGCACACAACATTTTGCACATTGCATATGTGCACATATTTGAACATTTTCAATCAGTGATTTAATGGCTTCAGGTATTGAATATTTATCGCTAGTATTGTTATTGTTATTATTATAATTTTTTAACTGTATTGGACAGAAAAGCTTAAGCGTGTAGGGGCAGAAAGAGGGTGGATGACATGCAGCAGAGGGCTAGGGTTGGAATCAAACCAGTGGCCACTGCGGCAAGGACTTAGCTTGTGTATGTAGGGCGTGCACTCTATCAGGTGAGCTCGTGGGCACCCCATATTAATTATTTTATACCTTGACTGATTGTGTGTCTTCTGGCAGGTGCTGGAGTGAGTTTTCTGCTTCGCCTGAAAGAGAGTTTAACTTGTTTGCATGAATTACTTATCTGTCCTGTCCTGTGTCTTTGTCCAGGATCTTTGGCTAAAAGAGTCACCCGGGTGTACAGATGCCAAGATAAACGTTTCCAGAGCGACCAAGTGATAGGATGAGAGAAGAGGGTGTTGGTAGGCAGTGTACATGTACAGTATACTAATTGTAATTATGCTCATATGTTTATTTGGAGGGTAAGAAGCAGTAGGTAGGTTAATGTAAATATTATGTGTTGATTATATTAACCGTGTATATTCCTTATGTCATCCGGGAATGACATCATTTGTTGGGGAATACCGATTAATGGAAAAAGCCAATGTATTTGAGAAGAGACACAGTGTAAAAGGTGTGAGTTTCCATCAGTCTGTGTAGTGACACATCTCTCTCCCCAGCAATGCTTTCCATCTCCTCCTGGGGGACCCCAAGGTGTTCCCAGGCCAGATGAGATATGTAATCCCTCCAGCGTGTTCTGGGTCTGCCCCAGGGCCTCCTACCTCCAGCGG
Organism: Cephalopholis sonnerati; assembly: GCA_019142605.1. Taxonomy (NCBI): domain Eukaryota; kingdom Metazoa; phylum Chordata; class Actinopteri; order Perciformes; family Serranidae; genus Cephalopholis; species Cephalopholis sonnerati. Next base: position 32,768,568 of record JAGQAX010000022.1, on the reverse strand, counting down.
GAGGCGCCTAGATTATCCTGATTAGATGACCCCACTGACCTGACCCCATTCAAGCAGGAGCAGCGGCTCTACTCCGAGCTCCCTCCAGATATCCAAGCGCCTTACCCTATCTCTAAGGCTGAGACCAAACACCCTACGAAGGAAACTCATTTCCTTGCTGCTGCAGTTTAAAAATACAAGTTCATGTTTGGTGCACCTTATCACCGCCTGGCATCTCTGTCCTGCAACATCCAGCCGCTAAAATGTCATTCTGACACTCTAAAAATGTCATTGGACAGAAAGCCCATTTGTCTGGCAATCTGTTTTCACGAAAACAAATGCCCATTGATATAAAGTCCAGTTTCTCTGAAAATGTACACTAATTGCAGTTAGTTTCTCTGCAGTGTTTGAAACATGGATCCCAGGTGTTTTCACTAGCGCTTCGCAGCATTTCTCAGTAGCATTTAAGGCCCCCGAATCCCGGTGTTTTTCACCAACTTGTCCCTGCTTTTATAGTGACTTTTGCGCCATCAAACATGGGTGTTTTAAGCCATGATAATATTTTTCTAACTGTAGCAACATATTCTCATAGAACAGTTTGAGGATGATGATGATGATATCCTATGAAAAAAAGTCATTCACAACAGTACATATGATATCCTATACATTTGCGCCCTACAGATGATGTTATGTCCTTCACATACAGTTATCTAATTAATTAAATGTCATAATTAATTTAAATGTCCTGTCATCAAGGTTAGGTTTAGGCAATAAAAGTTACTGTGGTTAGGTTTAGGAAAAGAAACATGATGGGGACTTACCATAAAATGTCCAAAGTTCACTCAGAGTTGTCTCATTTTATAGGGGAAGATTTCAGCCACTACCCATTGTAACTCTGTTCTGAAGGGCAAAGGGGCACTTGAAAATAAGAGGCAAGGGTAAAAATAAGAAATAGGACTGAGCCAAGGGGTCTAACTTGAGCACTATAGATTACATAATTCGTTGGTTTGTCTCATCCATGACCATGAGCTTTGCCTAAGCTCAACACTTTTTTGAAAACAAAAAATATACACCTGCCAAAATGCCAAATTTTATGTTTTTTCCCAGTTGTTTTCCATAGTCTACTGAAATGAACTGAAACAAATAGCTAACTGCAGGGAAGGAAATGATTGTAAAAACATGAGGTATGCTTTGGAATACTGTCGGAAGTAATGTAATGTATGCACGGTTTGTAGTCAATGGGCTAGAACCTGCAGCACCACCGGTGTGCTTCTTTAAAGAGACAGAGAGACGTACAGTTGGGAGTTCATGCTTTTCTGGGCCTCCTCACCAGAGCCCACACTAAATTAACATCCGATTCACTTTGAGACTCCTAAATCCCCCCTGGGCCCTGTCCTCTCTCGCCTCTCCTCCTCCATCCCTACATCCCTTCATTCCTCCATCTCCCACCTCCATCCCCGTAGCGCATGCATTCCCACAGGACCCAAATAAAGTAGCCTACGAACACTGAACATTAATAAACGGGTACTTAAGGGGGTTGGTAGAGGAAAGGAGAAAAAAAAATGGCCTACTTTAACACTTGTCACTTTCCCACCCTCTCACGCACCCCCCCTCCCTTTTTTCCCCTACTCTTCTCCAATTTCATCTTTTCCTCCCTTCTAAGTGTATGCCAGTCTTCAGCCCTGTAGCTGAATAAACAGTTATGGAGGGAGGAAGAACAGACGAGAGGACATTTACTGTGTCGTTTCCCTGGAGGGATTTCTCTTTAAATTACCTGTTAAATGGCCTCCAGGGGCAGGACTTCAACATGCGTGGGTGTGTGTGTGTGTGTCAGCATTTGTGTGTGCTTGTGTGTTATGGCACGCTACGGGGCATTTTCCTCCATTTCACACATGCCTTCCCTCCCCAAGGCATGTGGCATTGTCGAGGAGAAAAACTGAATTAAAGTGATTCTGTCCTTATGTTCCTCCTCGCCTCAGTCTCTCTCTTCTTGCCTCTGCACACTCACACACACACACACAAACACTGCTCCCTATCTCTTTCTCTTTCCGTCTCGCCAGTTCATCAGCGAGCGGTTATGTTCGGTGTTTGACCACAGAGTCAGGGGAGTCGGGATGCCATGGACACTGTAAAAAGTGTCCATGCCGGGAAGTCATATCATCTCTGTTTCTATCTTTCTCTTTGCATGCTTGAAATCAGCAAATGAGACAATTCTGCTTCTTCTAAATACAGTTTCATTTATCGCAGCAATTTTGCACAAACAAATGTGTTCACTGTGAAACAAGGCAGATTAACTCTGATTGATCCACTTGCATAAAAATGAGCCTTTCAAGCAAGATAAACATGTTGATGTACTGAAATTAAGGGACATTGTCTCACTGATTTTCTTTATGGGGAATACTGACAAACACACATTTGCATACTCTTACAATGTTAGGATTATTTTATCATAATTCCATGTGTTATTTTGTGGTGAAGTGCTGTCATTGACTCATTTTTACTGTATGTATCCATTTATTATCTTCCCCAGGGAGGTGATGTTTTCGGTTTGGTTTGTTTCTCTGTTTTTCAGCAGGATTATGGAAACTACTGGCCCTGTATTCATGAAACTCGGTTTAGCATGGTGTGTAGCATTTCTGACCGGGACCAAAAATAAAACTTATCTATGCTTTCACTTTTAGTCCGATTCAGAAAGAGCTGACAGCAAGGTAATGTGACATGTTTCGGATATAGTGAGCATACAACAGGATGAATAAGATTTGAATTTTTGTGCAAAAATAGAATTTCGATATAGTTTTGCTTAAACACAGACCCTGTTTACTTTTTACTTTGACAATAAATCAACAATGTTTGCCACTTTTGGATTCTTTGTTCGCTGGAAGCCTGCAAGAGAAAGACATTTTCTTCAGGAATTCAAGGTTACATGACATAAATAATTAATATAGAAATGGTCATTTTGTGGGTTAAGTCTTCCTTGAAGGAAAAGCCATTGAATTTACTCGAGGTGGGGCGAATCATCAATGTAATTTAAATTATGAATTACGAAAAAACATGGATTTTGCAAAACATGCGTCAGCGAGTCTTATTAAAGTAGGCAGCACCCGTTGAAAGTGTGGATTCCTCCAGAGTCCGAGCTGCAGCTGAAAACCTCGCCTACAAAGTGAAAATGACTTTTCATAGACACTCGAAGTGAAAGCATCCCAGAGCGCTTTGTCAAGACAACAGGAGAAAGCACCATCCTGTTTACTTTTTGTCCCCACACAAGCATGATACATCAGGATTATCAACACATGGAACGTGTTTCTGTTACTAGTAGTTACTTAAACTTTCTGCACCCCCATTAATGGTATCGCATGCATCAGCTAACATTGATATTCGGCTGTTTTATATTTCCTGTTCACCACTGTTTGGCAGTAACATGTTACTAGTAACGCATTACAGTTATAATATTACTTTTTACAAATTACTAATTAGGAATACAGTTTCAGTAATAATATTACAGTTACCCCAAAACTACACATCTTGTTACAAAGTTACTTTTATTATCACATCACTACTGACTTGGAATACAACAATCACATCAGCGAACTCATTTTTGTGACCATCGCGCTGCGCTATTCCCCTCCTCAATAATGGTACCGCATGCATCATCTAATGTTGAAATTTACCATTGTTGAGCAGTAACATGTTACTAGTAGGGTGTACAGTAATGATATTACATTTTTCAGCAACGAGTAGTAATTACTGATAAAAATTCAGTAATAATATTACAGTTACCCCAAAACCAAACAACTCTTATTACTTACTTATTACTTTTGTTATCACATTACTACTGACTTGAAATACAACATTGCATCAGTGGATTATTTTTTGTAATTGTCACACTGCGCAGGCATGTCACAAAGCAGCAAGCTACTTTGGAAGATGGAAACGCTTACTTTAGTGGCTGGAAATATTCCATTACTTTGATTTTGTTGGGAGGAGAGATGACAAGAACACTGCTGCTGCAGGTAGTTGTACTAAGACTTTACACTGTGAAAAAGACGTCCTCAAACCTTCGATTTGAAACATCTGCTATGACTGACAGCACAACAACGAGAAGCTCCAAGTGAATATACCCCCCCCAAAGGTGAGGCTAAACAACCAAAACTGGATTTTACTCATGGGCAGCTGCAAACTACAAAGAACTAATGAAGCTTGAGGCTGGATATGTTGTGGATGGAATGTTGCACCACCAGCAACTCTCCGTCTTGTAGGCAGAGTCTTGGGAAAATACTGGTCACAGGCAAGAAAAGACCCCCAGGTAAAAAAAACCCAAAACAAAACAATCATTTGCACGCTATCTAGCCTTAGCTACACTTACCAGTTATTACCACTCACACAGAGGCAAGCATTAGACTTTTCCGTTACACCCCACAAAATTGGTAGTTGTTTATCTCCCCAAAATTCAACTAACTAGTTGCTCAGGACCACTTCCACTCCCTTCAGTACATTGGTTAAGGATCGCAGCCATACAAAATTTGTGGGTTATGCACAAATTACTGGCTCATCATTGCGTGGGATATGCATAAATTTAGGTGCATCACTTTTTATAGGAAAACTTACAACCAGTGCGTGAGGATAGCCCAAGTAACAAAATACGCTTGCCTCAGGAAAAACGCTTTTCTTTATGGCAGAGCTGTCACTGCAGCCATCTTATACATTTTGTTGTTGATCTTCCATGCTGGTAAGCATTCTTCTTCCTTTGGCATTTAATGCATTTGTAGGCGTATGAGCTGCCCCTGGAAGAATTGCATCCCTAAGCACCTAAGGTACTAATAAAAAATGAGTACCATCTCATTTTTCCTAATCTTGCCATTGTCTGGTTCCCAAAGTATCAGTCCTTGTGACATTTCTAATATCCAGACATATCTAGGCCTAATGGTTGCACTTCCAGATTTGCATATTATAGAAGACTGGACTATAGGCCTTGCTAGAAGTCTGCACTCTTTGAATACCATTCTAGTTATATAAGTGTTGATTTTTAGTCCTAAATTTACCAATGAGCCTATTGGCCTAACTCATTGTATTCACTTGTGAGTTTTCTACGTAGATGAATAGTATTATTAGTAGCTGTAAGAGCAATAGTAAGACTTGAAACTCTAACATCCTTTAACCTTCTTAATGAGGTTCTTTTGTTGGCTGGTTAGCTTTCTGTAACTGTTAGCTTGAAGTCTGAAATGTTAAAGCGTTTTGTTTTTTTTTAATCTAAGGGACTACTACTGTCTATTAAAATATTGCAATAGTGACAGTATCACTAGTTCTCCACCCCATAGCATTATGGCCAAAGCAGTGTTAAGTTCGTAGACAGAAATTTTCGTCCTTTTTTTCTATGATGAAAACAAGATGATGACAAGCTAAAAATAGATCTTAATAAAATAAAAAACCTATGATGAAATCTATGTTTCAGACTTTATTAAAATGTTAGTGGTGGACTATCAGACATTGTAAGTCAAGAATGCCATGCTTGTAATTATCTTCAAATGCTTAATGAGCGACAGGCTGGTAAACTCCAGTAAAGAGTCTGCACTAGGATGTTTTGCTAGCCCGCAAAAACACTCACACCGGAGCAGCGTCAGCCATTGGTGCGAGTTGTGAGTTGTAATTCAGCGGTAATTAATCAGCTGCTTATGTCTGACTGTGGATGGTGGAACCTAATGGATTTGTGGAGTTTGTAAGTTGCAGTGGTGGCTGTTTGCAGCTCCACTTGTTAGCCACTGAACAGCAGTGGAGCAAGCAGCCACAGGCCCCCAGAGTTCAAATCTGTTGATTGTTACAAGATGGCACCCAAATCCAGACTGTCCTGGGAAGGTAAACAGTCTGAACTCAGATCAGTTTTCTCTGACAGAGATGAAAACTTAGTTTTAATCACCAACTCTGTGAGAGGACACGAGTTTAAACCTCCAGACTAACATGTTGCAGATTAAGAAAGAATTCAGGATTTAATTATTTCCCTGCTTCTTTACAGTGAGATGGATAAGTCAGAACCTGGATTGTCTCAGATTAGTTATTTGTGGTGTCAACGTTTTTGAGAGCATAAATAGAGAGACGTTGAGCTTTTCAAATGATGATCAGTAAATGTGTGCTCGTAAATCACCCCTTAAACCTGTCGAACGGTGCTGGAGAAATGACAGTTTGAAAGTGTGTAGAAATTATTTGTAGTTGTAGAAAAAAATTGTCAGCAGATATTTGAGAAGTGAGTTGTTTATATTCGTCCTCTATGCTGCTCCTACAGTCTACCTACACAGGAAGATTCCCTGGCCTTGAGATAGATCCAACATGTCTTGAGGCTGCATTGCATATCCTGGTCTATAGAGACTGCTGTCTGTGTTGTGATTGGTCTTTCTGTGTGCGTCTGCTATGATGGATCTCTCCCTGTTGATTGCTGAATGTCAGTGCTCTAGTATTTCTAGTGTGGCTCTGCTGGAAGTGTCTCAGAAGAACATTGCGTTGTTTCCATTTTGCCAGTTAATCACTCATCCCAGCCAGTTTCTTTTTTAGTGCTTCAAGTGTTTTTGGGTGATTTTTTCCTTTAAATCCGATCAAATAATCTGTTAAATGGGTATTTTTCCAAGAACTGATTTGCATTTGAAACAAGAGCAAGAATTTAAGTCCTTCAAAGAAAATTATTATTGATTCTTTAATGCGGACTCAGTACAACACAAAGTGCATATTTTCTTGCACTAGATTATTTGCATTGAAAACACAAATTGTTAACATTTGAAGGTTCAGCTTCATTTAAAAAGAGGTTGTAGTGCAAGCTGGATATTTTTTACAGTGTGCAGGGACCACAGGACGGGTTCCATCCTTCCCTTGAGGGCAGCTCAGTGCTCCACACCACAGTGTGTCCCTTCTGCCACGTTGGCATGGGGCTAACAGTTCTTGCCACTTGCTCCCGTCCCATCCCGGATGCAGAAGAGGGAGTCACCCCACCACCCCGCCTTCCACCCCACTGCCCACCCAACCACCCACAAATCTCTCCTTCACTTCCCCCAAACACAGCACCAGCTCTGGGTGATCTGGCTAATCTCCACGATTCACACATTGAAGCGCAGAAGAACCGGAGAAGAGGAAAAAAGACAAGAGGAGAGGAGGTTGGGAGGGGGGGCTCCTTTTTTTTCTATTGTCTTTCTGTTCCTTTTTTCTCCTCTCCCCCGCCCCTCGTTTCCTTCTCTCCACCGGAGAACTTTGAAATAATTTGCGTCTCGTGGGTTTTTTACACATTCTAATTTCCAACTAAATGGGACATCTGTTTGAGAAAAGGAAGATTTGCCACGGTTGCCAAGGCAACTATCACTCTGAAAGGAAGGGGGGTGGGGGGGTGGGGGGGGGGGGCAGGTTGCGGGAGGAAAGAAGAAAAAAAAAAAAAAGAAGTCCAACAGCTTTTATGGACAGAATTAGACTTTGGTGGAATATTATCCCTGCAAGACAAACAGCAGCGAGGCCTGTTCTCTCTTTTTTCTCTCTTTCTCTTTCTCTCTTCCCATCCCTCTTTATGTCATCCTCCCTCTCTCTTAGTCTCTTTATCATCTCTCACTCCACTTTCCCCATCTCCCACTGCCTGTCTGTCTCCCTTTACAGGCTCCTTTCTTGCTTGCGCCCTCATACTCCCCTCCCCTTTCCCTGTTTCCCTTCCTCCCCCCTGTTTTCTCTCTCTTTCTCTATCCCTCATGCTGCTGCATCATCAGAAATATCATTGTGAAATCTGCCACCAATTAGAGGCCTAAACCCTCTTGTCCAACCCCCAGCCGCCCACCCGTGACAGCTTTTCCGCTGTCTGAAACGTCTCATCCGCCGTGCTGAAGCCCACCTCACACTCCCTGGTAATTGGTCATTATTTAGAACAGGAGGGGACAAATGTGCTTCCCCCAGTGCTTCTAAATGCAAGTTAAACGGCCCTTCATTATACCTGCACTAACAGTAAGGACTGGTGGGGGTCTTGGCAGTTGTGTAAAATGTCACATGCTGCAGTCCAGACATGACAAGACATGGTGGGGAAGGATTTCTTCCCCTTCCCTCCCGTGACATTTCATGGAGATTTGTTTGAAAGTCTGAAAGTTGGAAAACAGGTGAAGCGGCGCTGAGTCTGTTTGTATTACGTCAAAATCTGCTGTGTGCCCGACCTGAGGGACGAGCCGAGGGGGAGGAATTAGGTTTAGAGCAAAAGCGAGAAAAGAGAAAAGGGTTGTATTCTGTTAACAGCAGTAGAGCAGAACTTGTCATTATCGCTGTCGATATTGTTAAAAAAATCGATCAGTGGCTGCAGCGGTGCTTGGCATAACAATCCATCGGTCACTGTGCATCACATTAAACACTCTCTGACAGGTTTTTGCTGTGAAATGGAGCTGCTTTCCCTGCTCCCACTCAAACCCCAAAACAGTGCTTGATTGGAATAAAAAGGTGGCAGTACTTGAAACTAGCAGCATGCACGGCAAAAGCTATGGCACAAATCATGTACAAGAGATATTAATGTGGAAAATAAAGTTTAAAGAGTAACTAAACCCAGAGTTGTATCTGAATTGCCTCTACCATTGATGTACAAAGAGAACTAGATACAGTGTTGGAGGCAGGGCGCCGTTCTTTCTTATGAAAGTTACTCAGTAATGCATAAACCAAGCTAAAATTGTAAAATCATCTCCACATCGATTGGAAGAGGGTCCATAGAGTACTCCAGAAATTAGTCTTCAAATCCAGAAATGGGTTAGCTTGTTAGTACTCCTGGTTCACTCGTCTCAAAGTCAGTGAGTTTTTTGAATGGGTTTTTGGTTTGATGCCTGAAATAAGGTCTGTTGTTAACACAAGCCTAAGAGACTTTCAGATGTTATTCTGCAACATAAAATATATCAGTACATACCCCAAGTGTTTATTGTGAAGCTTTTATGTGTCTTAAAAAAGGCAGTTGCTAACAAGTTGCTAAATGAGACAACAGAATGTCATGATGCCAACACAGCTTTACAGCCATGCTGTGGAGGCAACGTTAAGATATGCAACTGTGGTGTAGTTCGTTTGTTGCCTAACATTAACTTATTACATCTGGCGATTAGATTTAGGCTCAGTAATCACGACAGTGGTGTTCCAACCCGGTCCAACTCCAAAGTCGTCGAAAGACAGTGCTTGGTCAGTGATTTCTGCCATTAGGCACGGATAATAAAAGCCTTCCTTTTACGTCAGCATGATACCTGGCTGGTCACCGTTATTGTTTAACAGCACCTGTTGGCGTCAAGGGGAAACGCAGCTGGACGACAACTGTAGTTAAGGTGGCGGAAGTTCAAGTAGGGCAGGTGGGAGGGATGGTGGATGGGTCCAACAAACACCAGCTTTTACCCAGGAGGCCATTGTTCACTTCCCTGTGTGATTGTAAAGCCAAACCCTGTTCTTTTTTTCCCAAACCCAACTCATGCTTTTGTTGCCTAAACCCACCCACGTGCATGTGTTGGCCAAATGTAACTACATGCATTTGTTGCTGAAGGAAAAATAATGTCAATCTGCAGTGTGGCTTTGAAAACAGACAATGCACGTAACAGGCTGAAGTTGACACAGCATCCCAGTCAACAACAAACACACCCAGGATACCTTGCATGACATCTGGTTTAGCCTGCCAGTAATTTGAATGGGGATAAAACGATTTAATTATGCAGCACTTTCTGACTTAAGAAATGTTGTCAGCCCAAATGAATCAGATCCCAATGATGAAACTAGTTATTTTATGGGGGGCTGTGACTGACTGATTTAAAGATGTCTCTTTCCCAGTGTAAGTCTGTGGTAAAAAGTATTTTTGGGCCCAATGGCATCACATGACAGACCTGGAAGTTGTAGTTACACAGTTTGACCACTGTGTCAAATTGGCTTCAAGTCTCGCACACTTCCTGGGGGTCTGGCCTCTACCTTGGGAATTAAAAATAAATGCTTGTAGAAAGGCAAACAAAGTATCAACATGGGCTGGGTGGGAGAGGGCGGGGCTAAGACAAGCAGTCTGGGCATGTCTCAGTGGTGACCAAAACTACCTAAACTAATTGGCCAACATGCTTTTTCTTATTTTGCACAATGAATAAATATTACATACACTGAAAAACATTCTATTTCATGTCTCCATCTGGTGGTGGGCCATCACGACAAGAGCATGCATGCATAATATAATGTTAATTCCACTACAGAACAGACTAGATGATCACTAACATTAGCTGGGGAAAAAAAGTGGATATATCGATGTCAGTATCGGTTATCAGCCAAATAAGTTGTTATATTTTGGCATATTAGATATCAGCAAAAAATACAGAATCTTGCCTCACCAGTTCAAATGAATTCGGGGCTGTTGCTGGTTTAGTTTGGTTTGTCTGGTGTGAAAGCTGTCAGTCAATCTCTCGCATAGACTACTGAGACTGCCTGAAAAGGTGCATTTACAATCGGAGTCTTTGTGGTGTGAAAGCAAACCAAACATTATACTTAGTGATAGCAGATATGGGATTTTTACATAAATTTTAAAGCCAAACTACTAACTGCTCAGCTGATAGTAAAGCAATCTCTCAATCTCCAACATATGGCCTGTAATTATATGAAACCATTGGGTAACAATGATAACATGTACTGTATGTGCAAGTACTGGGATCTTCCCCAACACATCACAGTAAAACCAGGAGTGTAATGACATTTAAGACCTTTCTGACTCCTGAAAAAATTAATGAACACATCAGATTCAGTCAAGTGTCTCATGATCTGATGCCAGTCACCAGAACTGAATTTCCCCATGAGGATCCATGTATCTCTGAACATGCAGGATGGCATCACCATGACAGTCCAAACCAAGCAGCAACCTCCAGGGCTGAAAAATGACACCAGCGTGGAAGTGCCACTTCCTCTAATGGCCACTTGAGGCTGGCTACAGAAGCCAGTCAATCCCCATAGATCTTCAACGTTAAAATGCCCAACTTTACTGCAGAAACAAACATGTTTACAGCCTGTTGCAAAAAACAGCTTTGGTTTCTATAGCTAATTTCAACAATTATGACAGCTGCATGGGAGGTGATTTTTTTATTTAACTCACCTGTCTTCAGTTTATTAAGGCTTTAAGTTATGCATACTTAAGGGTGGGGCCACTTGAGTGACAGGCTGTCGCTATAGTCTATGAGTCAGACTCACCATCTGTTCCTCCACAGCTCCACCCTCTTGTCCAAATATGGTTATTTCTGGCTCCAAACAACCAAGATGGTGGGGGCCAAAATGTCAGACTTGCTTCAAAATAGGAGTCCACAAACTAATGGGTGATGTCACACTAGCTACGTCCATTACTTTATACAGTCTATGTTCTGACTAATTGCCAGAAAAACTGTTGGTATTGTACATTTCTTCAAACCTCAGATGCGTTACATTTGTACGTTATTATGTGGCTAATACATTATAACTTTACATTTTGGAGTGCCCCTTTGCCCCTTGGAACAGTGTTAAAAGGTGTAGTGGTTTAAATCTTCCCCTTTGAAATGGGACAACCTTTCAAGATCCTGATATATCATAAGCTGCCATTGGTGGCATTTAGATAAACAGATGCGACTATGGCAATGATTGTATTATCACAATGACGTATGCCATTTTGCTTATGGAGACAGGAAAGTCTGGACACTCACGGTTCATTTACAACTTAAGTTCCCTCACCCTAACCCTCCAAAAATACACACTCCCTGCCCTATGAAACCCAATCATCACAACTTAGGTCACAAACAGTGGCCAGTAGGCTAACCATAGCAACTTGTTGTCCTACCCTGCCAGTTTGCAGGAATGCCTATTGCGCTAGTGGCCCAAAATTCTGAAGCCCAATAAGTACAAAAAATGTCCCATGGGACAGTGAGCCATTTCTCCAAAAGCCCGTTATCCCAACAACACAAATGGCCATTGTCCTGTTTCACACACTCTCTGCACTTAGACAACACAATTGTCAGCAAAAATTTTGGCACTGTACATGTCTGTAAACCACAGATATGACACATTTGTCAACAACACTGTGGCTTGTGTGGTTGGGTTTTAGGCACAAAAACCACTTGGTTATGGTTAGAAAAAGATCATGTTTTGGCCTAAAATAACTATTTTGGGGGGCACAGTTGCTGCTGGAAATGAAGGGATGTCTCAGTAAAAAAACAATTGCTTTTCATGGCACTATCCCTGGTGAAAAACAGTTTGCTAAAAAAAAACCCAAACATGTCTGGTGGCTAAAAAGCTGCTGGGAATAAAAAAAGGGACGGGTCGCAAAAACACAACCGGTTTTGTTTGTTAGTCTCAAACAGCTGTCTTGCAGCTTAGTGTCACAATATTCACCATCCCCTCAACCTCCAAGGTCAACTAATATACTTGGTCACTTTAGAAACATTGATATGGCGACTGGGCTGGTCAGTCTTTGCGGGTTTAGGCTAACAGCTCTTGCTTTGTTTGAAATAAGTCAGTATGAGCATAAGCAGGAATAAAGAGAGCAATGTGTCATTATTTGCCTGTGGTTTGGAGCAAATAAATCAAACTACAGGTTTGAGGGTACAAACGCCTCACCTAACAACCTATTTTAACATTTAGAGGGCTTGTTGTTTTACCCAGGAGAGTCCACACTGAGTCCATATTGACCAGCAGTATGTCCTGTATCTGTAAGCCCTGTTATGTGTACCTTCAATCATTAGAAGTAAGTATGCAGTGACAGTACTCAGTGGTGAGTGCAGGCCCAATTCAAGCACTGCCTCAACCCACACACCTCATTCCACACCCCCAGTGCCCACACACAGGCTTGAATTAGCCCTCCTTTGTCGCCTATGCAGCTCCAGGCATCTCCAAATGACACAGCAACTCACCCACCTGCTCTGTAAGCACACACACTCTCATACACACGCTGCAGCCTCCACCTGCTCTACCGAGGGAGGCTTACACAGGGCTGAAACCATGTGCTCTGATCCAGCCCATCCTCATCCCCTGCGCATCCAGCACACACTCCGAGCCTCCGCAGAGACTCCCTCGCTCATCCCCTCTTCCTGGTTATGTTTGTCCACCCATCTGCCTGTCTTCAGATTGCTCCCTCCTCCTCCTTCCACCCTCCCATCCTCCCATCCTCACATTTTCACACTCTCCTCCCTGAGAAGATAACTGAAATTTTTTTTTGTGTTCTTTTAAAAATTCTTTACACACTCCACTTCGGCCGATTAGCGCATCGTTAACGTTTTTCCACGTCGCCGTTCCTTCCCAGTGAGAGTCGTCTCCGGCGGGAGCTCATTATCGCCGGGCATGAAGTTGACTACCAGGGTCCCGGCTGATTTGTCACATCCCAGTTCCCTCACGCCGTCGAGCCCAGCAGATTGGGGGTGTTGTTGAGTGGTGTATGTGTGTGTGTGTGTGTGTGTGTGTGTGTGTGTGCAGGGGGGGGTGGAGAGGATCGTCTAGAACTGCCTGCTCTGGGGAGCGTTGCAAAGTGTTTTTCTGCGGCCTGTGCTTGTTACTGTCTTGTTTCTTGACAGTAACTCTTGTCGGAAGAGAGGGACGACAGCAAGTCACGTGGCGCGTGTTGAGAGCATTTCCATGTGGCGTTTGTCATGTTGCTGGTATTGTTTACAGTGATTCATGCAGTTTTGTTTATGGCTTTGTATTGTACTGTGAAATGGAAATGGCGCCCTGGCAGAGCTTCATCCACTTACAAGATGCATGAGATGGGCTGGAGGAAATCAACTGCACAGGCAAAGATTTATGACTCGAAGGCATTTCTTAGCATATTGGCTTCATCAGAGTGTGTAGATCAATTCATCCAGAAGCCCGACAACAGTTTACCAAAGTATTTTGTGTTAGCATTGTAAACATAACTGGAATTTCCACTTTATCTGTGTTGTACATTGAAATAAGGATGGAGAAAGTTTAGCATTGCATTTAAACTAGCCACAAATCATTGTTCTGGGATGTGTTTTGTATTGTGCAGCTCCTACAGGCCTTCAACATTTTTTAGAAGTTACTGGATTTGACAAATTAATTAGAGTTGTAAAGGTAAATGAATAGATAAATGAAAGGACGGCCTTCAAAGAGCTTGATTAAACGTTATTCACGGGTAATTCATTGCTCCTTACCAGACCAAACATCAAGGCCTCACTTCTTCCACTCCCTCTGATGAAGGTTTGCTTCCGTACAGCCATCTTACTGACAGCATGTCAGCTCCCCAAAAGTGAGTCAGAAGATGTTGATTGCCTCCTGGTGGCGGGCTGCAGTGTAGGTTATAAACCCCGCCCCCTTTACTGTTAGCGAATGGGACATGGACTAAAGTACACATCAAATAAAGTTTTCCCAGAGAATCTAATAATCTGGGATTATGCCATGTTTACGCTATCTAACCAGTGTTGTCGCCCCAGTAGCACCTTGTCAATGGATGGCACCGATCTGTCATTCGAAGAAGCTACGCCTCATTTATGCATGACCCTACGCCTTAATAAGTAAAAGAGTGAGTGGCATATATAAAAATTAAACTTCCCTATACTTGTCATTAACAGGGAAATTAGCTATAGAGACCAAAACCATGTTATAAAATGGGGGTCTATAGAGCTCCGGTAGCTGACGTCACGCAATCCCGGCATGCAACAGTCGAAATCATAACAACGCCATATTGGCAGGAAAGCGCACTGTTCAACTGACTGCCAAGCATAGAGCAGCTAACAGCTAACTTGTCTCTTCTCCAGGCTGTATTCATATAAAAGTGAACATGGTGGACAGCTGTTGTGCCCCAGGGTGTCAGAACAGTCAACACATGAAGAGGAGAGCATTTTATACCCCTAGTAATCCACCTCCGCCGATCCTGAAAGACGGCAGAGGTGAATTACTAGGGGTATAATTTCATGTATGTTTAGGAATTCATACACACTGACGGTACTAAAGTAGTTAATTGTTGTCAAATCACTGAGACAGACTAGTTAACATACAGGTTAGCACAGCAATTAGTTACATTACACTGACTGTAGCTTATGCTAACGTAATGCTACATTATGGTAACGTACGATTAAGTGACACTTACCCTTCTAGTGACGACAGCGCTATCTTTAGCCGGTAGACTCCAAACTTGAATATTTGACACAAAGCCAGCTTGTGTCCATTTGTACCCCTCCAGGCCCTTGTAGGCTTTCAGGGAATCTCCGGAGTAGGACGAGGGAAAGCTGATCAAGTAACTGTAGATGTCGGGATACTGCAATATTGGAGTACTGTCCACTCTGGCTGTCTCAACACTCCTGAAAAGCAACCCGGGGGCATCGTAAGGGTCAGATATGTTTCGCATCAAGTTTTGCGATATATAGCTCGATTTCCGGGGTTTTAAAGTGTGAAATTAACTCTGACAACCTGAAATCAGTGCTGGCGCCATTCATTTTCGCCAAAGACTTTCCTGCCAACATGGCGGTGTAAATAAACTGAGTCACGTGACATCCGGAGCTCTATGGGGATTTACTTGCTCTTGAAGCCAGCCTTAAGTGGCTATTAGAGGAGGTTTTTGGCACTTCCACACTGGCATAATTTTTGAGCCGTGGAGGTTACCACCTTGTCAGTCAATGTGCTTGCAATAAATGGTGGTGATTGCAATTGGACCAGCAGGTGTATGGTCGGGATCTTGATACTGCGGTTCCACATCCCAATCACTACTGCACACACAAATGACATCATCAGTGTGGGATGGCAGCGCCTGTATCCAGGATATTTTGGCTTCTTTTTTGTACAGAGGGAACAAATAGATGTGGCTTTATATACAATCCATGGATTGAATCTAATCAAATATTAGTGGTCCTCATAGTGGGGTTCAGGGACCCAGTGAATTAAGGGCTAAATGAATTTAAATGTCAAGTTGATCCCGGTTAGAAGATTATGAGAACTGCTGTGCTACTTTCTAATTTTGCTGTCTGACAGAATCTAAACTAGAGACTCATCCTACAGTCAACGATAAATATACTGTACTAATAAATAAGGAGATAGAACACCAACTGCCTTGGACCTCAGGATTCCAAGACACCTGAACGCCTCAGCCTTACTGTATAATGGTTTGTGCTGGTTTAATTGAAACTTTTTTTGGGAATAGGACCAACTGAAATAATGGAGGTCTTGGTGGTGACTTTTTTAAGGTGACCCACTTTAATTAGCAATAGTAGCAATTGTAGTAGTAGAAGTAGTAGTAGTAACAGTAGTAGTGGTATTCTAGCACAGAACAGCTGTACGCCCATCAACAGAACTCCTTAGCAGAGTAAGCCGCAGTGGTAACACTACAGAATGACCTCCCATGTATGATCATTTTGAGGCACTAAAACCATCAGTATGAACAAAATGCAGCATTATTTTAAGAAAAGCACTTATTCCTTATTTTAACTTTTAACAGCCTTTTTAACCTGCCAGAGCTTTTGTTAGTGCAAATTGAGCGTTGCGCTATCAAGCTTTGTATAATCCTGTAGAACTTTATCTTAACTTTGTCAAGTTTCCAAAGATTACAGACAGAAATACACTAATGGATTCAATGTGTTTGAAATTATGCATGAAGCGTCTAGAATCTCCTGTCTGATGTGATGCTGCAGTCATAAAAACTGGAGTATTGTTTTTGAATATTTGATTCAGTGTATGTGTGATGTACCTTCAGTGAACGGTGGCTCTGTCACTGTCTACAGCTCAATACTAAATCAACAAAAAGCTTGATAGCACTCCCTGTAGGACCATATCTTCTGAACTGAGGGTGTGTGACATGAAATTTTCCCTGGAGAGCTGGAATCAGTTTTGCCTCTCCTGACATCAGACTTAACAGGAGACCAAAAGGCTGTTGAGAGAGAAAGATGGAGAGGGAGTGAGTGTCAGAAAAGTAGAGGAGTGCAGGAACAGGGGACTCAACTATTCATCTGTCACTAATCCTGTGTATTATTCCTTCCCTCTGCTTGTCCACAACTATCACACTTTCCCCTCTCTGTGTCTGCCTTTGCTTTCACTCCTCATGTCTTTGTTTGCCGATGTTGTATCTCCTTTCATTTCAGTTTTTCCCCTGACTTCCTTTCTTTCCACTACTTGCTCTGCATCTTTCCCTTTGTCTGCCTATCCATCGTTCCTCATCCCAAATGCCTCCCTCTCCTCCCTTTTCTTCTTTTCTACCCACAACCCTCTACCCCTCTAAGACTGCAGACTTTCTTTTATTAAAAGCAGGAAACATCCATGAGACTGAGACCTGCCAGGTGTGTGTGTGTAATTGATGCAGGCCTTGAGGTGTGATATTTCAGCGTTTCAGCAAACAAGCAGATTTTACAGCCTTGGGGACGGATGGATGGATAGGTGTAGTGGATGGACAGACTGGGTAAATGAGAGGACATTGGTGTGATGGCGGTGCAGTTTTTGGTTGGAGGCAGCTGCAAGTGACAGCAATCACTTGGGGAATGGATAGGGAATGGAATCTGTGCTGTTTGAGGAAGACACATTATTCAAAAGTGTTTTCAGCTGGAGAGTTTTATAGTGCCCAGCTCTGGCTGGACAAACTTTTCCAGACAGACAGAATATTAAATAATTTATTTGTTGACATTTCCTCCAAAAAGGGTTAATGGATAATTGCAGTTTCATACAACCATCTCTATTTGTAATAATGACATTGTACCAAGACAACAGGTATGACAATCTGCCCATTGTATCTGGTTTGTTTAATTTGTACAAAACTATAGCAGTGTTCAAAATCATTCCCACTTCATTCAAGGTATACTGATCCAACAGTTCATATTATATCTCATAAATAAGTACCCCATGATTGACATTACGCACTTAACATTAAGTTGTGTAGGTTTGGTTAAGGCAAGACAAGTTACAAAAGTTAGGTTTAGGCAAGTAAAGTAGGTTAGGTCTAGGAAAGTAAAGTTTCATAGGTTAGATTTAGGCGAGTAAAATTACGTAGGTAAGATTTAAGCAAGTAAAACTACATAGGTTAGGTCTAGGTGAGTAAAGTAAGTTAGTTTTAAGCAAGTACAACTATGTAGATTAGGTCTAGGCAAGTAAAGTAGGTCAGGTTTCGACAAGTAAAGTTACGTAGGTAAGGTTTAGGCAAGCAAAAGCTACGTAGGTCAGGGTTAGGGTTGGGTCAGAGTTTGGGTTAGGATTTGGATTTTACTTAGGGTGCACTGGCCTGCTGATCTGGTGTGTGATATGGAAGGAAAAGAATGGCGATGTGGAAATGTGTTGCTCCTCAGCTCAGAGGACCAGGGTTTGATTCCCAAGCAAAGGGTAGACCACCAGGCCTGAGGATGGATGGTGATGTTGGGTTATGGTAGAGTTGTGGTGGTTTACCGTCAAAATGAGCGGCTTGCCTGTGGGAGGTGGGGGATCGAGTCTTGGTCCATGCTGTAGCAGTTCCCTGACCAGTGTATTTTTGCCCCAACTAATATTTAATGTTAAATTATTATAGTTGGGTTAGGTTTTATTTATTGTGTGAAATTGTTAATAGTGTTTTGTATTAAATCATCTTCATGTATTTGAGTATGCCTTAACTGTTGAGAGTTAATATATTGTTCAATTTCAAGTTCAAATTTGCGTTTGCAAATGACAAGCCATTCTTTAATGTTGTTGCCCATCGTTTTGTGATTTAAAGTATCAGTTCAGGTGCAGTTTGGGCACTGGTCCTGTGTCAAGTCACAGCTAATCCATTTATTACACAAAGAATCAACTGATAAATCAATAATGGATGGTAAATGGACCTGCATTTGTATAGCACCTTTCTAGTCATCTGACCACTCAAAGCACTTTTTACACTATGAGTCACATTCACCCATTCACACACACATTCATAAACTAGTGGCCGAGGCTACCATACAAGGTGCCATCTGCTACTTGGTTTTTAACACACTCACACACCGATGGAAGCATCATCGGGAGCAATTTGGGGTTCAGTATCTTGCTCAAGGATACTTCGACATGTGGACTGGAGGAGCCGGAGACTGAACCCCTGATCTTCCGATTGGTGGATGACCCGCTCTACCTCTAAGCCACAGCTGCCCACTATAATATAAATAATTATTTGTTACAGCCCTAAACTGAAAGTCTTTAAAAGTGTGTTTGCTTGATGAGACATAGAGCTGTCTGTCTGTGTGTTATACAGTACAGCTACTGTACTACAACACACACACACACACACACACACACACACACACACACACACAGACATGCACGCGCAAGTGAGGTTCATCAATGAAACAGTGAGAGAGCACGCAACACACTCGAGGAATGTCTAAATCATCATTGTGTGTGTGTGTGTGTGTGTGTGTGTAATTGTTGTGTTGATGAGTGTGCAGACAGGCTAGTGGAGAGCATACACTCCAGACCTCACAGACACACTCATTCACAGACCAGGGAAACTCCTGTGTTGTGTTTCTCTGTCCTCTCACTGTTTCTTTGATGAAGCTCACTCACTGTGTGTTTGTGTGTGTGTGTGTGTGTGTGTGTGTGTGTGTGTGTGTGTGTGTGTGTGTGTGTGTGTGTGTGTCAAATGGACAGATGTCCCCACTCTCTGTCCCACAGATGGGCTCTGTGATGCCACAGTGTCCTTGTCCAGGATTCACAGGATGCTTGGACACACACAAGCAAACTAAACCCAACTGGGCCCTCTACTGAGTGTGTGTGCGTGTGTGTGTGTGTGTGTGTGTGTGTGTGTGTGTGTGTGTGTGTGTGCATGTGTGCATGCGTGTGTGTTGCTAGTGTATCAGCAGAGAGTAGACAGTGTCACTGTGTGTAGATCAGAGCTCTGGCAATCTTCTAATCCTTCCGCTACTTTCTGCAGGGACCCCGCTGCACTCACTGCTTACCTGCAATTACACCATTACAGATCTCCCTCTCACTCGCACACACACACACACACACACACACACACACACACACACACACACACACACACACACACACAGAGGTACTTCCACAATACCTACTATCTGTAAGGATAATGTTGCAAAACCATAACTGATTGTGTGTATATGTGTGTGTGTGTGTGTGTGTGTGTGTGTGTGTGTGTGTGTGTGTGTGTGTGTGTGTGTGTGAGTGTATGTGTGTGTGTGTGTGTGTCCCGGGACCTGCTGTGAGTTACATAAGTCATGCTGAGGGCCAACATGTCTCCAATCTGGCTCTCCGCAGAGAGGTGTGGGGGTGAAGACACAGTCATGGCCACACAGGTGGAACCAAGGCCACAGGAAGGGCAGATTAAAGGAGCACTGCCCCTCATATCACAACCTGCTCTTTCCTTACTCTCCTCATTCCACCTCATCTGCCTCCTTGGGAGGGGCATCGCTAAGATTTTATCGATACTACTACTTTTATTGATACTCCTTATCAATTTGGTACTTTATCAATACTCTTATCGGTTCTTTTATAATTACTAAATAATTGCTTTCAGAAAATGAATTAATTTTAGTTTTTTTTAATATTTACAAGTATTTAAGGATTATTGAGTATTTTGAATATAACTAAATGTTGTTTCTAGGGCAGCAACAGTCATTTTTACAACAGCAAAGTCACGATATGAATAGTATTCTTGACATCACATCTGTCAATGGGCTTTAAAGCTCTGGGTATCCAGCAACCACTACCACCAGTTTCTCCTTCATTGTTTGCCAGCTGTTAACTTGTTGTCCTGACCACCACAGAAGGCCCGCCTCTCAAATCATCCGATTGGACAATGGACGAAAGGCGAGGAGGTAGAGTGCTCCAGCAAAAACACCAGATGCTTAGAGCACAGAAATGTGAGACACATTGCAACACAAAAACCCAGAGAAAAAAGCATCATTCTCATTAAAATCAATTGCAAAAAGGCGCCACTAGCTGCTAAATCGCATCCTGTGTGATCAGGGCTTAAGTCATTCCTCCTGTCCTCTGTCCTGCTTCTTCTCTGCATGCAGGTAACATTAGTGTTGGTAGAGAGAGGAGGGGCTGTTTGTGTCAGCCAGCAGCTTAGATTGAAAGAATTATCCCAGTTTCAAGATGTGGCAAACTAAGCTTAACAGTTAGTCTACATACAGACAACTCTCATTTTAGCTTATTTGTAACAATTAGCTATTAGCGGAACTAGCGTGTTGCCCTTTTTAAAAACATAATGTTAGCGGCAGTGGATGAGAGACTGCGGACAGAGCAGAATAAAATATTGTTGTTTACATGTTCATGCTTCCTGAACATGTGCATTGATAAAGTATTGGCTTTTTACTCCCGAAGGTTTAATTGCAATTACAGTAATGAGCGTAGTTGCTGTCAACTCAAGTAATTTTTTAATTATCTTCACTTTGTTTGCTGCCTCTCTGCTGTTCACTGACTTTACTCCGTGTGGTGTGGGTGTGTGTGTGTGGAGGAGTTCAGTCCTGGCACAGTGCGCAGGTGAGAGGCTGCATGATGATAATGAATTAAACTAAAATGATAAAAAGTACCAATAAAAGAACCAATAACATAAGAGCTTATCAATACTACGGTCTTTGAAAATTTAGCCAGGGGGCTCAATTAATACCGGGCTTCAGTGCCTATCCCTACTACCTTCTGACTTGTGAAATCACCTTTTTTTTGGTCAGAGTTACATTGTACTGTGTACAGAGACACAGGCATTGACTCATGTGTCTGCTAATAAGCATTACTGGTTGTCCTCCTTGTCAAAAGTCTCTCCATCTTTGTTGAATACATCTCGCTAGCTTGGATCTTGATAACCTCGCTGGCAACAGAGTCCTTGTTTCCTTACTGTTCCCTAATTAATGAGATTGACAGTAATGTGTTAACTTGTAATAACAGGAAGAGCACAGATGGAGCAAATAACATTAGCAAGGGCTCAGCATTATTGCAATACAGCAAATACTTAGGATAATAGTTACACCTGTGTGTGACA
Source organism: Cephalopholis sonnerati (assembly GCA_019142605.1). NCBI lineage: Eukaryota > Metazoa > Chordata > Actinopteri > Perciformes > Serranidae > Cephalopholis > Cephalopholis sonnerati. Next base: position 32,746,712 of record JAGQAX010000022.1, on the reverse strand, counting down.
TCGAAATGCCTGCAGTGAAGATTTTTTCTCTTTACCTTTATTTTCAATTTCACTTTTCCCCATGGTCATGAGCAGCAATTTCATCCAACAAAAAAAAGAAATTTAAACTTGTACTATTCATTGACAACTGACCAACTCCAGGCTTCTAGTTTGGCATTTTGGCTATCGCTATCTTAGATCTATGGAGCCAGAAGTGACGATATTTGGATGAGAGGATGGAGATAACCCTAATGCTGACTGCTAGCTTGGTAAGCACAATGATTTATAGCTATAGGCTTGGTAACTGTAATCATGCTAATGCTAATCAATTAATAAACTGTAGAAATGCTATTGATTTGTAAAAACAGGCTTAAAACCATCAAAATAAAATGTACTTACCGGAAAAACCAAACATCTGACTTCTTAGTGTCATTCAGTTTCACCAAATGCTGAGAATGTTACAGTTCTCTTTGATGAACTAAGTTTGGCATTTTGGTGCCAGAAGTGACCATATTTAGACCAGAGGGTGGAGATAACTCTAAAGTTAACTGCTAGCTTGGTTAGCACAATGCATTTATAGTTATAGGCATGTTAACTGTAATCATGCTAATACTAATCAACTACTGAACTATTCAATAAATGTTATGTGCCACTAAAAACAGGCTTAAAACCATAAAACAAAATGAACCTTTCAGAAAATCTAAAGATAGGACATAGGAGTGTCTTTCAGCTCCACCAAACACTGAACAAGACTTTTTTAGGCGACCAAAACATTATAATTCACTATCATGAATGCAGTCTGGCATTTTGGTCGTCGCCATCTTGGATATTTGGGGCCAGAAGTGACCATATTTAGACCAGAAGTTGGAGATAACTGTAAAGCTAGCTGCTAGCTTGGTTAGTATGATGCATTTATAGCTATAGGCTAGATAACTGTATTCATGCTAATGCTAATCAAAATGAATTAATAAATCAATGCTCATTTTGGTCTTTTAGTACAACCAAATGCTGAACAAGATGTTTGTCAGTTACCAAAAACTTAGAGTTCACTTTCATAAGCTAAATTTGGCATTTTGACCATAGCCATCTTGGACTGTTTGGGGCCAGAAGTGACTATATTTACAATGGAGGGTAAATCTAAGCCTCATGCTAGCTGCTAGCTTAATTAGCCCAGTGCATTCACAGCTATGGCTAACTGTGACAATGTTTGTGGTAACTTTTGCTTGCAAAAAACTTTAAAACGTTAGATACCATAAAAACTGAATATGCAACATTTAACAAGATTTTTTTAAGGCGACCAAACAATTACAATTACCTGTCATGAACTGAAAACACAGCTACATCTACACTCTGTGAATCTGGAGTGACACCATGGTTACATTACCTAATAAACTTTGTTGCCATGATAGCGGATCAGCGGATGGCGGCCACCTGTCACTCAAAGCAGCCATGCCCTTAATTATGCATAGCTTTTTAATAAAATGTAAGTGGGTGAGTTTTATAAAAACTCATCTCCAGTACAGTTTTCCTGACAGGGGAAATGAGATATAGTGACAAAAACATTTTTTTTTGCTCTGAAGTTGGGCATTTTGATATGGGGGCCTATTGGGATTGACTGGCTTCTGGAGCCAGCCTCAAGTGGCCATTAGAGGAACTGCAGTTTTTGACACTTTGGTGTTGGCTTCATTTTTCAGCCCTGGAGGTTGCCACTTGGTCAAGACTTGGCATTGAGGCATGAGAAAACGTTCTCAGTAAAAGATCCATTAAGTAGCTGTTGTAAAGTTTGGTGCTTGTTGGTCTGTAGAGGAAAGTTAAACTAAGTGGTGAGTTAGGGATGGATGGAGAGAATGGTGTTAGGACAACACTCACAAACACAGTGACAGTGAGAAGGGCGCTGCAGGCTAGTCTCTGTCACATCTCTAATCCGCCTTATTGTCAGAGTCAGATATACTCTGCCTTCCAGCGCTGTCTTCCTCCCCTCCTTCCTCACTCCAGCTATCCCTTCCTCACTGCTTCTGTCCCTCCTCCCTTTACTCATCCCTTTCCATCTTTTTTCATTCTTCAACTCCCTCATTATATCTTCACCCATAAAAATTCCACTTATTCTCTGCATCTTGTCTCTTGTTTGCTTTATAAAAATATATAAAATGTGTCTTTTGCATCCTCTATCCTCTTTCTTACTCTCTATGTCTCTCTCATGTCTCTCACCCTCTCTCTGTATTCCTGCTGTGAGAATCTGCCCACTACAGCAGGCCGATGCGTGTGTGTGTGCTGGCCCATGATTAAACATCAAAGTCTGTATGTGATTGTGGGAATTGAATGGCATGTGTCTGCAGTGGTTTTGAGTCACAATAAATAATGAAATTGAGGAAATGTCTCTTTGTAACATATAAAACAACTTGTTCCCTCTCTGTGTCTCTCTAACTCGGCGCCCTGCTGTGCTGAGTGGGCCGGCCGAGGCAAACTCTCACATGCTTGCCATGTACCACCACGGGCTATGTGTGCGCCGAAGCACATTTTGCCCCTACGCACACGCCTGTTTTTGTCCACAAGCGCCGCCGTATCTATTGAGTTATAACTGTCAGATTTGCCGAAGTGAGCGCAGCTAATCCTACTGTGTGGGAGGGAAGAGGGGGAAGTGAGGCCGGGAGAGCCTCTGCTTCTCAAACATGGCACTTTTACGTGTAGCTTCCGTTAGAAGAGGAACTTTTTAATTTGGTCTTGTCTTGTCTCTTGTTGTCTTGTGTTTTGATGCTTTGACTTTTCTTTTAACTGTCATCTTCTTCTTCTTCATTGGCATCATCATTCTCCACTGTTGTTGCAAGTCTAGGCATTCAAAGCTATATTTTTAGACGTTTTCAATTGTTCAGTTCAATGTCAGGTAGCTTCGGTTAAGAGCTGTAGTTCACAGTGTAACTCCGGATCACCTGTCGCTAAGTTTAAACACAGACTGTTGGAGTAACCTTTTGGAGCTGGAAATATCAGTAGTAGGACTTTATGATTACACTGTGTTTGGATCAATACAGCTGCCTTATAGCTGTTGTTACTCAGAGTTGTTAGGTTGTTGGATATGGCAGGCTAGTCAAAGAAGATTATTAAATGTAAAACAGAAAAGCTTTAAAAAAATATCCACAATGAACAGCCGGTTCTCATTCCCAGGTCATTAAATATCAATTCTGTGTGTGTCTTCAAGAGATACATGTCGCTTTCAGCTAACTCAAATGTGAACCCATCCACAGCAATACGCTAATGCTGACGGCAACTAAAGAGTTGGAAAGTCTGCAGAGGGTGGGAAGGTCAAACAAATCTGGACTTTCACCCAGGAGATCAGTTTGTGTCCCGTGTAAAACCAAGTCACTGTTGTTTTAATGCAACATTACCGAACTTACATAGGTGTGTCCCATATAAAACCAAAAGTCATTTCTGTTTTAACTCAACATTACGTAACTTGCATACCTTAGTCTCATATGAAACCAAAAGTCTCCGCTGTTTTAACTTAACACTACATACCTTAGGTACTAACATCCCATAAGAAGCCAAAAGTCAATGTTGTCTATAACTTAATGTTACATAATTTAGGTTCTTACATCCTATACGAAACCAAAAGTTGATGTTGTTTTAACCGTATATTAAGTAACTTATGTCCCACACGAAACCAAAAGCCATTGTTGTTTTGAAGTAACGTTGAATAACTTACACACTTATGCCCCATATGAAATCAAAAGACAGTGTTGTTTTTAAGTAACTTACATACTTACATTCCATATGAAACCAAAAGTCAAAGTTGTTTTAACATTATATTACATAACTTGCATACTTTAGTCCCATATGAAACCAAGTCACTGTTGTTTTAACATAATGTTACAAATCTTACGTAATTACATCCCATAAGAAACCAAAAGTCAATGTTATTCTAACATAATCTTATGTAACGTACAAACTTATGTCCCATATGAAACCAAAAGTCTATGTTGTTTGAACGCAACGTTATGTAAGTTAAGTGCTTGTGTCTCATATGAAACCAGAATTCAATGCTGTTTTAACGTAACGTTACGTAATTTTAGCATGGTTGTCGCGCAGTGACATCTCTTACAAATTTATGTCACGTTATGTTATGTAACCAACATACTTCAATTTCATTTATTGAAGTTTGACAAGGCAGGAACCAGCGGCATAAAAACAGGCAGTGAATTCTGAAATGTGTCAAACCTAACATTACACAACTTTGTGAGCATGTAGTTATGAGCATAAAACTGAAATACCCTAAATATTTGGTCATTCATTGGTTAAAACAAATTAAGAGCATGAGGAATAAATAGCGGATAAGTAATTTATTCATAAAACAATTTTAACAACAGATTTACAGTGAGAAGTGCCAGGTTTTAAAGGCCACCCTGTTCACCAGCATGAATGATTGGGCCTTACAAGCCAGCTGCTGAGTGAGACATAGATTGTGAAGCACTCTACAGCACCCAACCTGACCCAAGCACTGTATTCCACTGACACAGCAGGAAAAGCACAGAGAGGCAGCAAGGGAAACCTGGCTTCTGGCTGCGCTTCAGGAGCGAACAACAGAGGCTGAGTCGGCTTCTGAGGCAGAGCGGCAGGCGCTCTCACCTGCCAGATGATTTTGAAGAGGCTTCAGAGTTGACCTCAGTCAGAGCAGGGAAGTCCCAGGGGAGCAGCAGTCTCCCCTCCGGTCATTTTTAATTGAAACAGTTCCCCAGTGATGTTTCCTAATGAGGGGGGCGAAGAGGTCCACGGATGTAAAGAGATAGATGTCGGGAACAGGAAGTTTGGAGATAAAGCTGTGGGGAAAACACTCAGATAAATAGATGAGTGCATTTGTGAATAAGCGTCTGTACTTGTGCTGCACGTCAAACACAGAAAGAAACATCACTTCACAAATGTGTGTGTGTGGCTTGTGTGTGTATGCGACCGCTGCGCCTCACTCTCCCAACCTGCCTCCCAGGCTGTTATTAGGGTCGTTAAGTCATGAGTAGTTAATTAAATCTAGCAGAGGTGATCACGGTTGGGTGTTTTCACTGCGTCAGTGCATGTAGTGATTAGCACGAGGCCCGTGTTGCACATTAAGATGGACCTTGTTACAGTAATCCTCTTTAATTCTTATTTCCTTTTTTTTCTCACACTACAACCACAGCTCTTTTTCACCTCCTCGTCATCAATCTTTTTGTGTGTGTCTGCATGTTTGCTGTATTTTTCTCTCCCTCCTGTCTCGATCTCATTTAAAAAGTTTTGATATTGGCGCCAATATCACACCCGAGTTTTAGCACTGATGCCAAAATTATACTTTTATTTACCATTACTCATTTTCATATGATTTTTTTTTTCACAAAGCCACAGGAAGCTACTGGAGAGGGCCTAAAGAGCCGCATATGACTCTGGTGCTGCAGGTTGCCTAACCCTGGTCTGCAACTGGGGTTGCCTTCCAAATGTGGGTCCATTCTAAGGTAGACCGCAAGTGACTCAAAAACATGTCAAATTTATAAAAAACATACTTTATTTTTAAGCACTGTGAACTTACGGCACAGAGCTTTTATTTTATTTTTTCTGTTTCAGTTTCCTGCAGTAGAGTGAGTGACTAATGGAGAGCTACTTGTCAGAGACAGCAAATTAGTTAGTAGACATGGCCAAATACAAATATGACTTTGACTGTATTAAACTGTGTGGACTGGTCTATGGAAAATACAGATGCTACGGACACATTGAATAGTTACTCCAAATGTACTGGCCTGTAGTTTGAACCCAGTCCTTCCCCCTGTCTCTAAACTCTGCTTCTCTCTTCCCTGCTGGACCTCAGAATACCTTTACGGTTGATGTGGTTTTTAAAAATTCCCTCTCAAACACAGAAGGCAGCCTCTCAGAGAGCAGGCTGCTCTCCTGGCAGCAGGTCGTTCCCCCACTAACGAGGAGAGTGAGGGGGAGAACTGAAGAGGAAGAGCAAGAGAGAGATGGAGTAATGTGTCAAGAGGAGACTGGGAGGGAAGGAGGAGGAGAGGACAGAGAGATGTGATGAGGGGGAAAGATGAAGAAGAGAGAGGGAATGAGGGGAAACAGAGAGGAGAGAGAGGCAGGCATGGGTGCTTGGCAGCCCTCGGCATTCAATGATTCATGGACTTACTCCAGTGATATCAGTGGGCCTGTGTTAGTAAGACACACACAAATACACACGCAGTGATACATGCGAGCTCAAAAACTTAAGCAAAGAGCTGTGTATTGCCCTGTTTGTGTTAAATCCTTAATCACATTTTAGATTAAGTGTAAAGTTTGACTTTTTCTCATGTCCTAAAGAGAGGTGAGGCTGTAACTCTCAGTGTGTGGGCGGGTGTGTGTGTGTGTGAAATTAAAGTAATGGTTTGAACGCTGTTGTTTTTCTCCCACAGTGATGCCTGAAGATGTGCCGAGGGATTGAGCGCTCTAACACAAACATCTGTTTTCTCCTTTTTTAAAACCCATAACAAATACCAGCCAGCACATTAACAGAATCTTTAATATTCTCCACGCCTCGCCCGCTTCTCCTCCTCTACGTTAACACAAATCACTTGTACCATTGTAATCCCTTACCTGATAAAAACATCATAATTCTGAAGCAGGGATATTATCCGTGGAATTACATTCAGTTAGTCTCGGGTTTGCTCAGCAAACACAGGAGTGGGTCTCTCACAGAGGGAAGCTACGGTCAATTCCTTGCGAGAGATAATCTCTTTTTAGCAACTGTGATGGAGACGCCTACAGTCGGCATGGAGACGTTTTCCTGGCACACTGGACACCAAGAGGAGGTTTGCTGCAAAATGAGATATAAACCATTTGACAAAGAGCGGCGCCTTCTCTTACAGAATGATTGATGTCACCAAATTAAAGCAGCTGCGGTACTTTATAAAGGATACTGTAATCCTCGGCTGACACAATGATAGACTGGATCATCGCTGTTTTAGGTATACTGCATGACAAACTGGAGGGGGTTTTTTTCTTTCCAAAATCGGATACACAGCGTCTAAAAAGATTAAAATGAAAGTTTTTAATTTGAAAGTGTATTTTTAGAAGTTTCGACAGGAACTCAGAAGCAACATTGATCAGTCACAGATTGCTTGTGCATGCATTAAGGGACTATATCGGTGGTTATGACTGTCTCATCCCATTCACTACGGACGGTTTTCTTAACATTATTTCCAAACATATTCCAAAGATTACCATCAGCTTTTAGGTTGATTCCTAAACACTGTGCCTTCAAGAATGCTAAGACACTCAGTGCAACAACCTTCTGAGTCTAACCAAGTTTACGTTATCACATAACGGCTTCAGTATTTTCCTCTTCTAGGTTTAAATTTCTGACACCTTAATTTTTCCCTCACACATACGGGATGTCAGCACATCATTAAACGCACAACCTCAGAGTAAACAGTCCCTGGTTGTACTGAACTGCAGTACAAGCAAAGGTCACATAACTTTGGACAACATGGTCATGAAATTGTAGTTTTTGTTTAAAGTGTTAATTGGACTTTATCATCATTTGTGTATACTGTGCTGCAGTTTAAAGCAGGATTTATACTCGTGCGTCAGCTCTATGTAGAGCCTACACCGTATCTTACACTGTTATGAGAGTTTATACTTGTGCAGTGGTCTTGTGTGTCACTCTGCAGTTACACCTCCAAAACACTAGTCAGTGGTGGGATTTCAGTGAAGTGCTGTTGAGTTGATTGAGCTTAATCAACTGAGCTTTGTGACATGGCGCGTTATCCAGCTGAAAGTAGCCATCAGAGGATTGGACATGGTCAGAAGCAATACTCAGGGAGGCTGTGACGTTTAAACGACGCTCAGTTGGTGTGCCAAGAAAATATCCCCCACTCCAAAGGCTTAGAATAACAACTTCCAGTTACGTCCCACCTACTTTCAATTTAAACTCCACCCACCTCCAGTCTAAACTCTATCTATTTTAAGTACAGATACAGATAAGGATAATTTAGTTGGTTAAGTAGAAAGACTCATCCCTAATTTTGTTGCTGCCCTGCCCGTTTCTCACCTACAATGTTTTCAGAAACATATTTTTGTGCTGTGTTTAGCAGTAATAGCAAGAGTTTGTGAACAGGAAGTGGGCGCCATACTGCTTCCTGCACAGCAAAAATGGAGGTTGAAAAAAACTGAGATTAAACAGTCAAACTAAGCAGCGCTGATCAAATAAAAACCAAGATTCTATTACTGAGTTGCCTATTTCTCACCTCAAAGGTTTTTAAAAACATATTACAGCTTACTTTTTAATTGTAATACAAATTAATTGTAATCGCTGTAATTGTTTCAAACGGACATGTTCGCATTTCGTCATCCACCATCGGGAGCTTTTATTGGTCTGGTGTGGTGCAGTGCATTCTATAGCTGTAGGTTTTCTAGCTCTTAAGGAAAAGTGTCTTATATATATATATTTTTTTTTTTTTTTATTTTTTTTTTTTTTTTTCTGGTCACGTAGCACCGATTTCAAAGTATTTGCCTCTTTCTACTGCATAGACAGACCAGTTTTATCAAGAGGCCATCTTTCCAGCAGTGAAGTACTTCTTAAAGTATAAGCAAATCAAAACAGGAAAAGCTTGTGGTCAAAGCTATCAGTCAAGGTCAGGGAAAGGTCCTGGGCATATAGTTAAAAGAAACTAATGTTGACCGTTCGAGACAGCATGCATAATCTCTGTGGTCAAAGAGTTTCAAAGACAAGAGACTAATCTAAATACTGAATATGCTTTGGAAAATACTAGTGAAAAATTTAAACAGAGCATGATTTGTAGTTAATAAAACATGCAAAACTACACTATGGTCCTTTATGCTGACTTGAACTGCTCTATCTATCCATCTAAGCATCTCCCTTGTTCTCTCCATCTTCATCAATGTTTCTCTTTGCTTATCTATGACTTTGTTATGTTATCTATTATATATACTGTATATATATATAAAAATATGAATTACTGTCCATCGGTCGTTAACAGAGGAAATCTGTCTCCTCTCATCCTTTGCTTTCTCTTCATCCCTCCATTCACACTGTGAGAATCAGGAGCATCAACCGCACCGCGGAGCTCATTTCATTTTAATTGAGATGTCCATGTGAAGATGGAGATGAATATTACATTCCACGGGCCCTATTAATATGCTAAGGCCAGTCTAAATGTTTTAATATTCGCAGTGTAAATTATTGAAATTGTGTTCATGGGCAGCATCAGATCATTCGTCAGAAATGTTTAGTCTCTGATGTTCAGGAAGTGATGGAATTTTAATCGCATGCACTCTGGCTGAAATAGGACGTGATTTCCCATGATGCACTGGCACATGTGCTTGACCAGCCCTCCCTGCGCAGGTGACCCACAGTCACCATTTTTAACTTTCTTAATTAGAGAGAAGGACAAGGAGACAGTGAGTGTGTGACAGGTATTTTTTTCCTATCTTCAGGCCTGTCTTTCTGTCTCCCCATCTGTCTGTGAAGTCCCCAAGCATGTCAGAAACACATACACACACACACACGCTCCGGAAATTATTCTAAAAAAGCCTCATCTGATGTTCCACTGAGCACAGACACGTCGGGCAGCGGCCACAGCGATAAAGTTGGCGTTTCGAGTGACTGCACTCGGCAATTTAAAAAAAGCCGGTTGCGCGATGGCGGCGGACGTCGTCGCCTACGGTTGCACACACACACACTCATACACGTGCAGCGTGTTGGAGAAGAAGATGGATCGGAGTACAGATTGTAAGTGACATGTTAATTTCTTCTCCGTCACTCACGGCCGAGGCGTCCGTTATCAAAGTAAAGGGACACGAGCCCCAGCCATCAAGGCTCTCCTCTTCTTCTTCTCTTCTTTTCTCATTTCTCCCCTTTTCTTCCATCTTCTTCCTGTCGTGGAGCGTTCCAGGGCTGACTGTGATCAAGGAGATGTTTAATGTAGCTTTCTTCCCCCCCAGCGATCATTTTGATTCCTCCCCTCATACTCCACTAGATGACTGCTCTTCATAAGCCCCCTGGCAGCTTTTCATGTTGAAGGTCAAACTACATGGTTAGACACTAAAAGGAAGCAGACTGACAGTTTTGTTTGTGTGGGATGCAGTGTGAGGTCAGCTGGATTTGTGATCTTTGCTCTGCGTCTTGTGTTCCTTGTGTTTTTTTTCACCATGAAATGCTCCAGGCAGCAACTCCAACAGGTTACAGGTAGAAAGCCCAGTAAAGTCCTGTTAGGAAAAGGAACACAGATTCGACAACAGGGTTTTAAGGCAACAGAAGACAGCCTAGAAAGAGGCCAGGTATATACTGCAGGTGCTAAAAACCTAAATTTGCCACATACGGCAAGGCTCTACTCAAAGTTGTACATAATACTTGCCTCTAACAACAATGACACATGGTTTCACTTGGACTTGAGCCTTTTGGCTCAATACTCTTACCATCCTCTAAGCCCAAAGAATAAAAAGTATGTTAAGTTTTTCAATGTTGTGTACAACATTGAAGTATTCTATTTACTATTTTACAGCGTTTGAATTTACATTATACGACAAGACAAGACAGAAACTTACAGAACCCATTTTGTTGTGGTACTGGTTAATAATGTTATATGCTATGAAAGTGCAGCACGACTCTTCTTTAAGTTTCAGTGGCAGAGGTGTGGACTTGAGTCACATGACTTGGATTCAAGTCAGATTCAAGTTGCAAATTTGATGACTTAGGACTCGACAAAATCTAAAGACTTGCAACTTGACTTGGACTTAAACATCAATGACTTGTGATTTCACTAGGTTTTGATACTTTTACCCCAAACCCAAAGAATAAAAAGAATGTGATGGTCAGTGATGTTGTATACAACATCAATTTACTTTTTTACAAAATTGACATTTACATTGTATGACAAGATGAGACAGAAACTTACAGAACTAATTTTTTGTGGCACTGGTTAATAATGTTATGTGCTATGAAAGTGCAATGTCAGCACTATTCTTTTCTGATGAAGTTCAGTTGCATTTGTTTTAAAATGGCATTACATTTGCATTGCACATTCTGACTTGTTTAAGACTTGAAATTCCTGAGTCTTGACTTAGTGCTTGTAAGTCTTGACTTGGGACCTGACAAGGAAATTGCCTGTCTTGACTTGACTTGTGACTTACTTGTCACTAGCAAAATAATTATGTGGTCTCATCTCTGGTACCTGGTACTTTTTTTGGGTACCACCTCGGTCCAAATGAGCTGCGCCAACAGTGGAGGTGGAGTGAAAACATGGCAGGCCACTGACTGGTCAATGAGAATCATCACTCAAAACAAGACATCCTGTACAAACAAAATAAAGTGAACCAAACAAAGAGAGGTACCAAAGAGAGTCATGTAGAGTCAAGCTGAACCATGCAGTGGAAATGAGGCATTAGAGACACACATCCACTCATGCTTACATTCACACGTACGGGCAATTTAGAGTCCATAACCTGCATGTCTTTGGATTGTAGGAGGGAACCAGAAAACCCAGAGAAATCCCACACTGACGGAGGGAGAAAATTTGCACATGCTAATTTAGAGCAGTGATACTTAACTTGCGGCCCACAGGCCAAATCTGGAGCTTCCAGAGCTTGATAATCCAGAGCTTGATCATCATAAAAAAGTGCCAGTGGAGGATTTCCTGGACCCCCCTACAGAGGTCTGGGCTGATTATTTATATATTAATTATCTTTATTTATTGGCTTGCTCCAGGCCTTCTGTCATTTTGCAAAAGTGGCCCCCGGGCTAAGCAAGCTGAGTATCCCTGTATTAGACCCATGTCAAAAACTGTTTAGTTGATTCAACAGTGTCAGCAAAAGTTCAAAATTGTCAACTTCTTCAAAGTGTACAAGCCACACAATTTCCCAAATTACAAATGATTCACCCCTCACGTGGATTACATTACCCTAATCAATATCCAGGTTCAGCAGAAAGTACTCAAACATTTTGGAGCAGCACATCTTTGCTGTGTGTTTGTTCAATGGTCCGTTTAATTTCAGTGTTAGACTGTGATTTAAATGTCTGTATTTTTGTACATTAAATGATTAAAGCACTTTATACTGCACAGCTGGGGATCATTTTTATGCCTCCATGCTGACGATAGCGGTGGCTGGAAGCATCAGGCTCATTTGAGATGAGCCAGGCTTGCGCAGATTCGATCACCGGCGATCGGCGCACAATGCATGCCGGTTAGTTTTGTGTCCGACTTCACCCCAACTTGTTCTGACGTATTACAAAAGTGGACGGCGATAAAATCGCGAGAGCGAGGCGGCTGCAGTTTTTAGAGCCAGACGCTGCAGTTGCTCTCCACCGACTGCACCGCCTGGCTGTCACCTGATCTAACAGCCGATTGGTTTAGATGTTGACTCAACAATATGACGTTAATTTTTGTTGAATTTCAGATATTTTCATTTTATTTGTCCAATTTGAAGGTTTATTCTCTTAACATAATACATGTTGTGTGGCTAATGGAGACAGAGAACGAACTTATATATAAGTCTGACAATATTTTAATAAATTGACATCATATCGGACAGGGTGCAAGTGTTTCTGTGACTTCCTGTACGGACTGAAGGCTGCTGGAAACTGTCAGGAAACTGTCCGACTCGATCGCGGCTATTTGTCACTGTCCCCCGCTGCAGCCGCCTGATCTCGTCTACTTTCCAGGCGAGACGCAGTTCATCTTGAATGAGGCTATTATGTTCTTGGGATGTCTGTCCATCCATTTGTTCCATTCTTGTGAAAACAATATCTCAAGAATGCCATGAGGAAAATTCTTTGAATTTGGCTCAAGTGTCCACTCGGACTGGAGAATGAACTGACTAGATTTTGGAGGTCATAGGTTTTGACCTATGACCTCCAAAATCTAGTCAGTTGCTGGTTGCTGTGACCTCATCTGTCTCATTCCTGTGAACGCACTATTGGATTGATTTGATTTGGTTTTTTATTTTGGGTCATGCACACTTACATGTGCCCAGCCCTCCTGGGTTTATAAGACACCATTACAATGACGTTGCAGTTATTTAACTACTCAGTATCCTAAGGATGCCTTGAGGGAATTTTTTATCAAATTTGGCACAAATGTTTCCCCGGACTCAAAGATGTACTGATAAGATTTTAATGGCCAAAGGTCAAAAGTCAAGGTCAGCATGACCTTGCATCAGTCTGATTCTTGTGAACATCTTGAGAGAATTTCGTAAATTTGGCACAAACATCCACTTTGTGTCAAGGATGACTTGATTAGAATTTGGTGGTTAAAGGTCATTGTGACATTCTTGTGACCGTGGTATCTCTAGAACACCAGGAGGGAATTTCCTCAAATTTGGCACAAATATCTACCTGGACTCAAGAATGATATAATTAGAAGTTGGTGGTCACAGGTTAGAGGTCAAGGTCAGTGTGGCCTCACAAAACATATTTTTGGCAATAACTCAAGAATTCTTACATTAATTATAAGAAAAATTTTACACAAATGTCTAATACAATAAAATGATAAAGTGATGACATTTTATATCCTAAAGGTCAAAGGTCAGCTTTATTGTGATGTCATAATATTCTGCAAAAACACTTTTTCTGGCCATTACTTAACGTCATATCTCAAGATTTGGTCAGATACTGAAATGGTGACACTAATCTTTGGTGTCCACCTTGAAACTGTGCTGATTGTATAGATCTTCTGTGCTGCAGGGGAGAAGATGTGTGTGAAGCATCAGTGTTTCCACAGACATGGATGTAAACTGTAAGTGCAACTTGAATGGTTTGCGGAGGCATACAACCGCAGGGTGGTAATTCTAGTTATTATGATTGGTATAATATTGCACTGATTGACACATGCTGTGTCAAACTTGTGGTCAGAAGAAGCACACCTATTTTTAAACATAATGAAACGCTTGGATATTAACAGGTTTTTGGAACACCATCCTTTTTCAGGAGGGTGGTTGAAGGAATTAAAGAGGGAAGCTGAGTTTGCACAGTCCAACAAGTCAGCCACCTGTGGAAAACTTTTTAAAAAATCCTAATTTGTGCGAAGAAGCAAAATGAAACAAGCAACAGCCATTCCACTTTTCTATATTTTGACATAATAAATGACATGTTGGAGCACATTAATCGGAGTATGCATGGCTGCATGTAAATGGGAATATTAGTGGAATATTCATTTTTATTATCCATGTAAATAGCTAAGTAGGAATATAGTCTTTTTTTAGCGAAAAATGAAATATTTTGTGCATGTAAATGTCGTCATTGCACTGTAGTTATTACTGGTGCGAGATGTGTGATGTGTTTTGATCTCTGGTTTTGTGTTCTCATTGCGGCTGCTGTTACCCATGTGAGGGGAATGTGAAAAGTTCACGTTACTCTCATATCCTATCAATTGTCATGGGCAGCATTATTAATGTAAAGATTAACAGAGAGGATAAAAGACAGAGTGAGGTGTATGGCTTGATTTAAAAGATTGATAATACACATCCACACGATGCTGTCTATACCTCTGACAACGAGTGTAATAACCAAACTGTCTGTTTTTCTTTCTTCCTCTGTGTGTGTGTGTGTGTGTGTCTGTGTCTGTGTCTGTGTCTGTGTCTGTGTCTGTGTACAGGCAGCCCTGGTACTATGGCTGGGGCTTCAACCTGCCGCGGGGTCAGGCTCTGCTGGACAAGTGGAACCAAATCCCTGACAACACAGACATCCTTGTCACACACTGCCCCCCACTGGGTGAGATATACATTACAGCACACACGCATACACGCACACACACGTGCGCACACACATACACGTGCACACACACAGATGAGCACACATTAACACATGTAAGGATGCACTGCACATGTTTGAACAATGTGCACATCAACAAACAAATGCTTGCACTTTTAATACACACACACGCTCCAACATGTGTCTAAAGATGCACATCCTCTGTAAATGTATAGATAACTGAACTGTGAAAGGAAATAATAATGCAGTGATCATTTACTTCAGTCATGGCTGAACTCCAACTGAGAAAAGCTGTTGTTAGTCATAAAATTATATCATAGTCTGTCTCTAAATATGAATGCACAGGCCACTGCAACTGGTGGAGAGAGAGAAAGAGAGATGGAGAAGCAGGTAAAGGTGGAGATGGTGTTAATATGGATAGTAATATCAAGGTAAATGCAAAAGAAAGCAACATGCATTTACAGCCCATAGTAATTTAACAAGTCATTGATGGTTAAGTTCAAATTCAAATGTCCACTTCTTGTTTGCCTTACAGATATTGTATTCTTTATAATAGCCTAATCTGATAATTGTTTTCCAGTAATTTATTATCTATATTTAATTGTTTCTTTCCACCGCTACAACCTTCCTGTAACTTCCATCTGTGCTGGTTCACACCTGGTCTCGACCTCAGTTAATCCAGCAGGACACATAATTAACCTCTATTACTGTTACATGTCTCCCTCTATGATTTGCACGATCCTCCCTTAAATGCATATGCAACGAGGATTAATATGCACCTAAACAAATGAAACACAAACTGAGACTCCTGCCTGCTGCATCTGTGTGATTAATACACTGCATGTGTTCAGGGCAGAATGCGTCACATCTGTGCCTGAAAAACACACCCAAAAGCTGCAGTAAATCTGGCCCTCAGCTCCTTTCATTTATTTATTTAGTCACATGCACGTTTACTGAGTCAAAAAATACTGGCATTAACCTATAAAATACCCATCGTGTTTTATATTTTTGAATTTGATATTATATAGTAAAGGGATAACCAGGGCCGCCCATATTTGGGGGGGGCTTTCTGGGGAACAGCTGCTGGGGGGGAAGGCATGGACACCAGCAATTATAAGCATGCTCATCCTCAATATAAGCAACAATAACCACATTTTATTTTAAACCAATATTATACCAGTAGTGACCAAAAAACATTCAACAAAAACAAAAAAAAAACTTGCTCAGTATTTCTTGTTGCTTACATAAAATGTAGCCTGTTTCAAAATTAAAACCCCCTCTCCTAAAAATGGTAAGAGGTTTTTTTACTTTACTTTACTGATCTAAACAATGAGATAATGTTTAAGTCCATATCCTTGCTATGCCATGACTTGCTATGCATAAATAAATCAGGATGAAAAAGAGGGAGCTGGGAATGGTGTTAAACCCCTAAAAATAGTTTAATAATGAATATCTTTCAGTGAGCTTAGAAAGCTGCTCCCAGCCAGGCTAAATACGCAACATTACAGCTATCATTAGCCAATAGTGTTGGGCTTGTTTCTCAAAAATGTGCTTTATTACTCATCACACTTTTGAAATGTAATTTTCTGTATTATCATTATTACTTATTTTTACCTACCAACAGTAATTTGTTACACTACTCATAATCATACTTTTCCTTTACACAAAATTGGTATTGCGTCCTCTCGCCTCTAAATACAGACTAGTATTTGGCGCCTGTGCACCTCTGTGTGAATGTAGGTAATCTCTGGTGAGCGCAGCTAAGGTTTATGTTAGATTTTTGCAAATATTTTTTTTTACCTGAGGATCTTCTGTTACTTATGACTAATACTTTCCCAAGGATTTGTTTGAAAGGAGAGTTAATCGTGGAGATAGACGACATTCCATCCACCACATACCCAGCCACAAGCTTTATTAGTTCTTTGTCGCTTGTAGCCTGCAGCTGTCCATGATTATAACCAGTTTTGGTTTATGTTGACAGTGCAGGTCTAGAGCCATCCTCTGCGAGACATGTATGTAGCTGCAGACATGTTCCATTTGTAGCATACACACCACACCTCTACAGGCTTTTTTAGTACAAGTCAAACCCATCAACATGTCAGTTGTCTGAACCCTGCTACAGCATGATGTCGTGGTGAACAAATATGAGGCCAAATGTAGCAATAACCCACTTTATACTTTATTACACGTAAATACATGATTTACCTTTTAAGTAACATAATGTAACCCTTCCCATTACCCTTATCCAAATTTAACTGCCTCTCTTTTAATGTGATACTTCATAGCTAGCTGAAAGCTAACTAAGCATTTTCGTCTGGGCTTCCACTTCCAGGCCAAGGAGCGAACAGGGTTGACTGTGGACTGAAGTGTAGGTATGTGGGGCCAGTCATGTTAGTTAGTAGGCGGTCATGTAGTTGCTCCAGTCATAGCTTTACCTACTCGTCCTCCATGGCCACAGAAGACTCATCTTTGATGGGGTGTATTTCCTGGAGCTTCACATTGTTGTGCTGTCCTAGTCAGTATTTTGGTCGGTTTGAGGGTGTGTTTTTGGCAGTGTAAAGAGTCTTAGTACCACTACCTGGAACAACAACGTTGTTGTCATCTTCCCCCCTGATGAAATCAAAGTAATGGGAATATTTCCTCCATCTTTCAAACTAGCTTGCTGCTCACTGATGTGCATGCACGATGATCAAGAATATGAATCCACTGATGTGATTGATTGTTGAATTTCAAATCAGTAGGAGACTGACAACAAAAGTAAGGTTGTAATAACATATTTGTTTTGGGGGTAACTGTGGTATTATTACTGAAATTATATTAGAAAGTATCTGGCCAACACTGCTAACACAAGGTCACAAGGTAAGTAGCATCAGTGAGGGATCTACCAGGTCTACTACCTGTGACAAAGAGGATGATAGTGCGTATGTAGCCCCCATCACTGACAAAGTCTCTGTCAGTTAACATGTATGCCTTGATATGAGTAAAGCAAATATGGGGAGGGCCCATTTAGAGGACGTTTTCAGGGGCCCGGGCATTTCTGTAGGTGAGCCTGGGGATGACAGGGAGAGGATGACATGCTAAGGTCCCCAGCTGGACTTGAACTGGTAAAAATTTTTGTAACTACGTTCCAGAGGACTTGACCTCAGTGGTCCTGAAAGTATGTGAATAAGCACATACATATTCATACAACAGGTATCTGTGCACATCTCTCTACAGCTTTTACACACCACGAGTACACTCTTTGTGAATGCTTTATTTTCCTCTCAAATGAAAGAGAGCAGAGGAAGTGGCGCTGATGAATCACTGTCGTATTGAGTGGATGAATAAAGGGTGAAGGTAATCAAAGCGGTGACTCATAGTCCAGTCAGCTCGTCCCACTCGGCCTGAAAACACACTTTATCTTTAGAGGAGATCATTAGCTCTCTTACTGATCACCTTTCAGCCTCTACGCACTTTTCGTCCACACACAAACACAGCAAGAGTTTGAACAAACGCAGATGCCGTCTCACAAGCTAACCAACGTCCTTTACGCACGTCTCTGTCTCACACAAAGAAACACATGCAGACGCTTGTACACACACACACACACACACACACACACGCACACTCCTCTCTCCCTCTCTCTCTGTCTGACTCTCACTCTAACACACACACTTTCACACCTCATCTCCCGCTGCAGCTGTGGTGCTCAGACGAGTGTGTGTGATTGATTTCTGTGCCTGCGTCTCGGCTGCGAACACGGCCGTTTATTTTCCATTCAGCTTAGCGAAGTGTCTCCAGCTATCTGCTCGTAAGCCACCGGCATATGGAGCAGCTACAGCAGGCTACTAATGCATGAGACACACACACACACACACACACACACACACACAGACTCAGAGCAAGACTGGAGGGAATGGCATGAGAAAGAAAGAAGCATAAAGAAAAATGGGGATGGAGGACAAAGTGTGGACAATTAAGTAGATTCTTTAAAGCGCTAGAGGTCAAGAAAAGACATCCTTTTTTGAAATATTTTTTAAAAGAGTGAGAAAAGAATGATGGCCGAGAAGGTGACGGAAAACGGAGTGTGAACAAGACGTTGTTTCGCACTGCAGCAAAAGCTCCCGTCTTTTATGAGGCGCGATAAAGCGGCAGATCGGCAGCTAGAGAGGAAAAATATGGCCTCTTTATCTGGCTGTGAGGAACAAGTTAACAGCAGAGAGAGAAAGAAAGTGAGACAAAAAGAGGAAAACAGGCTCAGTGCCCAAAGCAGCAGCTGCTTTGAAACAAGCGGCACATTAGAGCAAAATACCCCGAGACACAAAGAGCCCTCGTAACTTCTCACTTCACTTCCACTGTCTCCCAAGGCTTGTAAAGAATACACTTACAGTTTTAAGGCGTTTTATACCTAAACTGATACTAAAAGTCAGTTTTTTACAGGTAGATACATTTAGAGGACAAAGAAGTCAGTCTGTATTACTTTACCAGAATGACTGATTCACTGCCAGCTGAGAACATGGAAGTTTTTATGTCTGTGTTGATTGTGAGAGGGTCCATTAACTTTGCCTTGAGTGAGATTTTTAGCACTTTGTTTGGTAGTAAAAAAAAATAAGTAAAAATGTATAAAGAATTTTAAAATCATCCCAAGAGAGTCTTTTCTCTTTCTTTTCGTTTGCCCCGCTGAGGACTTGCGGAAAGCTACCAAGCCATGAGACTTGCTACTTCTCACTTGTCACAGTTTAACACTCGCAAGCATTTAGCCACAAACCTTTGTATGTAGGGTTTTGGTCTGGGGCTAGGCAGCTAATTCAGACTTGTTGAACTACTGTTGAATTTGGAAAAATTTGATTTCTAATGATCCATTTATATTTTAAATTAGGAAAGTCAGGACTTGACTTGAACTCATCTCCACTGAGACTTAGCTTACTTGAAGACTTCACTTGAAGGGAAAAAGCTGATTAAGCATGTACCTTTCACTAAAACAGAGACACTTTGGTTCGCAGTTGACCACCAGGTATTCCATGAACTGTTTCCAATAGAAAAATACTTTTTTGTTAATCTTGGTTTTTGCCATTTTGCTTTTACAAAAGAAAGTCAAATACTAAGAACTAGAAACTTGACTTACTTCTTAAATCATTAACCTTAACTTGGACTTGTCCTTAAAAAATTTGACACTTGACCTGCTCCTTAAATTATGAGATTTGGCTTGGACTACTGTTAGAGACTTGAGACTTGACCTGGACCCTTGAAGACCAGACACTTGACTTGTCTTGGTCCTAAAATTTTGACTCTTGACTTCGACTTGCTCTTAAAAACTTGGAACTTGACGTGCCCCTAAAATCATGAAACTTAACTTGGACTTATCCTTAAAGACAATTTTCTGGCATTCTGTTTAAAACAAACAAACAAAAAAAGCAATAAATTGATAAATTGCTCCAAACAGTTCTAGCAGGTCTAAATCTTTCCGTTTCTTTCCTCACTAGATAATTTGTTCTTTGTTCTCTTTATAACTCTCCTTTCCTTTGTGTTTACTTTCTTATTCCTGTCTGAGCAGAGCGACAGAAGGCAGGGAAGATGGAGGCACGAGCTCCTCACTCATTTTATTTCTCCGACTTGATGCTTTTATTGACTCAGCATCAGCAGCATCCCTCCTCACAGAGCAGCCACTAAATCATATACACTCCATGCTTCATCCTTGTCACACACACTGTGAAGTCTGCATCTGTGTGTGGCTGTGATTGATCTTTATTTTCTATGGCTGCTTTCTAAGAGTCTTTTCTTTTTTTTTTTTTTTTTTTTATTTGTGCTGCGATGTGCAGTTTGCCATTAGACAAGGAGTCTGAAATGGAGAGCTGCGTTCTAAAATGTGATGGATCGTCTTTTGAAGGGAGATTAAATTTATAACCTTGGAGACACATTCAGCCACAGAGATGCAGAAAATCAACCCAACTATCATCACACTGTTGCAGTTAAATGAAATGCTGAAATGATCCACACAGGATCATTACTGTGTAACTGCCAGTTTATATAGAAACATAAGGATTAAACAGGTCATTATTTTTCTCATTCAACAGTCAAAAAAGACTGTTAAAAAATAGGTTTAAAAAATATATTAAAAAAGAGACACAAAATGCTTTCCAAAACAACTGACCATAGCTTAAATAAATTGGTATTTTTTCCTTCATATGTCCACATTTTAGGGCATTATATAAACAATTTTATTATAAGTTTGAATGGCAGAGGTGTGGACTTGAGTCACATGACTTGGATTCAAGTCAGATTCAAGTCACAAATTTGATGACTTTGGACTTGACTTGACTTGACAAAATCTAAAGACTTGCAACTTGACTTGGACTTTAACACCAATGACTTGTGATTTCACTTGGATATGATACCTTTCCCCCAGGTCCAAAGATTAAAAACAATGTCATGGTCATCAATGTTGTGTACAACACCAAAGACAAAATTTACAAAATTGGCATCTACATTATACAACAAGACAGGACAGAGACTAACAGATTTTATTCTGTTCTGGTACAGGTTAATAGTGCTATATGCTATGAAAGTGCAATATCAGCACTACATTTTTTTAAATTACATTTTTAATTTAACTAAGTTTGTTTAAAAAAAGTTGATTAACAAATAAATATGAATTTTGAAAAGCATTCATGTTTTTGTAAATTTCACATTTTTAATCTGTTCCTAAAATGGCATTACATTGCTGAAGAGTGCATAATGGCTTGTTTAGGATTTGAAACTCAAAAGTTTAGGACTGACATGACTAAGGACTTGCCAGTCGTGACTCAGGATTTGATTCAGAACTTGTCAGTCTTGACATCAGATTTGACTTGGAGCTTGCCTGTCTTGGACTGAGACTTTACTTTGGACTTGTCTGTTTTGACTCAAGACTCAACTCAGAACTTGCCTGTTTTAGCTTGAGACCTAACTCGGGACTTGCTTGTCTTGACTTGGGACTTGACTCAGGGTTTGTCTGTCTTGCCTTGGGACTTGACTCGGGGCTTGTCAGTCTTGACATGGAACTTGACTCGGGACTTGTCAGTTTTGACCTCGGACTTGACTCTGGACTTGCTCATCTTGAATTGGAACTTGAATGAGAACCTGCCTGTCTTGGCTTGAGACTTGACTCAGAACTTGCCTGTCTTCGCTTCAGACTTTACTTGGGACTTGCCTGTTTTCTTTTGGGACTTGACTCTGGACTTGTCAGTTTTGACTTGGGACTTGACGCTGGACTTGCTCATTTTAAATCGGAACTTGAATGGGAACCTGCCTGTCTTGGCTTGAGACTTGACTCAGAACTTGCTTGTCTTGACTTGGGACTTGACACAGAACTTGCCTATCTTGACTTGGAACATGACTCTGGACAGTGTAAAGACTTGGTCCTACCTCAGTTGGATTTTAAAATTAAATTGTGGAATGGGTTTACAGTAGTAATACATGTTTCCTGTTATACAATGGAGCCACGGCACATGGTTGATGGCATTGTTGTGTTCCTCACTGCCTCTCCACCTCTTCGCAGTAGCCCCAACTGACCAGACTACATTGCAGCCAGTACTGATGCTGTCCATCTCCACATCATAGTGGCAAACATAGAATATCACAAAGCAGACAGTAGTAGACAGTGGAAAAGTTTAGCCCACCTACTATTTCACCAACTCACTATGTCATTTTGGGCCACAGCTCTTCATGTGTGACCTGGTGCTATTAGCTGGCTCTGTGAGAAACAGTGTGTTTAGTGTGAGCTAAAGGTGTGTTTGATTTACTTGTCACTGTGTGCAGGTTTCCTGGACTGGGTCCCAAAGAAGATGCAGCGTGTTGGGTGCATGGAGCTGCTCAACACAGTCCAGAGGAGAGTCCAGCCCAAATTACATGTCTTTGGACACATCCATGAAGGTACGTCCATGTGCTTATAAAACACTTACAAGTACACACACATACACTAGGGCAGTTGAAACTAATTCTAGGAGTCAAATATTAATTATATAGAAAAAACTAATACAAATTGAATGCCTAAATTACTATTCAAACGTAAATTTAAAAAAAGTTTAGAAATGTAAATAAATTAGCTAACGTTAGCATATCTCAGCCCAGTCACCAGAAGAAAATGTTGACATTGTATGTTTCTGCCACTGATATGTTATATTTGTACGTTTCATGCATATCATAACTATGTTTCTGACTGCCTTTGAGCCTACTTTGTCATTGGGAGGTGGAGGGAATGGTGGATGGCGTGTCACCTAGCCGTTTTTCCACATTCAGTCAGCTGAATACTTACTGTCATTACATGTGCATTTTTCTATACATTTCCACTCCTGTATAGTAACCCTGACATCACCACACCAAACTTTCAATTCAAACCAAATTGAATGAAAATGACTTCATTGTGGGCCTCTGAAGCAGCATTTTACATGAAGAAAGCTACTCACTGTTTAACTTGCTTCTTAAACCTGGCACCTCTTAGTCTTCACAAGTACATTACTATTAGGTGTGCAAGTCATCTAGTGCCCCATATTGAACCCCTTGGCCGGCTGGTTCTGGCCCCCAGGATATATGTTTGAGAACCCCTTTGAACACTGACTCGACAGTGTTTAGATCAAAAGTGAAAATTTAGTTCATGCAGGTCACAAGGTTTACTCAACAAAAACTCTGTAGTTACATACAATAATTTAACATTTACATTTTAGAATTACAGAAACTTCACATGCAACAAGTGTGTCTATTAGTACTAGAGAAAGGAAATACAATTATATTCAAGAAAATAAACAAAATGCATGTGCAGTGAAGTCAGAGGTTCTTTAACCATGACAGTCCTTGATAAAGAACCTGCTATTTTAGAAAGAAGAACAGCTGAGCAGCTGAGAATTTAGAGAATAGATAAATGTTTTTTTTCAGAGGCGCTGTGGGACTTCTTTCCAGCTGAGTAGTGTCTGCAGTTACCCTCACAATCTGCACACAGCCCCAACAACCTCCGCCAAGAGAGCATAGCAGTGTATATGTTACCTGAGAGGCAACATCCAGGGCAGAAAAGGTCTGTAAGTCACTCACTAGTGCTTGTAAAGGTTAAATGCTGTGAGCACAGGGTAATAACTGATCAACTCAGATCTTCTGACAATGGATAACAAGAAGAAACGCTGTTTAGTGGTCTATTAGCAAATGAGTCAAACTGAAACTGTAACAGCATGAAGGAGAAAATGATCCCTCCATCCCCAGTGGAAACTGGCACCCTTGACTGAAAATTTTAGAAATGATGTTGCAGTTTGTACCTGTTGAGAACACATTACCTGTGCATATTAGGGATGCACTCTGACTATAAACACCCCCCATGTTCGTGCCTGTTATGTTTTTGGGTTGTGTATTCATCTGTCTGTCCATCTAATTGTCGTGAATGCAATGTCTCATGAAAGCACTGAGGCTTTTATTTTTTTCTTCATATTTGGCACAAATGTCCAATTGGACTCAAAAATGAACTGATTAGACTTTGCTGGTCAAAGGTCAAGGTTACTGTGACCTTGAGTCCATCTTATTCTCGTGATATTTCAGAAAGGCCTTGAAAAAAATTCCTCAAATTTGGCACAAATGTCAAATTAGACTTAATTATAATCTGATTTTAATTCTGTGGTCAAAGGTCAATGTCACTATGACCTCACAAAACATGTTTTTCACCATAACTCAAGAATTCAATGGCTTATTATAACAAAATTTCACACAAATGTCTTATAGGATAAAATGACGAAGTGATGACATTTTACACCCAAAAGGTCAAAGGTCAAGGTCACTGTGACCTTGAGTCCATCTCATTCTCATGAGTGCAAAATCCCCAAAAGGCATTGAGAAATTTCCTCAAATTTGGCACAAACGTCCACTTGCGCTCATGAATGAACTGATTAGAATTTGGTGGTCGGAGGTCAAAGGTCAAGGTCACTGTGGCCTCACAAAACATGTTTTGGGCCATAACTCAAGAATTAATTCACTAATTATGACAAAATTGCACACAAATGACTAATAAGATAAAATAATGAAGTGGTGACATTTTATATCCAAAAGGTCAAAGGTCAACTCACTGTGATATCATAATGTCCTGCAAAACACTCTCTGGCCATTATTCAACATCATAATTTGAACCAAAGGGGAGACATCTGGTCAGACACTGAATTGGTAACATTAATCTTGGGTGTCCACCTTGAATCTGTGCTGATTGTGTAGATCTTCTGTGCTGTCGGGGGGAAGGTGTGTGTGAAGCATCCATGTTTTCACAGACATGGATGTAAACAGTAAGTGCACGGAGGCAAACAACCACAAGGCGGTTCTACTTTTATTTTGAGTTTACACATTTTTAGGCTCACATAAATCCTAATGATCTGAATTCATGGGATGCAATATGAAATCTAGCATCAAACTAAAGAGGGACCTCTACCTTATCACATTCTGAAGGTGGCAGTTAGTTTGCACACATTTCTAACAGTCGCTACGTCAGTGTGTCTGCATTTTTCTCACATATCTTAACACCTAAACATTTATGTTATATAAATCAGCCAACCACATGACGATGTAGCACAAATAGACCAAAACCATGTAGTTTAGATTACAGTATTATATTTCCTTTAAACTGAATCTTTTTAGATAATTAAATTGACTGAAAAGATTCAATTCCATGTAACCTTCGAGAATATGGAGATACGGTTTCCTGGAAGAAAATGATTAAAGTGTATATTAGAGAACAGCTGAGCTGCCTCATCCCTATCAGAATTTCATCCAGGCCAGCCAGGGCAGAGAGGCCGTCTCCCTGGACTGAGGATTGCTTTTTCGGGGTTATCAGGTCACCGCTGAGCCCCTGGAGCTGCGGCCCCCCATCAGAGAGAACCAGATTAGAAACTAGATCAGATTTTATAACAGGAAAAATAGGCTGAGAGCTGCTCTCTTCATTAATGTGAGGACTCCGGGAGAAAATTTTTGTATTCATGTATTCCAAATCTGAAAGGACCAACACAGACATCTGTTCGCTTCTAAGAGATGGCGAAAGTGGCACCTACACTTAAAAAATCACTGATAGTGCAAAGTACTTTCTGAGAGATGGTAGTTAACTTATGCTTGACAAAATGGTAACACTTTTACATCTGCCATTTGGAAGAAACGTTGATCCAAAGTGCCTTTGAAGCAGAGATTTTTTAACTGTAGTGGTGTTAGTGTCACACTCTCATGCATACAGTACATTTGCTCACACTGGATTCTCGCCATTTTAGAGACGTTGAAGAAACACTGTGATACTAAGCGCTTACAACTCTGGTGATTCTCATTTGCATGTCTTTATTACGATTCCCATCAGATGCATCACACTCACTATTTGTCTACTGTGATTGACGGTACTTCCTCTGATTTAACTGTATCATTCAATCATATATTGGCAAATATTTACTGAGGATTTGCATCCCTTTTGGGGAGACTGTTTGTCAGTGGTAAGCAATAAAAAGCTACTGAAAATTCTATATTTGTTAAAAGGCCACATCAAAGTTTTGGACTTTTTTATTTTATTTTATTATATTTCAAAAACTTAGAGCAGGGTCTTAAATTAGCACCCACCAAATTGGTAGTGGCATGTCAAATTATCAAGCTATTCACCACTTCATGAAAACTGGATGGATGTGTCCCATTTGCAAAGATCAAATTTCAGTATTTGAGCAGTAAAAAGGCACTAAAATTTTATATTTATCAAAGGGTTGGATTAAAGATTTGCTCTTTTTAAAATGTATTTCATTTTGTTTTGAAATCTGAAAGCAGTGTCTGACATTCTGTAATTGTCAGGCCATTCACCACTTCGGTGGACATGGAATACACACATTTGAGTATTTATTATGATCCCCATCAGATGCATCAAACGTGCTATTCATCCTGGGGTCATTTGGGATTGACAGCACTTCCACTAATTTAATTGTAGCAATTCAGTTATTTATTGGTAAATATTTACTGAGGCTTTGCGTCCCTTTTTGGTGAGACTGCATTTCAGTAGTGAGCAATAAAAAGGTATTATTAGAGGACCACATTGAAGCTTTGCGCCTTTTTATTTTAATTTATTTTATTTAGAAATCTGGGAATAAATGGTTGGCAGTGGCATGTAAAATTTTCAGGCCACAATTGCATATTTATTATGATCCCCATCAGATGCATCAAAGTTGCTATTCGTCCTGGGATCCACTGTGATTGGCAGTACATCTTCTGATTTATCTAGATCATTGAGTCATATGTTGGCGAATATTTATTCAAGATAGGCATCCCCTATGGGGAGAACGCAAGAAAAAGTAATAAAAATTCAGTATTCATTTAAGAGTTGCATTAAAGTTTAGTTGTTGTTGTTTTTAATTATATTTCAAAAGCTCAGAACAGGGTCTGAAATGAGCTCCTGCCAAATGTGGAAACATTTTGGCAGTGGTGTGTACAATTGTTAGGCCATTGACTGTTTTGGTGGAAAGGGAAAACGCACAAAAGAAAGCATGATTAGTAACGTTAGCGTATAAGAGGTTAGAGCTACACAATTGAAAGTTGCTCATAAATGCTATACTGAAGCATCCCTATTGGCCGTAGAACTTATTTGTTTTGATTGGTAGTTGATGTTCAATGAATTCTAACCAATAACCCATCAATTAAAAAAATGTTGCAACGTTAAATATTTTTTTGAATTCTTTGTTGACCCAGGCTAAATATGGTCTGTATGCATTGAAATGTATTGACAGTACTGTATATTTTTTGCACGTAGGCAGGTGCACTGGGCTTTACCCTCCATGTAATGTTATTTGTGTAAATTTATTGAACATTGAAACCTTCACATTAAATGATGCTGGAGAGACTGAACTGTTGTTCTTTCATTTAGCACATAGATTTCAATAGTGGCAGATAAAATTTCGAGATGGCTATGTGCCACAGTGGCGGGCAGTGAAACAAGTAAATTTCAGATTCTGTCTAACAGAACAAATCAGAAAAAAATCAAACAGATTAAAAAAAATGTTCAACCTCTGCACACCTGGATGACAGGTGAAGAAAGACATTCCCTGTGGTATAGTTTGGAAACATGGCTTCTTTAAAAACGTAATCTCTCCCACTGCTCCTCAGGTTATGGCATGATGACCGACGGCACCACCACGTTCGTCAATGCTTCAGCCTGCACTGTCAACTTCCTGCCCATGAACGCTCCCATTGTCTTTGACCTTCCAAATCCTAGGACCACATGACTAGAGGAAGCTCGCCCCCAGTCACCTGCCGCCAATCAGGAGAAAGGAGCCAGGAGAGGTAGGTGAGGTCGGTGGGCAGAGCAGAGCACATTCTGTAAATATAAGGGCAGTCGTGTGTTTGACGCAACACTTATGCTACATGCCTGGAGACGGAGCGGACTCAGTGAGGGACGCTCCCTAATGCTATTAATGTTATTTAATGTGCCATCATTTCTTCATCTCAAAACTGAGTCTAAAAGCAGAGGAATGGACGAGCAGAGAGACGCTTTTAGATGCGGACAAACGGATATTTCTCTGTCCTCTTTTACTGCACTGACAATCTGATGTGGCTCTCAGAGAGACGAAAGAGACACCCCGACGTCCCTGTTGGCCTTTTTCACTTCATTTAAATGAACTGTAAACATTTGGACTCAAAGTGAAGCAACCCAACGCCTCGTCTACATGAGACTTTTGGTTAAGGCACGACTCAACAGCAGAACATTTGCCCGGGGGATTGTAACAGAACTTTCCTCCCTTCCCACTTTTAAACATTAATTTCCTCATTTCTTCCCCTCCATCTTCCTCCTGTTTCTCTCCTCTCCTCGGGCCCGCAGCATGATGGAGTGTGTTCTTTTTGCCAGTGTGTGTGTGTGTGTGTGTGTGTGTGTGTGTGTGTGTGTGTGTGTGTGTGTGAGATCAAAGCAAGTGTGTGAGGGCAGCAAGAGGTCTCTGCCAGGGGCTGTGTGAGAGTCGGGGTGTCAAACATGTTGACACCGCTCCCCTGGGCCTCATTACAGCCCTCATAAGCCTCTTAACCGGGAGAGAGGAGGACGCTGAGGAAACCGCGTGCAGCACTTCCTTCCACGCAGCTCCACTTTCACCTTTTCTCCTCTTTTTCATTTCTTCCTCCCTCGCCGTCCTTCATGCTGTGAATGAGTAGCACAGCTTTTCAGCACCAACCGAAATTCCGAGCTTATAGACTTGGAAAAGACAGCAGGTAACAAGCGACGTAAAGGTGCTACTTCTGGACAGTCATTCTGAGCCATGGTGATTGTTTCAAGGACCCTCCCTGGTGTTGGGAGCAACGGGACATTCGATCCTTTATCAAGAGGAGTAAAGCTGTAACTACATGTACTGTAACTGGTCTATGTAAATGTTCTCTGTCAATGTAAAGAAAAAAAACTTGAAGTTTTCTTGAAGATTTCCAAGTTGTTGCTATGCTTTTCAAAAAAAAAACAAAACTTGTTAATATTTGTGGTTGTTACTTTTCCTTTGGTCTATTTCTTAGTAATGTAAATGCTTATTATGGTATTTCCTTCTCTGTGAAGCTGCTCGGCCCCATTTGGTGATTATTAACTCTTTCATGTCCCTTAGCAGTTTGTCTGTGTTTAAAAAAAAAAAGAGGAAAAAAAAGCCTTTCATTTTTTTTCTTTGCTCTATTTTCTGAATAAGGCCGTTCTCAGTGAGAGTCTGAATGTGCTTAGCATAACAAGACCACGTCACACTTTGATCTTCCTGCTCTCCGACATTATGTATGAACGTTCCCCGGGGCTGAAGTTTACTCCCACTTCACTCCGGCTTCCTCAGCACATCAGCATTCATTGTGCCAGCTGATGTCTTAATGTTTCCAAAAAGGCAAAAGAGGAAAGAGCAGCGGAATTGCTCACCAAGAAAACCAGTG
Source organism: Cephalopholis sonnerati (assembly GCA_019142605.1). Taxonomy (NCBI): domain Eukaryota; kingdom Metazoa; phylum Chordata; class Actinopteri; order Perciformes; family Serranidae; genus Cephalopholis; species Cephalopholis sonnerati. The sequence continues at coordinate 32,717,140 of JAGQAX010000022.1, read as the reverse complement.
TGTGTGGATAATGGAGGGAGGTGCGAGCATGAACGTTGTTGCCTGAGTGTCTGTACGTGTAATGTTTATGTTAATGTGGAGCAGTTTGAGTTTTAGGCCCTGAAATTGAGGACATTCTGTTCGATCCTCATTTCTGCAAGGTTAAGAATTAGAATTAGGTTTAGACTAAAGATTGAGTTTAAGGTGTGTGCTGGGTGTAGAGAGTATGGGAACTGCAGCTTAATAAAACAGGCAAATAGAGAAATCTATTAACTAATTTAACAACACATGCATTTGGTGGTTAATTTGTAAACTTTAAAGTCCTTGAACACAGAATATGCTGGTCTGACAGTTGAGGGTCTGATAACATGGTCACCTGACAATAAAACCATGAGGATAAAGGGTACCGTTTGAAATGTAGAATCTTTTCAGATGAATGATGACACATCTTCAATCAGAACTCTTGTCCTGTGATATTAAGATGTTGTACCACCTACAGGAGATGGTTGTAGTAGACCTTTACAGCCACCCTACAGTAATACCAGACCCAAGCAGTCAGAATGCATCCAATCGCCAGAATTTTTTCACATGCACATTTACGCAAACCACGGATACCTTACGTTATTTTGTAGCAAATACGTTGAAACTTAACGTTTCTTAACAGCAACATGTGTTTTGGTTCTGGCACAAAAACCACTTGGTTGTGCTTGGGAAAAGAACATGTTTTGGCTTAAAACACCCATGTTTGGTGGTATGAAAGGCGCTGAAAAGCAGGGCTGAGTAGGCAAAAAATGCCCAGGTTTGGTGGCTCAGCGCCACCAGGAAATGCCACACTACTCAGTACGTTTACATGACAATAGAAACAACTGATTTATTGTTAGTCCGACTAAAATTGTACCTTTAAAATACATGCAAACATGTTAGTCCAACTAAAATCATACTAAACTGAATTTCTCAAAGTCGGACTAACACTCTCAGATAAAGTGATTGGGAGCTGAATTACTCCTCATGTGTACAGTCAATCGGACCCAAACTCGCCGAGGCGCTCTGTGCATGCTCCACAGTTTCCACCCCAGGCTTTGACCTGGAAGTCAAATGGCATTAAATACGTAACAGAAGATGAGAAGAAAATGAGAAAGTAAACCGTACAGCACGGACAAAATGCATAAAGCTGTAAAGTTGTGCATCATGGTACCAGTTTGCTGCTAGCTAACCATAGCTAACTTGTTTGTTGATAGTTTGCTCTGTGACGTAATAGGCCAACAGGAAAAAGGTCCAATACTAACTAGCTAAAAGGGGGCATATCGGCACCTATTGTAGTGGAGTCAGACATACTTCGGTCAATAAATCTATTCCCCTCTCATGCTTGTTTACTGGGACAAGGACAGTAGTCCAATTAAATGGTCTTGTCGAGCTGTAACCATAGCTCCACTTAACTGTGCATGTAAACGTACTAAATGTGTTAGTTAAAAAACACCCAGGCTCAGAGGCTCAAACGCCACTGGGAAACGTCACAATATGTTGGTGAAAATTTGTTGGTGCCACAAACAGCAATTGAAATGCCATGAAGGGTCACCTAAAAACAAACGGTTTATTGTGTGTTGTCCTCGCACAGTGGTCTGCAGCTTGGCAGCCGTCTAACCTAGGTGTAACGCCATCCCCTTAACCTCCCGATGTAACATATGATATTCTACAAAAAAATGCATGCACAACAGTTTGTATGTTATCCTAGGAATTTGCCCCCAGTGAATGACATTACATCCTGAACGTACAGTTACGTGATTAACGTAAAGTTTCAGAGGTTAGGTTTAGGCAGTTAGGCAATTAAAGTTACTGTGGTTAGGTTTAGGAAAAGAAACATGGTAAGGACGTACCCTTAAGATGACTCAAAGTTTACTCAAAGTTTACACAGATCTGAACATGCAACTCAAGGGGAAAGTCGCAGGCAAAAGTCTGTTTTTTTGGTGACCCATCCACCACCTCAACTTTCCTCACAAGCGTTTGGGACTGCTTCCCTGTTTATTGCTGTCAGCGCATTGGTCACCTGATCGCAGCCTTTCGAAATATGTGGGATATGTATGACTTTAGGGGCATTGCTTTTCTTAGGAAGCATATGAAAAAAATTGTGAGAATAGCCTGCCTGATGACAAAGTCAGCTCATACACTTATCAAAAGCTTTACCTGGCACTATCCCCACTGGAAAAACACTGATGGGTTTCCACAAAACACCCATGTTTGTAGTCAAAAAAGCAGCTGGAAACAGAAGCCTGTTTCCAGCTGCGCGTAGGTGACATGCCATCCACCATTCCCCTTCGCATGTCCCCTAAGTGTCGCACAACCCACCATCGACTCCACCTCCAGACAATTAGGTCAGCTCATATACTGCGTCACTTTAGAAACTTTGATATGATATGTATGTAACAAAAAAGTGGAATATATTTGTGGTTTGCAGAATGGTAAAATGCCAACATTGTCTTCTGGCATCTGGGCAGGTCTAAAATTAAAAAACACATTGTCAGTCTGACCTTGTCACATATTGAGGCTTGGTCATAGATTTTCCATGTTGATATATGACATGTAAGGTACCCAGGGTGTGTTGGTTGTTGACCTTCTGGGACATGTCAGCTTCAGCCTGTTACATGCATTGTTTATCGTCAAAATACATCTCCGTTTTTACAGGAAACGTAAAGTTTGCATACAGTCTCTATCAAATTCAATGCAATACATTAGTACAACACCCCAAATTGACTTTTTTTTTCCTTCCTTCAACAACAAACGCATGTGGTTATGTTTAGCCAATGCATGAACGTGGTTGGATGAAAGAGGATAAAAGAACAGGGTTCGACTTTACAGTCTTACAGGAAGCAAACACCAGCCTCCTGCATGAAAGTCAGTGGTTGTTGGACCCATCCACCACCCCTCCCACAGGCCCTGCTCTGACTTCCGCAGCACAACAACTTTCATTGTTGTTGTGCTGCGTTTCCCTTCTTTCATGGTAACGTGAAAGGATACTTTGGAACATTTTGGTGGTATCTCAGGATGCTAAACTGCCAACTCCATAAATACACCATGCTAGACTACACTACAGACTGTATGGGTCGTCACTGCTGCGGTAGTGAACCAATCACACGTCACATCAAAGAACATTTGCAGTAATTGGTGACAAGCAAAACCTTACAGTCATTTTTTTTTCTAAACCTGGAAGCAAAAAGGCTCAAATGCAGGTATTGTTTGCCTGGGGAAATTTAGATTACAATTGGTACTGGATTATTTTGGTCAATACCTTAAAGCTATCAAGTTATCCGTTATCCAGCCCTTGTTGTCAAGCTGTGTGCCGCAACCAATAACAACAATGGGGAGAGCTATTGACAAGACAGAGGCTGCTTTCAAGGCTGTTCTAAATCGACATGTCTTCTCAATAAGGCCAGACATCGAAGTTTGTTTTTATCCACTCCGCTCTAAAACAGATATGTTGGCTTGACTACATATCAGTATGGACTTAAAATGATATTAGATTCAGGTGGATACATTTGTCCTTAGCAGTTGGTTAGAGAAAATCAAATCACCCTCTCCCACAGAAATCGGTTGAAGTGGACGCAATGTCAGACATTGGTGTGGCAAGTTGAGAATTGCGTCAATGCATGGAGGGCCTCTCCAACAAGCAAGTGTCTGACGCCAGAGGTCACTGACGAAGTGGCGGTTTTTGACAACTTCAGACTGAGACTGTCATGTCATACTCTGCTTTGCTGCTTTGAGTTTGTCATATAAAACAGAAAAACTGTTCTTAATCATGAATTAACCCTGATAATGTTTTTAATTTCCCATTTCTTCTATCACTGTTAAGCTAAGGTACTTCCTGCAGATGTTTAGAATTAAAAGCCGACTTGGAAAGTTAGAGGGTGTTTTATGGTATATTAAAGTTTCCCTCGTCAAGCAGATAAAACTTTTCCTGCTCAACTCCTTAATTGTTTATAAGAAACAGTTGCACCAGTTTCTCAGTAGCAAGTCTCACTTCACTAATTGGTTTTGTTGGATCGTAAGAACAAGTAATGGTTCTTTGTTGACTGCCGGCACAATATCTCATTACAATCCTCTTCAAAGAAACAGAATTTAAGGCTTGAAGTGGACTTTCGATCAGGGTTAGCAAGAATAGATTGAATGTAGCCAGTGGAAAGTCCGTACAAGTACAACACAGGTGTGAATGTGTGCGTGTGTGTATGTGTGTGTTTGTGTGTGAGTGTATTTAAGAGTGTTAAGGAAAAAAAGTGCTCAGCCTCATCATTTAAAACACAGACTTAATTAATGTCCACGAAGGAAAATGTTCCAAGAGAGGAATAAAGGGAACTATTAAAAACCAAAAGATGGGAGGAACTTTCATCTGAGTTTCATGAAAAGCTGTCTGTTTGGTCCCACTCTCCACTTCCAGTCCTCATTTAGATGTCTCGCTTTGATGCTCCTCTGCTTCAGTAGCTGTGTTATGTGTTTCCTGTTTTCTCTGAAAAAAAAGTGCTGTACTATTTCTTGATTTCTTTCTTGAGGCATGCTTAAAGGAGTTAATGACTTCTGCTACCCAGACAATCTGCATATGAAGAGTTTTGTTCCAAAATGAGATATCCACTGTTTGAAAAAAGGGACGCCTACACAGGCACAATGATTGACAGCTGAAACTTAAAAGCAGATCGTGGTGGTACTTTTTGAAGCGTCGTTAACTTGTGTTTTTGGTAACGTTTGTACCGGCTGGATCCTCTTTATTTCAGTAAGACTGGATGGTTATAAACTTCAGGTCTTTTTTTAAATGGATGTATAGCATTTTGGAATAAAAGTGTTCATATGGTATTGTATTTTGCTGTTGGGGACATTTTTTTTAAAAAGTGTAAAACAAGAAAATGGAGACCCAACGGCTGCAAAATGTTACTGTGTTGCTCCTGGAGACAACTCTAAAAATGTAAAGTACCTCTCTTTCTTAAAGATTCTGCTGGTTCTGAGAGATTATTCACCGATTGAATAAAACCTTATCTGTGACCGCTGGATCATGCTTCCTTACTTCCATCCTCGCTTTCTCTTTTGTCTCTCCCCTCTTTTATTTCTTGTTCCAGAGAGAAAAAAAATTAGAGGTGGTGAGGAAACTTTTCTCGTCCTGGTTCTTCCCTTTTGTTCCAATCAAAGGTATCTGTGTCTCGTATCAATTATAGAGCCCAGAGCAGCCAGTTAATTTCCAGTAGCTAAACCCTCGCCGCTCCGTCTCTGTCTCCCATTTTGTTCCGCAGGTCTTCCACACCTCTGCACATTCTAATGAGAACCCTCGTTCAAATAATTACATTAGTAATCCCGGGGGAGACCGGGTAATTTATTCGCGGATGGCTTTTTACTTTGCCATTAATACAACTAGCTTTCATATACTCTTGTCTTCCTCCAGCTCCCTCCCTCCCCTCTTTTTTTCTCACTCTGCCTCTCCAACCACAATGCTGAGCTCTTTTTCTCAGTTCTGATCATCCCTTTTCCATTTCCATCTGCTCGTCCCTCTCTTCGCTCCCTCAGATAATGATTCCCAGCTCTCTACATTTTTCTCTCCTCTCTGAGAGCTACTGTACATCTTGCTGCTGCAGCATTTCCTTTGAATGAATGACAGACGTCCCCTCTATCTCCTTGTCATCCATCTCACTTCACACTTCCCATCGGAACAAAAGATGCGCCCAGTGCTTCCCGTCGTCTGCATCATTAAAAAGGCACTTTATTTGATTGGCTTTGGAACACAAATCAGTGTCAAATAGTCGGGCAGGAGACAGAGGGTGGAGAAGTCTCAAATCATTTATCAATCTCTCCTTGTTCTTCTTTTCAGTTTTCGTTTTTCAGTCATCACATCCTGGGATGGATCTATTTGTCGTATTAGTGGCAGATCAAATTTTAAATTCTAAAGTCTCGCTGTCAGGGCCAGATAAATGCACCAAGCTGCCCAGGGGCAAAAATGAGCTGTGGGCCAATTTCTTCACCCCCCTTCCCATATTAGATTGTGATCTGTGATAATGTGATGAATGCAATTTTTGATTGTTACTGCTCTCACGAACTATTTACACTTAGAGATTTTTGATGAATATTCATCAGTAATGTGATTATAATGACTAGGTGGGTAAAGGCAATGGAACAGGTAGAACAGTCAGGTAAATTCAGAAAATGACTTCAATTTACTGTAATGCAGCCTTTAACACCAGGAAAAGACAATGCTGGATATTACAATATCCAAAAGGAAATATCTAGTCTCATATCATGATATTGATGTAATGACAATCTATTAAAAGTAGTCTGACATATGGCCTTTGCCTGGGTCCAGATCTTGAAATCCACCCACTCAACCGAGTTGACTGATTCGTCGGGCATCATAGCATGAAATAGCAATTTTTTTGTAAAAAAGCAATTGATTCAGTGAGCAGTGTGGGGATTCTAATGATTAGCCAATCAGCACCCTGGGTGGGACTAGCGCTGTTGCCAAGCTGTTGTCTGCTGTGCTCCAGAACCAATGGAGTACTAACAACAATGGTGACCTGTTTAGACAAGATAGATGCTGCTATTGAGATTGTTCTAAATCAACATGTTTTTTCAATATGTACGTTGTCATGACTACGCATGAGTGTGGACTTAAAATTACATTAGATTCAGACAAATATGTGGGTCTCTAGTGATTGGTTAGGGAAAATCACATCCCCCTCCTCCATGGAAATCAGTTAGAGTGGATGCAATGTCAGACTGAGGATGGAAACGGAGTGTGACAAGTTGACGATTCTGTCTGATATCAGACAAACAGGGCCTGCCTTAAAAGTAGCATAACATAACACCAGGCTGAACAAGTGTTTCACTGTCCACTCTAGTTAACCTTTGCGTGTGTGTTGCAGATCTGAATCACTCAATTGCTCAGTTGGTGTAACCAGCAAAGGTAAGGATGGGGCATTGCTGTATGCATTTTTTCTTAAACATACGTTTGTTTTATGGACATGTCTAACAATTGTTTTGTGAACTTAACTGAACCTGACCATCTGCGATACCTTCATAAATTAAGTTTGATCACTGTCATGTCCCTTTAGGCTTCCTCTGTCCAGCTACATGAATGACCCAACACAGTGGTTGGACAATGGTGATGACGTGATGCCGCTCTGCTCTATTTGTATGTGTGTGACACTGGTGATGTTTCAACAGTTACACAGCCCAGCAGTCAGGGAACGTACTTCGTGTAACGTTAGACATGTTTCAGGATTTTTATAACAATATTTCAAACAACAGTCAAACAATGTGCATTCAAGACATTTCCAACCAGTGTTTCTAATTTCATAACTTTTCATGACCATGGGAACCGTGATAGAGAATTCTCACACAAAAGATTATCACTTACATTAATGATCCAGCACCCAGTCCTAAAGGTTTAATAGTGAGTGAGTGCGTTGTGTCTTATTTTGGCAAAAATAAGAAAAAATCTAGCTACATAGCTAGCTACATATACATGAAAAGGAACAACAGAAAAATGGCAACAAGCATGAAAGAGACTGACACAAATGTACGTGCTGCAAGCAACTCTTAAATGTTTATAATTTTAATCTTCTATATTTCTTTGATCAGTGTGAAAAACTTCTCTCTTGCTCTGGGATACATCACTGGCTGCTGTTTGGTTACAGCAAAAAAAATAACTCGTTCCAAAATCACCTGGCATAAACACAATGTCAGGCTGAATGAGTCAAGCAAAATGGCAATGTTATGTAGCAACTCTTTCAGCAGACAAGAATGCCAATAAAGGACAGCTGTACAAAACCACAGAATATATTCACTGACAATAGTTTTTAAAATTCTTGCTTTCTACCATATCTGCACATGACAACTACCACACGACTTGAGGTTTAAGTTTATTGCAGGTCTGTGAAGTCCGACATGCCACACTTCTATTCACCACCCCGACATTCGCACCCTTACTTTCCACTTCGTTACTGAAACACTTTTGTTGGCACTAAACACAAATCTGAGGTGCTGAATTTCCAACAGGGACGTAATTCCTACCCAACCAACATTTGTGTGTGGGACTAATGTGGGTAGAAAATGGGCTGAGAAATTGGCCCTATATGGGATTGTCCATGAGTTCCATATTGACCCTAAGCCAATTGCCCACATGGGTGGGTTTACCCAAGTGGGCTCTATATGGTAGGGCTATGTGGGTACTAAGTGGGTATGGGTCCAAAATGGGCACCCTATCTGGGGCTCACTTAGGTTAACCAACCCATGTGGGCTATTGGCATGGGGACAATGTGGAACCTGTGTACAGTCCCATATAGGGCCTATTTTTCAGCCCATTTACTACCCACATGGGCCCCACATACTGACACTGGGCTCTTATTTAATAATGAATATTTAAGAGTAGGTAAAAACACAGAGGCTACTTTGAGGTGCTCACCACTTCAGGTTATATTTTGCTCTCTACAGTGCATATTACCATTTCACAAATAAAATAACACACTTGCAATTAATCAAATAGCCTAACCTGTTATTGTCAAACAGTAACCCTGTGGCCCCTGAGTGTCTTGGGGCAGCAGCTGTAGGCATCTGAATGAAGGTCAGTGAAGAAAGGCCCACAGGAAGTTGTTGTAGCAGATCCTCCCCGTGGTGTCGGCATCAAAATAAGAGCTGAGGTGGAAGAACTCCTCCTCTGACAGTTTGATGCTGAAATGGCGCAGCACCTGCAGGGCAACGACAGCAGGAGTTGGAGTGTGTCCATGTTTGTGTGTGTCGCAGTGTATTAGGTTGGGGTTTAGAAGATGTCATTCCTAACCAGGTTGCTAATTGTTTCTATCGATTAGCTCGGGGAGCGTTGTCATCAGTAAATTGTACAGCAGGTAAATGGCAGGGACAATAAAAGTGGAGTGTCAGCTGCTGTTCTCTGGGGCCAAAATGTCAGTGTGGTCTTGTTTCAACCTTGGGTTTAATTGAACAATTAAAATTACTGATTGGCTGTCAAGTGAACAGGTGTGTGTGTGTGTGTATCTGTGTGTGTGTGTGTGTGTGTGTGTGTGTGTGTGTGTGTGTGTGTGTGTGTGTGTGTGTGTGTGTGTGAGAGAGAGAGTGTATGTGCTTGCAAGCTTGAGCTTCATGGATTTCCAGTCACTCTCCATCATTCTCATTCAGACATTTTGATAGAAGAGACACAAGCGGAGCTCAAAATGGTCGCATCAATAATTCATAAAGAACCAGTTTATCTCGGAGTGTTTGACGCTGAGCAGGTGGAGCTCTGCAGGGTGAAGCGCTGCAGGGTGACCTCACCTTCCTGAAGTCCTGTACAGAGACACTTCCTGTGCGGTTGCGGTCGGATGTTAGGAAGCAGCGTCTGATAGAGGTCCAGGAGGAGCGGACCACATCGTGTATCCTCAGCATGACCTCCACGCAGTCTCGGCTCAGAACACTCTGGCTCGTCTGAACCGGACCAGAGCAGGCAGGATCGCATCAGAGCGCAAAGTACAAGGCCAGAAAAAGGAGACATGAACAATGAGAAAGAAAAAAAACAACAAATAAAGGTGAGAGCCCCCGCATTATTGGTAATATTTCACTTCTTCACAAGCTGAGCTTTGAAACAAAGTGTTTTTTGTTCTGTGATCAGATAAAAAGGTTTTGTCTGTACACACCATCGACTCAGATGAGATGCAGGGGGTCTCTGCAATTTTACACAGATGGTGGGTTCGGCCGAGACAATGCAGGTCTTTGTGATTCCAAAGTTGGTTTGGAAGGTTGCAGCTCATGGGTTGCCAGATTAGGCCCTCACCCACACGCTCCATTGAAGCTTGGGGCTCGGCTTAGTTGCTCAGCGGGGGTCCTTTTAGAATGTGCCCACCCGTGTGTCATTGTTCAAAGCTTCATATACACCTCGCCATGCCAAAAAAGCACTGCGACTTACCAAACTCGCCCAATTTGCTTGTCATAGGAGGCGATAGTCAAGAGCCTGAGGGTGGGAGGTCCCCGCTGAGTTTACACAATCTGGCAACCCGCCGCAGCCCATCACCACCCCCTCACATTCCAGAGCCACCCCCCTCCCATTTTACTGTAACCCAATTTCAACTTGCAGCCAATAAAACTACAATAGATCAGACGTTAAACGGAGGAAAGGAGAGGGACTACAGAGTTAATTTGAAATGTGCTAATGTGCTGCTCAGCATGGGGATGTGTAGCTGAAAGTACGTACCCTGTGTCCCAATTTCACGCTAAACTCAAACTGTGAGGACTGGATACATGAGGGAGAAGTAGATTTACAAATGTTAACATGCATCCTGAAGTCATTTGAGTTCTCAGCTGTGGACAGAACTGCACCAGGTGAACTAAGCGGAGGAAAAACAAATGACTCATTGGAAAAACTGTTTTTACTTGCAATTTTGAATATCAATGACAAAATGATTTTGTGTCACAGGTAGTGTTAATATTTTGTTTGGTACAACTTTCGAAAAGGTCAGCCTGTATCAAGGTTTTATGAGCTGTAACTCATGGCTTGTTCATGGTTAATTAATAGCTTACTTAATAAATAATTTATGAGATATCAATTAGGTCAACTTTTGGGTTGCCATGTTGTGAAAAGTCTGCAGTTACTAATGTTAGAAAGCCATTAATTAAGGGTGATACATATCAAGTCCGTTGTTATTAGTGTGAATGTGTCATTTACTAAAGGTAATTAAAATGAAGTCAACAACAGTGAACGTTAATAAGTTCTTAATAAATTAACCCATTTGTACTCAAAGACTAGATTTTGTAATGATAAGGAAAAATGCCAAAACAGCTCTTCTGATTGGTCTAAAGCCAAGGTCTTCAACAGGTGGTTGCCAAATTATTGCTTGATCATTTTTTTTAAACCTTTTTTTTTTTTCCAAAAATTAAAAAGCCATAAAATACATATCGCCATAAATCCAACATGTTATTAGTGAAAATAAATCAGCCTATTCATAAACAAAACCCCAACCCATTTAGTTAACAATAGACAACAATGCTAACTGCTAACCATGAATCATTGTCAAATGGATTCATGATATATTAATATATGAATCTGTCAATAGTTAATATTTTAATCGCTCAGTATTGTATGCATCATAAAGTATGTTAATACCTGCCACTTTAAGCCCAACATGTTATTGTAGGCCCAGTTTATGCAACTCAATACTGTATGTATATATATATATATATACATATATATAAATATAGTAGGGGGGGTCTGTCTTTCAGCTAAGGGGTCCTTGGCCTGAAAAACATTGAAGCCCCCTTGTCTGAAGTTTTGAAATCTAGTACCAACATACTTTGGGTATCTAACAGTGCAACTTTGAAATGTTAAGATCACATGAAAAATAACACGTTCATCAATGGTCAAAGTCAGGATTTTTGAAAATACAAGATGCAAAACGCAAAACTTGTGTTTTTTAAAATTTCTTTGATTTTCATGGACAGGATCTCCAGGCCAATTTGGGGACCTCAGAATTGCATCTCTGCTTTTTGTAGATGATGTGGTTCTGCTGGCTTCATCACACCGTGACCTCCAGCATGCACTAGGGCAATTTGCAGTCGAGGGTAAAGCTGCCAGGACAAGAGTCAGTGCCTCCAAATCTGAGGCCATGGTTATCTGCTGGAAAACAGTGGATTGCCTCTTCTGGGTTGGGAGAAAGTTACTGCCTCAAGCCAAGGAGTTCGAGTATCTTAGGGTTTTGTTCATGAGTGAGGGTAGAATGGAGCGTGAGATGGATTGGGAGTTTGTCGTGGCTTCTACAGTGATGCAGGCGCTACACTGGTCCGTCGAGGTGAGCAAAGGTTTTGATTTACCGGTCCATCTACGTCCTTATCCTCACCTAGTGGCTGAAATGAGTTTCCTCAAAAGGGTGGCTGGACTAAGCCTTAAAGATAGGGTGAGGAGCTCGGACATCCAGAGGGAGCTTGGAGTAGAAGCCTCTGCTCCTTCACGTCGAAAGGGGTCAGTTGGTGTGGTTCAGGCATCTAATCAGGATGCCTCCTGTGCGCCTCCTGCTGGAGGTGTTTCGGGCACACACCACTGGTAGGACGCCCCGAGGTAGACACGCAACACGCTTGAGGGATTATATATCTCATCTGGCCTGGGAACACCTTGGGGTTTTGTTATGAGTTCATAAATACTAAATATTTGATTGAGCTCCCTGTAGTATCTGAGATACAGCTACTTTCTTATCAAACTATGTTCAGTGTTTGAGTTCATGAGACTACTGTTTTGTTTTTTTTTTTTCTTTTTTAAATTGTATATGTGTATTCCAACACATTCTAACTCCGACCACATCACATATAATTATTTGGTCATGGGCTTTCCACATTGGCATACGATGTGCAAGGTACCATGGGTGTGTTGGTTGTTGACGTTCTGGGATGCCGTGTCAACTTCAGCCTGTGACATACATTGTGTGTTTTCAAAATACACTTCCATTTTCACAGGAAATGTACAGTTTGCATACAGTCTCTTTTAAAATAAATGCACTATGTTGGTACAACACTGCAAATTTTCTTTTTTTTTCCTTCAACAACTAATGCATGTGGTTACGTTTAGGCAATATACACACGTGGTTGGGTTTAGGAAAACATGACAAAATGTAGTATATGAAGAAATCACTTTTAAGTCAAACATTTGACTGATTTTGAAAATTTCATTAGATCTGTGCTCAGGCAAGCCCAGAGAACACTTTCGCTAAGGAAATTCAAAATTTCAGTTGCGGGCACAAATGAGTTTACTTGAATCCAGATGCTTTGTGACCTTTTCCCTGAAAATCAGAGGTCAAAGGAGGGACACAGGACAGATCACATGTGTATGTCGCAGTGTCACAAACAGATGGATTCAGGAAACACTTTTTGTGTCACAGGAGCTTATTCCATGCACACACTGAATTGCAATGACCAATATATATACATATACATGTATGTGTGTGTGTGTGTGTGTGTGTGTGTGTGTGTGTGTGTGTGTTTTTTTTTTTTACCGTTGTAACAGGAGGAGGGAGTTTACATCGCCCAAATGGCATCTTGGCCTCTGCCAATTTTAAGTTCAGGAGGAAGTGACGAAGGAAGTTGTGATATGAAACGCAGCCATTATTGATGATGTCAGACTTCGCAGCCAGATGCTCAAACTGCTCCTCAGTCACACTAATGTTGAGAGACTGGAGGATCTCTGCAACACACAGTCAGACATTAGGATATAGCAGATAGACGGTGCGTCATATACGATGCCTGTGGTTTGCCGCTCACCTAGGAAGGAGGTGGTGCTGATGTGTCCCTCTCGCTGAGGATCTTCCTCGGTACACTTCCTCTGGATCTCCTTCCAGCAGTGCTGCACTGCCCAGCGCAGCCTCCTCTCCATGCTGCCCAGCGGGCTTCCTGTTCCCGGCCTCCCCACCGAGGCGGGACGCCTGGAGGAGCACTGGGGGGCAGACTGAGAGAGGAATAAGGGGAGGTGAGGAGAAGGGCTGCACAACTACACTAGAGAAAAGAGTGGTTTGCACCAAGCAGCTAATTCTAACAGCGTGCCTACATAAGAGGCATTGAAATAATACATGAAATAATTACAATTTTGGCCATTACACCTTCCCATTGCACAAAAAACCCGAACACCTGCTGATCCATGGCTTTTGTATTTAACTGGAAAGGTTACAATCAGTATTCACTTCTGGGTCAAATGGCTCTGCAGTAATCACGGGTATTCATTGGTTCCAGCTCTGATTGGCTCCGATCAGCAGTGATTTCTAATTTTAGCCCCTTTACAAGCAAAATACAATGAAAATGAAATAACAAGACGTGCAAAACGAAATACCAACCATCACGCCAAAGCAATGCTCAAACATTGAGCCAAATTTAGTCTGAAACAAAATATCAAAAAAGAAGTAACCACTGACACATTTCCACAGACCTCCATAATGCTTTCTACTGTTTACTAACCTCTTTTCTGGCCTGTCTGTGATGTCGCACATGACACACCAGTTAAAAAAAAAAACAGAATGGAGTACTTGTGTACTGCAGAGCCATGTGCATGACTTTAGTCTACTGGCAATGGGAAAGGAGTCTATTACCTATTTTTAATGAGTGTTTCCACATCTAAACTAGAATAACTGCTTCACGATTGTATGCCTCCATGAACCAGTCAAATTGCAGAAACATGGATGCTTCAAACACATCTTTCTCCTGGCAGCACAGAAGATCTATACAATCAGCACAGTTTCAGCACAGGTGGACACCCAAAATTAGAGTCACGAATTCAGTATCTGACCAAATGTCTCCCTATCTGCTCAGGAGTTATAATGTGGAATAATGGCCAGAAGAGTGTTTTATGCAGAACATTATGATGTCACATTGAAGTTGACCTTTGACCTTTTGTATATAAAATGTCACCACTTCGTCATTTTATCCTATTAGACATTTGTGTGAAATGTTGTCATAATTAGCGGATGAATTCTTGAGTTATGGCCAAAGACATGTTTGATGTGGTCACATGACCTTGACCTTTGACCACCAAATTCTAAGCAGTTTATTCTTGAGTCCAAGTGAACGTTTGTGCCAAATTTAAAGAATTTCCCCCAGGGTGTTTTTAAGACATTGTGTTCTCAAGAATGCAATGATTGAGGTCACAATGACTTTTGACCTTTGACTTCCAAATTCTGATCTGATCGTTCTTGACTCAAAGTAGATGTATGTGCCAATTAAAAAAAAATCTTCAAGGTGTTCTTGAGGTACCGCATTCACAAGAATGAGACAGACGAGGTCACAGTGGCCTCATTCTTGAGTCCAAGTGGACAATTTTGCCAAATTTGAAGAAATTATGTTTAGGTGTTCTTGAAATTGTGTTAATGAGAATGGGATGTCGTATGTAAGGGGGAACACAGGTACAGAGGGACGGATGGACAGACAGATGGACAACCTGAAAATATACCTCTGGCTATAGCTGTTGACGGCACAGAGCCATAAAAATAAAAGCATAAACTTACTAATTTTGGTGGAAAATGGGTATCAGTGTTTGGCTGAATATGTTATATCATTTATCTTGTGTAGTGTCAGTGAAGTTACACAAAACTTGAGTTTTGGAGTCAAGTGCAGAGATGAAACTGGTTTCTACTGGTGTCTAATCAGAAAATGTGGCTAAAGTTGTGCCTACAGCTTTGATCAGCCCAGAATTATAAATTGCTCCTTGAAGTCTTGCAGGACTAAACAGGCATCTGCTTAACATAATTTCCAGTATGCTGTACAGTGAATTACTGATATTTCACCAAACACCCTCCCTTCATACACCTTATTGGACAAAAGGTGTCGACAAAGGACTCACATGTAGTTCTGTTTGCTCTGTCCACCCCGCTCAACTGTAATTGCTCTTTGCTTTTAATCTGCAGACTGATAAAACACGGCGGACATTCTGGAAATGTCAAATATCTCCAAAAGAAGTTTCTGAGGAAATATGAAAAGGCGACACAGTTACTGGATCTTTCTCTTTGTGTACATGAAGCAAATTTTCACCTCATGTTATTTGCAGGAATTTGACAGATGGAGTGTCTTTGCAGTCTGTGTTTATTCGCCCCAAACAGCAAACGTACTGACTGTACAGACGTTAGCTGTAGCTAGGTAGCAACATACACACAGGGTGTCTTTGTAATTGCTCTGACACATGCTGATTTTTTAATGCATTTTTACTGCGGCATTGTATCTGTGATTTCATTCTGAGCATGCAGTGTGACATTTTGGCACGGGAAAACATGTTTTTTGCAAATATATTTTGTAGAATAATTTTATTTGAGTGAGCAAAATCTATTCTCAGCTCAATACATTTATTTCTGTTTGCCATTATCAACATAAGTGCACAATAATAACCCCTCTCATCCAGTTTTACTTATTTTCCGACTCTTACATTTTTTGCTCGGTGTGCTTCATTAGTTGGCTGAAATTGTGGCACACTGTTAACAACCAAGCAAACCTGAAGAGTGCACAGAGCAGAGAGACTGTCATTAAGTGTCCACGGGTCTGTAAGTGCACAGAGTGACTGAGTGAGTTAACACATACTTACACGTGTTAAGCAGAGAAATTTGAGTTTTTGGTTTTCTCAAATTAAATCTTTTTTTTTTTTTTTTTTATGGTGTGTACGTATATGTGTGGGTACTGACCACTTTGTTAGGTACACTTTGCTAGTACTAGGTTGGTTCCCCTTTTGCCTTCAGAACTGCCTTATTTCTTTGTGGTATAGATTCAACAAGGTGCTGGAAACATTCCTAAGAGATTTCTGTACATATTGACATGATAGCATCTCACAGTTGCTACAGATTTGTCAGCTTCACATCCATGATGTGAATTTCCTGTTCCACCACATCCCAAAGGTGCTCTATTGGATTGAGACCCGGTGACTGTGGAGGCCACTGGAGTACAGTGAACTCATTGTCATGTTCAAGAAACCAGTTTGAGATGATTTGAGCTTTGTGACATGGTGCGTTATTCTGCTGGAAGTATCCATCAGAAGACGGTTACAATGTGGTCATAAATGGACACAGTCAGCAACAATACTCAGGTAGGCTGTGGTGTTTAAACAATGCTCAACTTGGGTCCAAAGTGTGCCAAGAAAATATGCCCCACACCATTACAGCAAGACCCGGCTGAACCGTTGATACAAGGCAGGATGGATCCATGCTTTCATGTTGTTTACGCCAAATTCTGACCCTACCATCTGAATGTTGCAGCAGAAGTTGACACTCATCAGACCAGGTAATGTTTTTCCAACTTTCTGTTGTCCAACTTTGGTGAGCCCATGTGAACATGTAGCCTCAGTTTCCTGTTCCTAGCTGACAGGAATGGCACCCGGTGTGGTCTTCTGCTGCTGTAGCCCATTTGCTTCAAGGTTCGACGTGTTGTTTGTTTAGAGATGGTCCTCTGCATACCTTTGTTGTAACGAGTGGTTATTGGAGTTATTGTTGACTTTCTATCATCTTGAACCAGTCTGGCCTTTCTCCTCTGACGTCTGGCATCAACGAGGGTTTTTCGCCCAGACAACTGCTACTCACTGGATACTTTCTTTTTTTCAGACCATCCTCTGGAAGTCTTAGTAGCCCTGTATTAAAACAACCAACTCCTCCATATCTATCACAGACTAATATTTACGGAAAAAAAGGGACAATATCTGCCGATATCTAGCAATTGTTCCTTATCACATGATGTGGTGCCAGACTCTGCATTCCAAAAGTTTAACTTTTTTATCTCAGGGCACAGCCATTGAGTCTCAAAAATAGGTGCTTGGAAACACTTACACGCTGCAACGACATCACTCTTGCTTTTGAGCGTGTCCTCTGCATGTCTGCATTGCATGTCCACATTGACAACATTGGATTTGAGGGCCCAGAAAAAAACAGCGTGTGTTCGGGCGCTTATGCAGCTCCATTCAGGCTGACATAATTCATAACAGAGCTTAAATAGTAGGTAAGGTTTCGAAAGATGACAAATGGCTACCCTGTTGTGTATTGTACCTTAGTGCGTTGCGAAACAGCAGCCCTAGTCTCTGGGAAACAATCAGTTGCTGAGGGAGTGCTTCGGAGCTCAGCGGACGGTGATGGGACACTGTTGGAGGGTCCTTTTGCTTCTGTCCTGTCCAGCGCACCAAAACACTTCAGAAGCTCTCTGTACTGCAGCTTCTCCTGCTCATTCACAGGCATCTGACTCCACACACACTCAAACTGAGAAATAAAAGGAAACACACACACATAATAATCCTGTGCACTGGGGGGACTAGCACCCCAAAGAGAGTTCCACACATCACTGAAATTGGCTTTACAGATGACTAACTCTCTCACGTAGTCAATAATTATCAGCAAAGATGAATTAAATTTTGATTAGAATAATTAAAGAAAACATATCAGACTAAAAAGAATGAAACTGGCAAATGCTCCGATATTCAGACTCATCTCCTCATTTGTAACCGTGGACTGAAGCCAGCGTGAGTTGTTTCAGCTTGAAAGCACTGGGAGAGTTGTTGGAAATGTGCTTGTTGTCTTGAATGTCTCCTCTTTGAATTCTCTGAGTTGTAAAGCAGTGGAATACACGCAGTAGTAAACAGTTTTTCTGGCTTTACCTGATCATTTGTGAGTCTCAAGCAGCGGCAATTACAAAGCTGTCTGAACTGCTCTTTGGAGATTGTCGTGCTGATGGAAAGGTCTGGGTCCATTAGCTCTTTGGTGATGTCATACAAGTGACCTGAGACCACTTCCTGGATCTGCTGCAGGCGTTCTGTGATTTCAGAGGTCTTGGCCCAGATAGGGGATCTGGTTTTAGCCCTTTGCTCCCAATTTTTACTCAGGCACCTCTCCAACATCTACAGCAGTATGAACAGCAGCAGACAACAAACACAAATATGCTCTATATGAGGCATACGGGTACAGATGACATACAACCAAAAGAATAATTCAACTTTTGGGACAATAGAGTGCTCCACAGATGATGTTTTTTTGAAGGCCAATGCTTAAGTAAGCATCGCACTGGTTCCCTAGTCAAAAAGCCTATAGGATTTTTCCATTAGTTCTTGGATTACTGCAGAAAATAAGCTCTGTGGCAAACAAATGTTTATGATACTTACACGTTTTGTTCAGCGAGATAATCTTCACAAATACCACTTTATTGATTATTGAAGCCTAAATGCAATTGCCAGAGGTAAAAAGCTAACATTAGGCTATAAACAAACTACACTACAGTTGTATGAACTAATGTCACTACCATAACATAACTGTGAAACCATGTTTGGCGTGGCTTGGCGTGATGCATTCTGTAGTCTCATTTAGTTACTTGTTAGCAACCACCTATTTAGGACACATGAAAGTTTCAAAATTCACAAGTGGGATATTTGCTGATGTATTTTTTGTCAGAAAACAAAACGTGAAAGTCTCAAGCTTGTGTTAACCATTGGCCTTATTTCAGGCATCAAACTAAAAGCCTATCCAGAAAACCTATTGACATTGAGATGAGGGAACCAGGAGTGGTAAAATGCTAACTCAGTTTCGGATTTTAGGACTCGTTCCTGTGGACTCTAAAGACTAAACTGAGCCCTGTCCCCAGGGGGTGGGTAAATCTGACCCCGCCTACAGACCCAGAGGGGCCCATGCAAAAGTATATGGGATCAAGTACAACAATCTATTTACTGACATCTACATAAAGCCAGGGTACAGAGAGATCATGAAACTCAGTATGTTTACACGCACAGTTAAATCCAGCTACAGTTATAGCTCGACTAGACCATTTAATTGGACTACTGTCCTTGTCCCAGTATACAAGCACGGGAGGGGAACTGACGTATTGACCAAAGTATGTGCGACTACAATAGATGGCGATATGCCCCCTTTCAGCTTTTTAGTATTGGACATTTTTCCAGTTGACCTATTACATCACAGAACAAACAACTGACAAACTAGTCAGCTACGGTTAGCTAGTGGTGAACTGGTACCACGGTGGACAACTTTACAGCTCTGTATATTACGTCCATCCAAAAATGCACGGCTCTGGATGTAGATTCCATCAATGTTTGATTTGACTATTTTCTAAGCATTAATTGGAGAGCATTTTCTCTCTCCCTGTTTTATTTTAAAGGTAAGTGTGTAAAATGTAGGAGGATTTGGTGGCATCTAGCGGTACATGCAGATTGCAACCAGCTAAAACTTCTCCCGGTTAGAATTTCTTCAGTGTTCACTGAGCTCATAAGTAGGTTTTTACTAGGAGCCAAATTATCTGCCAGGGTCTCCTCCTCTCCAAAACAAAGGAACCCAGTGATTTAAACCATAACACTGATTAATACAGTCATAAACCAACGCTGCTCTTTGCAGATGGGCCTCTGACTATGATGGCTGATGCGAAAACTTAAAAACACGAAATTGTGAACAGCCCTATCTAGAATCAGTGTTTGGTTTGTCCATCCCGGGCTACTGCAGAAACATCGCAATGAAAATGGTGATCTCCATAACAGACATTTGTTCTCTATGTAGGCATAAATGGCTTATAAGGTAACGAAAACACAGTGATTCTTATTTTCTGGTGATTATGCACTAAAGAAAACATACTTATTATATTATGTTCCATTTCTGCCAATATTCCCCCTTAATCCTACACAATGGACCTTAAAGATAGAAGAAGTAATATAACTTTCACAGCCTAATATGAAAGTAACTTTTTCTCTGCGTTTGACATATGTAAACTTTTTGGCTTTGTAATCTGAAGAGTTTCAGTGTAGTACCCCTAGAAACTTTAGGTAGCCTGTATGGACACGTACCTAAAACCTAGGTCGGTTTAGCATTTCCACAGCAAACAGAACTGTTCAATGTAGGTAGGGTTGTTACCAGACAGTAATAGCCATGTCACTGCTTTATCCAGCTCTCACCGTATTGCCTTTTCATTAATGATGCAGAGGAACATCTGCACCTCGTTTATTGTCCATGCAATATGGTGGCATGCCAACATTTTCAGAACAAAAATGAACACGCTGAAGTGTTTAGAATCTCTGTCCCAATTGATAGGATATTGAAAATAGCTTGTGTGCTTTGAGTCTTAGTTGAGCAAGAGTGACTATTCTTTGTTGACCAATTAACGGACTGCAGTGTTTCTAGCTCCACCATTTAGTATCGGATCAGTGTGCTAGGCACCTCAACAGAGGGGTAATAAAAAAGGGACAGAATGGAGTGGTTCGTAATAATAAGCATTCCAATGTGTAACAAACTGAAGTGAACCAGACTGCTTGGTGAGAACAAGGCAGTATTGAGTATATGTAGGTAAAACAGAGCAAGACCTGGATGGATCTATAATACTGGATTTAGAAATGGTTGTTAGACACTACATCTCTGGCAATACAAGGCTAATGACCTAGAGCTTATTTGAAATTGCCTGTGTTGGTATTACAGCTAAGGGTGAGTGGTGGTGGTGGTGGTGCTGCTGCTGAAGTGGATGTGGATAACAGGCTCAATTTGGAAAATGTTTGTCCACAGTTCCTAATGGCTGGCCTGAACACACTCATTTGTTTATTTTCTGGTAGTTAGATGAAAGTTGGATTTAATCTCATATCTGTGTGTTAAGTACAAAGCTGGAGACATGATGTGGTTAGCCTAGCTTAGCATAACAAGTCTACAACCATAGTAGTGGCTTTGTGGGACTCTACTTGGGCACAGCAGTTCTTTAAGCAAATTTTTTGCCATGTTCAACATATTAGGATCTTTGGAAAGAAGCTAAAAAGCATATTTCCCAAAATGTTGAACCAGCTCTCTCTGGCTCTGTCTCTCTCTGTCTCAACTTCTCTCTTTATGTCTCATTGTGTCATATGGATTACTGTTAATTTATTATGCTGATCTGTTCTGTACGACATCTATTACACGTCTGTCCGTCCTGGAAGAGGGATCCCTCCTCAGTTGCTCTCCCTGAAGTTTCTGCCATTATTTTTCCCTGTTAAAGGGTTTTTTGGGGGAGTTTTTCCTTATCCGCTGTGAGGGTCCAAAGGACAGAGGGATGTTGTATGCTGTAAAGCCCGCTGAGGCAAATGGTGATTTGTGATACTGGGCCTTATAAATAAAATTGAATTGAATTGAATTGAATCCCCTTAAGTATCTTTGCAAACCTCTTCTCTTTCTAGTGGGCTCTGTGACTGAAACTTGTTGAGGAAGTCCTTCCAGTTAACAGTGCAGCCCTCACGGTCCAGTTCCAGTTTGGTCAGCATGTGTCTGTACTGTTTGTCTGACAGGTGAGCACAAAAATTCTCCAGCACCTGACGAAATTCCAGAGCTTTGACAGTCCCTGTCCCGCTCTGGTCAAAGGCCAAGAATACCTGGAGGATAGAGTGACACAGAAAAGTGATCACCTGAGGAACTGATGACAAAGACAATTTAGCATGTTGTAAGCTTCACCTTATACAGATGAGGAGCTGACGCAGTGACTAGCTCTCGCATCCTAGCCAGAGCCTTGCCTGGACTGAGGCTGTTCAAAGACTCTATCTGGCGCACAGCATCAGGAGTAGCAGGAGGACGCTCACACTTCTTCTCTGCTTTCTGGCCAAATGCAGACCTCTCGCAGCTATCATCGATAGAAACTTCGAGCCTGAAAATAGAGGAGGCAGGAGGTGGAACACATAAGTTGGTTTTAAACTGATTTCAACTAACATGCAGTTGTTAGCCATGCACAAAATTTTGATCCCAGAGGATGAATACATAGGCAATTAGCCAGGCTGTGAGTCTCAGCGTCAGAAAAGTTTTTCTTTCTCTCTTTCTTTATTTGCTCCATGTTCACAGGTCGATAGGATACACCTATCCATAGTAAATATCAGCTGCTTATATAGTGGTCACTGGCTATTCATGGGCAGGGATGTATGCTAACTGCTGACTAGCAGGAGCGCGCTGTCAGTTTGTGATTGAGCGGCATTTATGAATACGTGCCTATGATCAAATCCGAGTATTCCATGGCGTCCATCAATCTGATGTAGGCTTTTAGTAACAAGGCTTTTTATGTGCAAATCTACTCACAAATTTACTGACAATTCATGAATGAGACTTTATTGTCTTAAGTATATGTCTCTACAGAAAAAGTAAAGATGGAGTGGACCTGCTCTCGCAGCTGTACGTTTGTAACAGGCTCAGCAGCTCTTCCACTGTCACTGTGCCGTCTCTCCTCGTTTCCAGGTGAGTCAGGGAGTCACTCAACCCCTCATAGTTCTCCTCCAAAATCTGTCTATGGACAGTACAACAAACAGGAAACATGCTGCTATGTTCTCATGGCTTCAGTGAGGTATTTCTGTTCAGACAGACAGTGTAATTAAAAATGTTTTTGGCTTCAGACATAATCAGATTATTTTCTGCTTTCATGAATCAAAACTTGTGCTCACACAGCTAATACATTGCCATACCTATTGTGCAGCTACACTTAAAAATGAGTGGAGTTTAATAAAGCCTTGTTGCACGGCATTCAAAATATTTATCAAGAAAAATATTTTAATAAGGGCTCAATAATAATCACAGCATGTGCAAAATGTTTCTACGCCAGACTTTAATGTTTGTTTATCCAAACCCCCTGGGGTACGCAGCTCATTCAGGAGAGTAAAACAACAGCATATGTACTGTTGAAAAGTACTGACACTCCAGAGCAAAGCTTGTTCAGAAAACTAAAATCCGTAAATATCAATCTATTAATATGTTCTCTGTTGTTTGTCTGTTCTTGTAGGGCGTATTTCCTGCCTGAGTCACTGAGGAAACTAAACCAACTGTGTGAATCATGTTCAAGTTTAAAAGTTTTAAATCACTGAAATGTTATTTATGTGTTTATTTTCTAATCTGGTGCATGCTTTTTATAATCACACTGCTCAAAAAAATTAAGGGAACACAGCAGATGTTGAAGAGTAAATTATTCAAGTTGAAGATCTCTACTAATGTCCATTGTATAATTTGTTGTGAACAAAATGATAGTCAATGGAGACCAAAATCATCAACCCACTGAGGACTGGATTCAAAATCACACTGAACATCTAAAAAAAATTGAAATCACAGGCTGATCCAACTTGCTTGAACTTTATCACAACAACTCATAATATGACTCAGTAGTGTGTAGGTGGCCCCCGCATGCCTGCACACACTCCTTACAACGTCTCGGCATGCTCCTGATGAGTGGACGAATGGTGTCCCAGGGGATCTTCTCCAAGACTTGGATCAGGGCATCAGTGAGCTCCTGGACAGCTGATGGTACTTGGCGTTGTCGGATGCATTGACACACAATGTCCCATAGGTGCTCAGTTGGATTTAGGTCAGTAGAACGAGAGGGACAGTCAATGGCATCAATGCCTTCATCATCCAGGAACTGCCTACACATTCTGGCCACATGAGGCCGGGCATTGACCTGCACCAGGAGGAACCAAGGGCACCAGCGCAAGGTCTGACAATCACCCTGAGGATTTCACCCCTGGTGCCTAATAGCAGTCAAGGTACCACTGGCTTTGACATGGAGGTCTGTGAGACCCCCCAAGGATATGCCTCCCTAGACCATCACTGACCCATCGCCAAAGCGGTCACGCTGGATGATGTTACAGACAGCATAGTGTTCACCACAGCATCTCCTGACTCTTTCACGCCTGTCACATGTGCTCAGTGTGAACCTGCTCTCATCTTTGAAGAGAGTGGGTGCCAATGGTGGACTTGCCAATTCTGGTGTTCTCTGGCAAATGTCATTCAAGCTGCACGGTGCTGGGCTATGAGCACAGGTCCCACTAGAGGATGTCAGGCTGTCACACCACCCTCATGGAGTCTGTTTGTGACAGTTTGGTCAGAAACATGCACACCAGTAGCCTGCTGGAGATCATTTTGTAGGGCTCTGGCAGTGCTCCTCCTGTTCCTCATCGCACAAAGGAGCAAATACCGGACCTGCAGCTGAGTTGAGGCCCCTCTATGACCTTGTAAAGCTCTCCTTGTGTAACAGCCGGTCTCCTGGTACCTCCTCCCATGCTCTTGAGACTGTGCTGGGAGACACAGCAAACCTCCTTGCAACTGCACATATGGATGTGCCATCCTGGAGGGGCTGGACTACCTGTGCAACCTGATTGCACTGCAGATACCGCCTCATACTACCAGTAGTTACAAGGACACTAGCAGAACACAAAACTAGAGAAGAATCAATCAGGAAGGAGAGAGCAATTGCCTGTGGCTACCACATGAAAAACCATTCCCTTTTTGGGGGTTGGGTCTTGCTTTTGCCTCTCCATTGCACCTGTTGTCACTTTCATTTGCACCAAAGCAGGTGGAACTGATTCACAATGACTTGTGGTTCCTAAATGGACAGATTGATATGCCTGGACTTTAACTTATACTGTGATGAATAAGTGTTTTTTAAGCAGCGTATATTAACCTCTTCCACTCTGTGGGGATACCAGTATCCTTGGCCAATATTACTATAATAGTAATGTGCCAAAGTTGGGCTTAATTTTGGTGAGGGAAAACCTGGTATGCTTGATTTCACAGAGGTCCCTTGACCTGTCACCTCAAGATATTTGAATGAAAAATAGTTCTCTGGGTATCCACAAGTCTTCCCTTTACAGATATGGCCACTTAATGTGAGTCCTATGCAGTTTAGGGTAAGATCGTGCTTTTTTTGCATGCAGTACCAATGTATTTTCACCTATTGTATTTGAATCTTTCTGCATACTAGGGTCCCTTAACAGTCTTGTTATTGCCTATACTGGGTCTGACTGGAAAGCTGAAGACTCTTGTGGATTCAGTGAGCCCATTTTTATATATGTGTGATGATGTCAATGCCCTTAGGAGCCATTTTATTATGGTGAGACAATTATTTAAAACTTGACCTCACTGTATAAAATGACCTATGGTGACCTCTAGGAGAGTTACAGCCTTATAAACTTCACAGCCACAAACTAGAGACCTCAGGCATGGCTTTTGTAGGTATACTGACAATAGGGGGTTTCTCAGCAGTTTGCGGAACAGAAGTGCTCGCCATCCAATTGCTTAAAAAAAATGCAATTTGTACAAATATCCCCAAATGTCAAAAAGTTTTTAAACCAAATCACAGCATGGGTTTTTATGTGGTGTTCCTCAAAGGCTTGGTGTTTTAATGTGGTATTTTGCAGGGATGTCAATGCAATTTGACATGTGTTTGGGTTGTAACTTAGATTGGGTCATAAATTTGCATGCATTTATTTGGTGATATTTGGTTTGTTTTATTGTTCTGTGACCTTGCCTGAACCTAAGTGTTCATGATACCTTCATAAATGCAACTTGATCGCCGTCATGTCCCTTCAGTCTGCCACCATCCAAGTGGATCAATGACCAAACACAGTGACTGCATATTATAGATGTCTGGATATGGTGATTCAATCAAATTTGTATATTTGATTGAATCAATGAGTATCATTGGGCTAAATGTTTAGTTGGAGACAACAGTCTGATGCTGTTGGACTGTGTGACTACTGCTGCAGCCTCCCACTCAAGCTAATGTTAGCCTACCTATCAGTAGTAACTATCACCAGCATCATTTAGACATGTACTACACTGACAGTGAATATTTCCATTTCATATGTGGCTAAAATCTCAGTGCGAAAGCCTTGGTTAGCCCGCTACACAACAGTTTTTCAGCATTTTCCTGTTTCTCGCCTGATGTGACAGCATGTGTCTTTCCCCTAAATGGGGGCATGGCCTTGGCAATTGCACAGTGCTGGTCTGGTCTATGTGTAAAGCCGGATTTACACATACACACTGCGTCGAATCGATGCCATAACCTCCGCATATGGATATGGGTATCAGTGGGCTAAATGTTGTCTGTAAATAACCAGATCGTGAATAGGCAACTGGTTGATCCACAGGCTGAAATTTAGTTGGAGACAACAGTCTGATGCTGTTGGACTGTGTGACTGTACTGCTGCAGCCTCCCACTCAAGCTAATGTTAGCCTACCTATCAGTAGTAACTATCACCAGCATCATTTAGACATGTACTACACTGACAGTGAATATTTCCATATCATATATGGCCAAGATCTCAGTGTGAAAGCCTTGGTTAGCCCGCTACACAACAGTTTTTCAGCATTTTCCTGTTTCTCTCCTCATGTGACAGCACGTGTCTTTCCCCTAAATGGGGACATGGCCTTGGCAATTACACAGTGCTGGTCTGGTCTATGTGTAAAGCTGGATTTATACTTCTGCGTTGAATTGATGCCATAACCTCCGCAGCGCTGCAGACCTGTCTATTTTTGTAAGCTCAGAACCATTTCCCTCACTGGAAACAAAGACAACAGTGAAGACAATAAAGCCCCCACAAAATAGCATTTTAAGTATTGCGTGTGATTTATCCTGGCTTCATATGAGTAGCGGAAATATCTGTCAGTCACTAAGCTAATTTATACAATGTAAAAAGCCATAGGTTTGTGCTAATAACATTAGCATGTGGTATTTGTTTGGAAAACGTGTTTAGTATAAGACAGCTGTTTTGTCAGTAAAACTTGTGGGCTGTAATGGAGCTGAATTTTGTAATATTACCTTTGTTACATTTTGCTGTTGTCCCTGCCTTCCTACAAGTAGAGGAAATCTCTGCCAGCCGCTAGGCTAATTTATGTAATGTATAATGCCATAGGCTTGTGCTAATAACATTAGCATGTTGTATTTGTGGAAAAAAATGTGTCCAGCAAAAGACAAGTGCTTTGTCTGAATCCTGAGAGTTAGGGTGAAGCTGATTTGTGTGCTTGTAGTTGAAATTGTTGTTATAAAGCCATGTTTAATGTGTGTTTTGGGTGTGTTTTAAATCAACTAAACCTTACAGCACTTTACAGAAATACCACTACTGACTAGTGCTTTGACATTTGCCATGTTTATATGAACATGTTTTAAACACTCGCCAAAACAAAGTATATTTAAAACCTTTTTTAATATTCTCATTACTATTTCCAGGCCTCCAATGTATAAAATCCTAAAATGTTCAATATTAAATAAATAACCAAGAAATTATGGCAGAAATACTCCTTAATAAATTTTAAGATTGGATCCAGTGAATGGATGGATAATCTTTAATTGTCTACAGTACCCTTCTTGACTTACTCCGTACACTGCAGTGAGGCAGTATCAGAGGACAGTGGTTTGCCAGCATTCTGTTGGCCGACAGTTTGGTTCAGCTTCTGGCTCTGAGCTGTCACTTCTCCTTCATGATGAAACCCCAGCTTTTCTAGGAATTCACAAACTGCAACACAGCCCCTTCCATCTGGGTCATACCTGTCCAAATGAAGTTAAAAATCTTAGCTGGTATAGACAAGAGCTCATCACTGCCCAATGCAGTGATTGTGATGCCTCAGCTGGAGTACCTCTTACCTCGACCAAAGCTGGTCAAACTCCTCAGGTCTCATTGGAAGAGCATAGGTAAAAAGGAGTCCCCTCAGACTATCTTTATGGATCCAGCCTTGACCGTCTGTGTCAAACTGGCACAGCACCTGATGGGAAAGAGTGGCAAAGGTACAGATCTTTGCATCGGGCAAAGATTAATTTTATATGTGCATTCTGTAAGTGTTGCTGACCTTGGACATGTCTGCCCACTTGCAGCGTGCTTCACAGGCCAGGAGTTCATGGAGCTGCTCCTGTCTGTCAGGAGAAACGGAAAAACTAACTCAGATCAACTCAAATCTTTTTCAAAATGGCCACACATAAGAAAAATTACCATATCAGACTTACACGCAAGCTGTTTGTGACTCTGGTTTGTGTGTGCCATTATTTTCAATGACATCCACAAATTCTGCGTAGTTGAGGTTGGCCCCTGGATGCAGGCCGATCAGATCCAGCAGCCGCTCATACTCTCCCTCCCTGCAGAAAAAGCCGAGGCTGCGGTGCAGCTCTTTGAAATCATGGCAGTCCACCACACCTTTACGTTTCCTGTCCATCAGTTGGAACGCTGTCAGGTTATCCTGATAGAGAGGGATTGAGTTATCAGAAGTGACACAGTCATTGATTGAATAGTTTTGTGACCTGCGGTGATTGTCCTTTAAATTCAATTCCTCCTCAGTTTTCGCACTTCACTCATAAATTAGTGTTGTCTGTTGTCTTGTTAATAAACAAAAGTTGTGTGCATATGCATGTGCATGTATCCCAAGGTAAAAACAACAGGGACAAGCTAATAGGAAAACATCTCCATAGTGATACCAGGCGGTTTCATCCGGGGCTGAAAAATAAAGCCAACACCAATGTGCCAAAAACTGCAGTTCCTCTAATGTCCACTTAAGGCTGGCTCCAAGAGTGAGTCTATCCCCATAGCCCCCCATGTTTAAATACCCAACTGTACAGCAGAAATAAACACGTTTACAGCCTGGTACAAAAAACTGTTGTCGTCTCTATAGCTTATTTCCATGTTCATGACAATTGTACATGGAGTACATTTTTATATAACTCACCTGTTTAAATGTTATTAGGACTTAAAGTTATGCATAATTAAGAGCAGGGCTGCTTTAAGTAACAGGTGGGTGCTGTTCATCAACAAGTCGCTATCATGGCGAAAACATCGGTTATATAACTATAGTGTAACCCCAGATTCATAGAGTATAAGCGTAGCCATACTATTTCAGTGTGTTTTTAGTTTACAAAAGTTAATTTAAACTTTTTGGTCATTTAAAAAAGCCTTGTTCTGCGTTTGGTTGGACTAAAAGAGCCTCTAAGGAGTCCAGTGTTCAGTTTTTCCGGTAAATACATTTTGTTTTAATTGTTTTAAGACTGCTCTGTGCAAGCAAAAAGTAGCATCAACATTATCACAGTTAAGGGTCCTGTGTGTAGTCGTCGAATACTGGCACTTGGGCAGTGACTTCCAGCATCAGACGCTAATGAAAAAATCCATCCTTTCACATTGGCATGATTCACAGCCAGTCGCTGTTATTGTTGAAAGGCACCTGGCAGCGTCAGGGGGAAATATGGCGGGACAACAACTTAAGTTAAGGGGAACGAAAATCTGAGTAGGGTGGGTGGGAGGGGTGGTGAATGGATCCAACAGCCGCCGATTGAAAAGATTGTAAAGCCAAACCCTGTTCTTTTTTTCTAAACCCAACCATGTGCTTTTGTTGCCTAAACCAAAACATGTGCGTGTGTTTGGGTAAATGTAACCACATACGTTTGTTGTTGAAGGAAAAAAATATCAATTCACGGTGTTGCACCAAGGTAGTGTGTTTATTTTGAAAGAGACTGTATGCAAACTGTACATTTCCTGTGAAAACAGAAGTGTATTTTGAAAACAGGCAGTGCATGTAACAGGCTGATGTACACGATGTCCCCGAACGTCAACAACCAACACACCCAGGGTACCTTACAGATCATATCTAGATGTGGGAAGTCCACGACATTTAGGCATCTCTCTATCTCTGTTCTCTGTCATTTTGCTTATCAAGGCATACATAGTACCAAAATGGGTTTTGGTGTAGTTAAAATGTTATGGAATATAAGCAGTCAATGCACATCATTGTTTTAAAGACATCCTTCTTTTTTAAAACTTAAATAGCTGCTGAATGCATCACTAATGTGAAAGATTTCCTGTGAACATCTTGCTCACCCCATGGATGATCTTGATCCTTGTCTTCATGACAGCCAGGCACTGCTCTGCAGTAAGCAGTGGGTTGACCTCCTCCTTATCACCATGACCCTGAAAGCACTGCTGCCCATCTCTTCCTGTGGCCTCTACAGAAACCATGGAGAAAACAGATGTTTGATATTTGGCCTTTTAATCAGGCACATAATCGCTGTGAGGGAATAATACCCAACAAATTGGATTTTTTGTTCCATTTTGTGAATCATTTGTGTTTTTCCACACTCCGCAGAATGCCCTTCATGTCTTCAAGCACACTGGGCATTTAACAGCCTGACCTAATTTACTTTTAATTAGAAGCACTCTTGTATTCTTAATCTAGGAAACTTGATTTTTTTTTTTTTTTTTTTGCCTCACAAACACGACTAACTTTACGTCCTGGCTTTGTTTGATGATTCTTCTCTTTTTTTGTTGTTATTTTTTTTACTGTGTTTCTTTTTACTTTTTTTTTTTTTAGAGGATACAAATTAGAGCGATGCCCTGCTGCTCTGTTTTCTGCTTCCAAAGCATATAATTAGCCCAAACAAGCAGAAATGAGTGCGATTCTGAATCTGTGTGCTTCTCCGCTCGGCTAATGAGAGACGAAGAGGCTCACTCTTACTCTATTTATAATCCAGGATGATTTCTCCAATGGCTCATGTGCTAAGAAAGACATCATTTTACAGGAAGCGGGGGGCTTATGTTTGATCACCGTGGGTGGGGTAGGAGTTGGGATGCAAGGCAAGATGGAGTGGAGGGGGACGGGAGCCTGGTGGGGAGTAGGAAGGGATTTTAAAAATCTCTATTTAAGCATTGAAAACCCTGCCATGCAGAACTGATGGGATTGCTGATGCCGCTGGTCAAGATGTTCTGGCTGCCGTTCTTCTGTCTCACCCTCGTATTTCACCAGGAACACTGAGCGCTCAATCTGTCCATCCCTGAAGCCCAGAAGCTCGGTGAACTTTTGGAAATTCCTATGGTCCAAGATGACCCAGCTGTCCTCTAGTATCTGGAGGCAAAAGAAGAGAAAGAAGGACAAGTTGCATTGTGCTTTAGGCTTCAGTTTGCATTGACTTGTCAGGGTCACAACCACAGTGATTCTCCAAGTACAACAGGTACATGCAGAGATTTGACCTTTATCTTTCACTGACCAGCTATGGAAGATTTAAAATGCTGAAAAAAAGTTAAATGTAATACATGTTTTTATATGTATTTGTTTTTTTGTGTTAAGTTTAATTACAGAATAAACAGATTTTTATTTGTGACGTTAATTTCCCGTGCCACATTTAAAAAACACACTTGATTGATTTATCACATTAAAGTCAAATTACAACATGGAAAACAAAGTAAGGCCAGCTAGCTTACAGGAAACTGCTATAGTAAAAAGAGCTGTCTGTCATGGCTGCCATTAGCTCTCGTCAACAACGATAAGCCCCACCCATGGTTCCGCCCCTAAAGCTGTGATTGGACAAGTGATGTTTTTTTTTTTTGTCATGGATGATGTGACCCATCTCAATCAGAGAAAGCTCTCCTGTACCTCCTCATTTAAACTAATGTCAGTGCTTTGTGTTTGTTATTGGCAGGTCTATGCTGCTCTCTGCTGGACAACATTGAAGTGTAATACACCTCTTTGTTTTCTGGGTTGTGATTTGATTTTAATGTGGCATGGAAAATTAATGTCACAATGAAAAACACTTAATTTAGTAATTAAAGGAGACCTAGGTCCTCATCTTCAAGTTTATACTTGTATTTTGGATTTCCACAAGAACATACTTACATGCTTTAATGTTTAAAAATCTCTTTATTTTCCTCATACTGTCTGCCTAAAACGCTCCATTTTAGCGCCTGTCTCTTTAAGCACCTCCTCCTAAAAAAGCCCAGTTTGCTCTGATTGGTTTGCGGCTCTTTAGTATCTGAGCACTCTTCGACTCTTTCATGGATGTATTGAGAGACCTGGATACAGCATTGACAGCGGGGCCCCGTCCATACCTGTGGAAGTTGCTCAGTGGCGCATTAAGCCAAAAAGCTCTATTTCTGCAATATGAAATTACCTGGATGATTGGCGCTGCTTTGGCATCATTGGGTCTATAGAGCCAGCACACTAGAACACGGCAGAGTGGCTTGCTTCCGGTTAAGCTCTCTGCTAACTTGAATGGGGATAAAATAATTTAATCTTGCAGCTCTTTGAAATGTCATTGGACCTAATGGATTTAATCTTGATAGTGGAACGAGTCATTTAGCAGGGGTTGTGACCAGTGTTGGGCAGTAATGCATTACTAGTAATGCTTTATAGTAATTACATTACTTTTTCCAGCAACGATATAATATTACAATTGCCCCAAAACCAAACAATTCGTTATAGCGTTACTTTTGTTATCACCCAACTACTAAACTCTTTCCACTGTGAAAAACATGACCTCAAACCTCTGGTCTGAAACACCTACTGCGACTGACAGCACAACAACGTGAAGCTCTAGCAAATACACCCCATCAAAGGTGAGCCCTTCTTGGCCACGGAGGTCGGCTGTAGCACTACACTGGTTAAACAACCAAAGCTGGATTTTACTCTTGGGTAGCTGCAGGCTACAAGAAGTAATGAAGCTTGTGGCTGGATATGTTGTGGATGAAATGCTGCTCCACGAGTGACTCTGAAGTTTGGGTAAATTTGCAATTACCAATTTTATGGGGTGTAACGGAAAAGTAATGTAACGAGTAGTGTAATGAATAATGTTGGCAGGGAATGAAAAAGTAAAGGAAACATTATCACTTCTGAAAAGAGTTACGATACTGAGTAATGCATTACATTTTTAGAGTAATGAGCCCAACAGTGGTTGTGACACTGATTTACAAACATGTCTTTCCCAATGTAAGTCTCTGGGAAAACGTGTTTTGAGGACAATGGCATCACATGACGGACCCAGGAAATTGCAGTACCACTGTTTGGCCACTACAAAATTTGGCTTCAAAGCCAGGTGTGCTTCCCGGGGGTCTGGTCCACAGCTGTGGAATGACTGTAATGGAGTAAAGCAGACCTTTCTACAATGAAAAATCAATAATATAAAGCTTCTCCACCAAATGCTTCACAGCCAGACATGTTCCATCAGGAATCTGATCTAAAATCAGAGAGAAATTAACAACACAACAAGGGCAACATGTTTCCCTGATGTTAGCATGTAGCTACATGTGGCAGGGTATGTAATATAAACACTTGCAGTAGTGGGCATGGAGCAGATGACCATGTAAAGAAATTAATCACAACGTGAGGACAGCTTGTTGAAAAAAACATGTTGAAAACAGATTTTCCAGAACCGTCTAAAGCCTGAAGTTTCTGCTCACAGGGACCACTTATACATATGTTTACCTCATTATCTGAAACTTTTGTCACGTTTAGTATGAACATCTTCAATTGTAATGACAGAAAAAAGGAAAAGAATATTAGGTCCCCTTTAAAGACAAAAAGCAAAATAACTATAATATATGGTAAATGGTATATATATAATATATATACCATTTACAGTAACATGTTGTAATTTAATCATGGCACGGTAAACTGACGAAATAAAAACAAATATAATGTGTATTGTATTTCATTTTGATTGATTTGTTTTTGTTTGGGCATTTAAAATGTTCCGTAACAAATTGCTGTGTGTGAATGAAAAAATATAACAGGACCTCACTATATAGACAGACAGACTTCCTGATTTAACTTTGACCTTCCCACTTAATGTGGCTGTGCAAAGAACGATTATTATCAACATTCCCCTCACATTTGGATTTACCTCAAATAAAGTGCTGTAGGCAAGGGACTGTCTGACAGAAGTTGTTGTTGCGCAGACAGGGCTGAATCTTAGATTTCAGTTCTTACAAAATCAGTTTGCAACCTACCCTTAACTTATAAAAAACCTGCAAAACCCTCCCTTCAGTGTTTCACATTATTTAATTGTATTGCGATGGTATGACTCATTTCATTGTCAGTAATAAATATAGACAAAGAGTCTAAGGTAGTGTTCTCTGATTTAAACATTTATGAAGCAATAGTTTAACAACAACCTCCAATATGCTCCAAAATGTGAAAATTGTTGCTAAAGAGCTACTAATAAATAAGGTTATTAAAGCCTTTGAATCACAACCAGGCAGCAGCTCTGTGGATGCTCACGGACTTGAGGACTGCAGTATTCTTGCCTTACATCTGGATTCCAAATAATGATGATAATAAAGAGAATTCAGATCAAATATGTATAGCCTGATATGTGTGACATCAGATGTCTCATTGTCTTAGTCATAATCAAACCAAAAACATGAGTCGTGGGGCAAGACTGTTGGAGGTGGTTCCTCCAGACAGCTGTTCCAAAGCATGCTGCTCAATGCACATTACTTTATCATTACATTATCAGCACACTGAGCATTTGCCAGTGGTGGAAATAGTACTCAATTCCTTTATTAAAATAACACAATCAAATACATCAATGTAAAAATAATTGAATTGAGGGGTAGAGGTTGATACAGTGCCTATGAAAAAATCAGCATACCCCTTTACAGTGGTGGCCCTAGCACATTTGGTGTCCAAGGCAACAAGCTGTTGGTTGTGTCCACCGGCTACTTAGAGGTAACCATAACTAGCTCTCCTCCTGCTGATTTCAACGTGGACTTGTTTTTTTTTTCCTTTTCTTTTTCTCCACATACACTCCTCAGTAGTGTTTTGGTACTTGAGTGGGTACCAGAGAGTGTTTGTAGTTTTGATGTATAGCGTGTTTCAGGGTTCCAGTGACATTGGATAACTCACCCATCCCCCCAGAAAGCAGATAAAGTGTAACGAACTGGGGAAGGGGGCAGAGGGGCAACAGGAACCCAGAGAAAAAGGCCTCCCTATTATTTAGTAGGTTTTGCTATGTAGTTATGTTTTGTGGCCTTATGTAATGTTTAAAAATAGCTGTGGTAATAGTATTAGTAAAAAAAATAATAAAAGGTCAACATTTTGAGTTTTACTTCCCCCCCATTTGTTGCAGCCCCGAGGGATGACAGCGCCCTCAGCATTCACCTGTACTGCCTATGCCACAGGTCGGCACTGTCCCTTTGAAATAGAAACATTTCTTATGCCTTTGCATCGGCAACAGCCGTGGTCAGAGGCATTATGTTGCATGGTTGTCCGTCCGTCCAATATTCATGAACGCAATATCTCAAAAACACCTTGAGGAAATTTCACTCAAATCTACACCTGAACTCAAAAATTAAGTGATTAGATTTTGGTTGTCCAAGCTCAAGGTCACTGTGGCCTGGAATCCATCTCATTATCCCAAATGCAATATCTCAGTGATTTTTTCAGGGAATTTCTTCAAATTTGGCTCAAACATCCACCTGACCTCAAAAATTAACAGATAAGAATTAGATTTTTTTTTTTTGGCCATTACTGAAGAATTTATAGGCTAACTATGACAAAATTTCACACAAATGACTAATAGAATAAAATGATGAAATTATGACATTTTATATCCAAAGTGTCAAAGGTCAACTTCACTGTGACATCAAAATTTTCAGCAAAAACACCTTTCTAGCCATTATTCAATGCTATATCTCAGGAACAAAAGGGGAGACATTTGGTCAGATACTGAATTAGTGACACTCATTTTGAAGCTTTGGTAACTGTATAGATCTTCTGTGCTGCCAGGTTGAACATGTGTATGAAGCATCCAAGTTTTAGAATTTGTAGAGTCTTTGAAACATCCACATTTGAAGCATTGCACTGTAAAGGCTACATATGAGTTTGGACAGATATGGATGTTAACTGTAATTTGACAGTCTGAGGCATTCTAGTTAATTCCAGTTTTGTCTTACGGCTTGTAATCCAATCCCATTAAAAAATATCTTCCAGCTTTATTTACAGATTTTGCCTTTAACATTCATCCTATAAATGTAGTTCTGAAAATAATTAAAACTGAAAAACTAGAATAGCAGACTTTAAAAAGTGATCAGTCCCTTGATTTAGTACTTCATAGAACCACCTTTTAATTACAGCCATCAGTCTGTTAGAATATGTCACTACCAGCTTTGCACACCAGAACTGGGGAATATTAGTCCATTCCACCTTGCAGCATTGTTGGAGCTCAGTCAAACTGCCTGGCGAGAGACAATGGACTGCTCTCTTCAAGTCCATCCACAGAAGGACATTCACTTTTTGATCCTTAAGCTACTGAGTTGTATTTTTGGTGGTGTTTTTAGGGTCATGAACTACCCATCTTCAGCTGTCTAGCAGAGGGTCACGGGTCTTCATTAAGAATTTGGGTGTACTTGGCAGCATCCATTTTCCCTTCAGTCCTGACCAAGAGCCCAGTCCCCACTAAAGTGAAACACCCTCACAACATAATGTTGCCACCACCATGCTTCACAGTAGGTATGGTGTGTTTTGGGTGGTGTATTCTTGTTTTTGCCAAAGATAGCACTTGGAGTTTAGTCCAAAAAGTTCAATCTTGGTCTCATCTGACCATAAAACCTTTTGCCACATGGCATCAGAATCTACCAAGTGCTTTTTTTTTCTTTTCCAAAGCAAAAATTAGACTCAGTGTGGCACTTTTTTTAGAAGAGGCCTTTTTCTTGCCACCCTGCCATGCCAGGCCAGCTTTGTGTAAAGCTTGTGAGATTGTTATCACATTCACAGACCAACCAATCTCAGCTATAAAGACTTGTAAGTCTTCCAAAGTTGCCATTAGCCTCTTGGTGGCTTCCTCCTGGCTCAGCCTTCCAGTTTGTATGGGCGGCCCAAGCTAGGCAAGGTGTTGTTGGTGCCACACGCTCTCAACTTCTTAATGATGCTCTGAACAGTATTCAAAGGGATAATTAAAGCCTTTGAAAACTTTTTGTGTTCTCCTAACTTGTGCTTTAAAAGCACCTTTGCAGCCATGGTGAATTCTTTGCATTACCCTGCACTACAAGTAGTGGAACCCTCAAGAAACAGCTGGTTTTATCAAATGAGAGCCAATTAGCCTGGTGTGTGATCTGGAAAATGATTGGTTGTACCTGAGTAAGTTTATAATGGTTAATTTAAAAAGCTGATTACTTATGGGAGCCAGGTATTTTATGTACTAAAATATAAAAATTGTTCCAATTCTTAAAAAATGTTATTTTCACTTTCATGTTAAGGGTTACAATGTTTTATTACAGCTGGAAAAGTTAGATTAAATTCATTTTAATTCCCCAATGTAATGTGAGAAAACGTATTTTCTACAGGTACTGGATATCATGATGATAATGTTATATGTTAGCACAGTTAAGTTAAAGAAGGGATGCTCGATAATCTTAGCATGTCATCGGTTTCGGTCAATATTGGCTTTAAAATGAAATATCAGAATCAGCCAACATGCTGATAATATCAGGACATCATTGGCGCTGGCCAATGTTGGCTTTAAAATAAACTATCAGAATCGGCTAACATGCTTTTTCTGGTGGGCTATTACGATGATAGTAAGTATGCATGATATGATGTTAGTCCCACTACAGAAGAGACTTGATGATCACTAAAATTAGGTGGGGAAAAATAAAGTGGATATATAAATATCAGTATTGGTTATCGGTCAAATGAGTTGTTACATATTGGCATATTAGATATCAGCAAAAAATTTAATATTGTGCAATCATTAACACATTTTTACCACAAATTGCCATGCATTAAACATAAACACTACAAAAGCAATGGACATAGCCACCGTAGCATCAGCCACTGGTTTGTGGACTCACATTTTAAAGCCTTGCTTTTGACATTGTGGCTGTTGCCATCTTAGATTTTTGGAGCAAGAAGTGACCATATTTGGATGAGAGGGTGGAGCTAACCGTTTACACTAGCTGCTAGTTTGGCTAGCATAAAGCATTTACAGCAATGTTTAACTGTAGTACGCTCCTGCTCGGTGCCTCAGGTCAGCTGATTAGCTGCTCCTGGAGGTGCCGAGGTCAAAACGGAAGCTCAGAGGGGATAGAGCTTTCTCTGTTGCGGCTTCTAAATTATGGAACGAGCTACCATTGCACATTAGACAAGCCTCCTCACTGTCCATTTTTAAAACTCGTATTAAAACCCATTTTTATTCCTTGGCTTTCAACCCTGCATGAGACTCTGCTCTTGTTTTAGTGTTTTATGGTTTGCTTTTATTTATAGTTTAATTGTTTTTGATTGTTTTCAAAAACAATAAAACAATTATTTTAGTGCTTATTCCTGTTTTATCTTATTTATTCTATTGTTGTTTTAATTGTTTTATGTCTCTGTTGTTTTGCCTATTTATGTACAGCACTTTGTTTCAGCTGTGGTTGTTTTTTAAGTGCTATATAAATAAAGTTGAGTTGAGTTGAGTTGAGTTGAGTTGAGTTGAGCTTTTTAAACCAATAATAAATTATTCTTCTATTGACTGATATGGCAAAGTCCTCCGCACCAGAGTGCGCTAGGAATGAGTCCTAAAACCTGGAAATGTGTTAGCAATTTACCACTTACAGTTCTCTTGTCTCACAGTCAATGTTTTTTTTTATGGGTTAGATGCCTGAAATAATGTCTGTGACTAAACAAGCTTAATATACTTTCACATTTTGTTCTATGACATAATATGTCAGTAAATACCCCATTTGTGAACTCTGAAGCTTCTATGTGTCTTAAAAAGGCAGTTGCTAACAAGTGGCTAAATGAGACTACATAATGTCATCGCGCGGAGCCACACCAAATGCAGCTTTACAGTCTTATTATGGTGGTGACGTTTTGCCATGCCATTTGTTTATAGCCTAAAATTAGCTGTTTACCTCACCTCTGGCAATTGCAAGTAGGCTTCAATAATCATGAAAACGGTGATCATTTGTGAAGATTATCTTGCTGAAAAAAGTGTGTATCACAAACATTTGTTTTCCACAGATCTTACTTTCAACAATAATCCAAAATCCAATGGAAAAATCCCATAGGCTTTTTGAAGAGGGAACCAGTGCAATGCTAACTTCTGTGTCTGCCTACAGAAAAACTTATTCCTGGAGCACTCTGTGTGCTCTAGGTTTATTTTGTCTTCTTGTTTAATCTAAAAGCATGATATAACTGGTTCACTTAGCCTCTGTGTCCTACTGTAGGGTAAATGCAGAAATTCTGAAGGTAGTTCAATACCTTTAAAATCCTGGTAAAGCAGAAATAAATATGTGTAATGAGTTTATCACACCACAGAAAATGTGCTATTAACCATCCAGCTACATTTGAAGGGTTAAAAAAAAGCACAGTAACATACACAACCCCGGGCCAAAAAAGGAGCCGCTGCGCAGCAACAGACTCTCATTACCAGCTAAGCCAGTAGTACACATGGTCTATAGAAACACAGTATACACACTCTTTAGGGTGAAGAACAAATACACTCTGCAGCGGCAGAGTCTTGTTAGCAGCTAAGCCAATAGCATACACAGCATATGGCTGCACCACGCAACAAGAGCTGCTGTGCAGTCATAGCCTCTTCTTCAGTAGCTAACAGCAGCTAACAACAGCTAACGTCAGCAGTAACTGTTGGCGGACTGGGTAGCTGCCTCAGCCAGAAAGACTTAAAGGTACGTTAGTGACAGCTGTTTAGCTTGTGTTTATATGACTGTGGCATTTAACAGAGATGTTTATTCATGTATTTATCAGACTGAAAGAGGGAGTGTATGGGGTGCAACGATGTAACTCGCTGCTTACACAGACTAGATGAACGAAACAACACTGATGTTATATGTATAAGTATTTCCTAACATGAATAATGTGTTTAAAAAGGAATCACTGATTGTACTTTACTTGGACTTAAAAGTTTTTTTTAAACCCCCCTCTCTACATTTGAAGATCTTTCTCCACTCTGAGTTCTGTGGTATAGCACAAAAAGTGTGATAGAGTCATCAATGTTTTATTAGATGATTACAGAAGTAGCACTTCATTCATTCAATCAGTCTAAAATTTGCAAGGTTTCCTTGACTGTCTCAATATTTCTAAATGGGCAAACACCAGTGCTCTTTTTCAAGCTGTTTTTAAGCATTTTGAAAAATTATGCTTATCTGTTATTTTAACATGTTTTTAAAAACTAAAAGACTTTTTGAATGTAGAAAAATCTGTCAAAGTTGATCGAAAAAAATATGTGCTGATAACACCATTTGATTCCTATCAACTTGGTTTAAAGTGTCCTTACGAAGTTCAAGGGGTAAATGCATTATTCAGAGGAACTGATCATAGCTGCTGAGTAATGCATCCCCTGAATTACTGCGAAATTCATACTTCAAGCCTAGTACATAGGGTCACTGTCAATGACCCACTGTCCCTCTGAGATAGGCGAAAAGCAGGTACACTTTTAAGATCTATCAGAATTGACATTTGCTGCAAAGCTAATTACCTGCCTTGTGCATAAATTACATGTTTAATATTAATTAGCATGTATCTTATCAACCTCTTATCCTGGCCTGGTCATTTTTTGTTGGTGTTTCTGACTGAAAAAGGCAGAATCGAAGCCAATGGGAGGTAGTTCACATCCTGTGAGTCAGACTGCATGGAGGGTTTAAATAAAGAGTGGCGTCTTTTATTATTATTATTATTATTTAAACTTTACATTGTTCCACACTCACCTTGTGTACATCTGTCTCTGTCAGTGTCCCCTCAGAGCTGTGGGTGATGGCCTGGATGCGGTCAGTCAGGCTGCTGTTGCGTTGCTCTAACCTCGATCTCATCCTCCAGAAAACAATGTCCAGGATGTTGCAGGTGTCTGAAGTGACCTGCAGGCTGGTAGGAGGGAACTGTCCCCAGACTGACTGAAGGCTTGACTGAGGTGATGTGCAGCAGCTGTAGGGCAGATTGTTTATTAATAATAATAATAATAATAATAATAATAATGCATTTTATTTGAAAAGTGCCTTTCAAAACACTCAAGGTCACTGTACAATAGTTAACAAAGTAATAAATAACAACAAGGTATATAACAACAAGGAGAGACAACAACACAGAAGAAACAACACAGGAAATTAAAAAAAAATAAAATAAAATGTACAGTGCAATCAAAGAGAGTATGCTAATTTGAACAGGTGAGTTTTCAGACTGGATTTAAACAGTGGAAGAGAATCAATGTTGCAGTTGTCAGGTGGGAGTGAGTTCCAGAGTTGAGGAGCAGAGCAGCAGAGAGCTCTGCTCCCCATGATGCTGAGGCAGGCAGAGGGCACAGAGGGGTGGATGGAGGAGGAGGATCGGAGGGAGCGGGAGGAGGTGGTAATGTGGAGGAGATCAGACAAATATGGAGGGGCGAGGTTATGGATAGCCTTGAATGTGTACAAGAATTTTGAATTGAATCCTGAATTTAACCAGAAGCCAGTGAAGCTGCTGGAGGACAGGGGTGATGTGGTGGAATGACGGGGTTTTGGTGATGATACGTGCAGAGGAGTTTTGGACCATTTGAAGCTTATGGAGGGACTTGTGAGGGAGACCAAAAAAGGAGAGAATTACAGTCGTCGATGCGGGAGGTGACAAGGCTAAGGACAAGAATAGAAGTGGTGTGGGGGCTGAGGGAAGGGCGAAGTAGATTAATGTTGCGGAGATGAAAATATGCAAACCGGGTAATGTTATTGATATGAGAGTGGAAGAATAGTGTGCTGTGGAGGATGACACCCAGACTCTTAACCAGAGGGGAGGGGGAAACTGAGGAGCTGTTAATTTGGAAGGAGAAACTGTCAACTTTAGATAGTGTAGATTTTGTGCCCACGAGGAGGATAGAGTTTAGAGCTCAGTAATAGAAGGGGACTATGAATAAAAGATGGTCTTTACAGGGCTGCAGTCAAGAGTCTACTTGAACAATTCAAAGTGAACAGCAAAAGTTAAAACCTGTTTCAAGTTGAGAGTGAGACCACAGAAAAGCATGCTGTGTTCCAACCTGAACAACACCTGAACAATACCTCTATTTGAGTTGGAGTAGATGTTTGTGGCAAATTTGAGGAAACTCCCTTATGGCCTTTTAAGATAGTATGTTAACAAGAATAAGACCGATGCAAAATCACAATGACTTTGACCTTTAAAGACCAAAATCTAATCAGTCCATGCAGGTGTTTGTGCCAAATTTAAAGAAAATCCCTCAAGGCGTTCTTGAAATACCATGTTCACAAGAATGAGACACTATGCACGTACTGATGTACGGACGAATGGACAACTTTAAAAGATAATGAGAACTATGTATTGGCAGGATGTCTGTATTTCTACCTGTCACAAACCAAAAATTAAGTCACAGGAAGTGACCGTCAAAAGTTTGATGGATTAGGGGGTTCAGCTTAAGGAGAGAGGGTTAGAGGAAGGCAACTGATAATAGTAAGTAAATGCTGTAGTTAATACAGTATGGCAACACCCACTACAGCATAGGTCTGAGTCATACACTCTATATGTCTCTTTTTATGCTCACCTCTCAGTACGGTAACCCTCCTCTTGGAATGAGGATGGGTTTGTTTCATCTGTTAGTGGTACTCCCAGGTTTCTGAGAAAACCAGTGTAAGAGGCCAACTTAGAAGAACTGCCAGGTCTAGAACTGGAAGTCTCACAGAGCCTGGAAACACAAAGGGAAAGTCTGAGAGTGAGCTGAGAAAAACCCAGACTCAACCCCAAACTGAGCAACGGTCATATTTTCATCACTTGGCAGTCAAACATGCAGTGCATCATACTGTTGCACCAAAGACAAATGTTTTTTTCCACCACTAGCATGTATGATACATTGTTAAGTTTGTGGACTCAACCAGGGTGTACCTTCAAATTACATTTCATCTCAACCCAACAGTGCAGCTGTGGAAACCCTCCAGACTCCCCTCTAGGACGTGAGTGGCTCAATTTTTAACTTTGTTAACGATGTTATCACTGCTAGCTCTGTTAGCACAGTTAGCAGTGTCAGCATAGCCTGTTGTGCTTACATAGGAACAATGCTAATGGGGTTTTGCAGGCTTGAATTGAAGCTGCTTCATCTCTCAGGCTGTCGCCGCAACAACCAGCAGTAATTACAGAATGAGCAGTGCTGCTAGCTAGCTCTTATCAGACACAAGTGGTGCACAGTGCAGAGCGGTCAAGGCTAATGTTAGCTAACACTTGGAGACCAGAGGGTGGGCAGTGGGCACTATATTTCCGCATCTTAACCTGGCAAGCTGGCTGTCTGTCAGCAAAGCCAACGGAAAATAAAAAAAGTCAAAGGTAAACATTTACATCATGAAACATTAACATTCACCACCAGAGTTCTGGGTTGACGGGTAACCCACAAATAGCTGTTTAACGGGTTAAAAAAAAAAAAAAAGTATACACATATACATATAAATTCATGGGTATGGGCATGGGCATGAGTAAATGAACTACACACAGGCAGGCAGCGGGTGAGAAAAAAAAAAATTGAAACAAATCAAAAAGCTGTGCAGTATGTGTGTGACATCTAAATCACGATTATCAAGCTGCAGTTCCTTTTGTTTTGAAGTCAGTGACTCAAGTCAAACCTTTGACCCATTCATCACTGACGTGAAGGACTCCAGCGATGAAACTTTGCAGGTTGAAGATGAGATGGCAGCGTGCATCGAGTTCAAGGCACCCATGGAGGATCCTTTTGAGGTTTTACGGTGGTGGAAGGAGCATGCTAACATGCTGACCCATCCTAACCTGGCAGTGATTGTGCGGAAGGTTTTCGCCATCCCACCATCAAGCACAGCCATTGAAAGAGACTTTTCCTTTGCTGGATTTGTAATTCAAGAACGGAGAACACGGCTTAATGTGAGTGACTGTAGCCTGTGTGTGTTAAATCACAGATGAGGGTTGGGTCGTGAGCTTTACGGGTATGGATGGGTGTGGGTTTTCAAAAATGGAGCCATGCAGGACTCTCACTACCTCTAAATGGAC
Source organism: Cephalopholis sonnerati (assembly GCA_019142605.1). NCBI lineage: Eukaryota > Metazoa > Chordata > Actinopteri > Perciformes > Serranidae > Cephalopholis > Cephalopholis sonnerati. The sequence goes on along the minus strand of JAGQAX010000022.1, from coordinate 32,673,245 downwards.
AGCGCTTTGAAATGCAGTGCTAAAGCTCACTTAATCAGTGGAGGGCTAGGCTAAAGGTAATTCCCTTTGGTATGTCACATAATTTAGTAAATTTTTTTTCTTAAAAATTAACTGATAAGTTACCATTTAATGGGTGTCAGGGTATCAATAGCAGAATTAACTGGCATTGGCATCCCTGTATAGGGCTCCATGGGGCCTCAGCAATTAACACTGTTGCTCATAGGTGAGAATGTGTTTGTCGGTTCATGTTTGAGCCCTCTAATAGACCGAGGATTATTTCTGAGTATTTGAGGTTACAACTTTGCTCTATTTGGTGTATTTCATAAAATTACAGTTGCCATCTTTTTTTTTTTGACTATTTGTTTTTTTTAATTACTGCACTGTTTGTGTCTGGGTGTGTTTCTTACTTGTTGAAGTGAGTGTCTGAGATGGGCACACCATGGCAGCTTAAGACATTCTTCAGATTTTCTTGTGTGACGTATCCAGTGTGCTGAGGGTCACACAGCTTCAGAGCTGCCATCACTGGACTGAGCTGCTCACACAGCTTGTCCACCAGTACATTCTCCACCTTAATATACAAGTGCACACACAGTGCACACACAAACATACAGCAAACACACACACACACACACACACACACACACACACACACACACACACACACACACACACAGAAATCAAACTGTGTATTAATAATTAACCCCTTTTTTTCTTTTGATCCATGTTCTTTTTTCTCTCTCTGTTTGATCTCATGGTGTGTGCTATGTGTGATATGGATGATATTTGATCACAGTGTGCTGTTAACACACTCACTGTTGTCCATGAAGCAGATGCCACAGACAGTTTATCAGCACATTGTGTGGTCTGCCTCTCATCTGGTGCTTTTTGCTCCTCCTCAGGAAAAAAAATCAAAAACAGTACACATTTTTTACCTTACACGGAATTAGAGTGTGCGCTCACACACACACACACACACACACACACACACACACACACACACACACACACACACACACACGCACACATGCACACCCACACACCTACACACACACACACACACACACACACACACACACACACACACCACACCACAGGAAATGGTAAACAAGCTTACAGCAGTTTCCTCAGGGCCATCCAGGCCCTCAGCAGTGGTAGCAATGGAGGATGGTGGTGCTGTGTTGGTGCTGCTGGGGTTGAGTCTCTTCAGGTTGGCCAGCTGGATGACCCCAGTGTGTTCTGGGTCCAGTTCATTGAGCAGCTCTGTGATCTGTGAACGTCGAGTTCTGGCCTGGGTCCCACCTGGTCTCTCCAGCAAATGTCGCAGGTCTGCTCTAGTGATCCAACCTGCCTCCTTCTGAAGAGAGAAGCCATGTGAGTATTTGTCTTTAAGTTGTATAGTTTAACAGGGGCATGTGTTAGACATTACAGCAGGGAAAGGTTTAATCATGAGCAGTGTAGTCAGGGCAAATATGGGACCACAGGTAGAAGTGTTCACCATGTCTTAGATTACTGTAGAAAGCAAAGAGGGCAGAGTTAATTTGGGCAACATCAGGGTTCCAGAATGAAAAGTTTTGTTAATTTATTTCATACTTGATTATATGTAAACATAGGGCTGGGTTTCTGTGCTCAATACCTTTAAGGTACCAACCAAAATAGCACAGTACCAAGTAGTATTAAAACATCTCGAGACAAACGATACTAGTCGTGCTACTTTTTTTATATACTACAGGGATTACAAAAACAACAAAAACAAAAAACAAGTAAAGTACAATTCAGGACATTAGCAGTAAGGCATTATCTTAATGTAAACTGCTTAGACAAGGCAACACATTGAGTACTTTTTCAAGGACCAAAAGAAAGAGAAAGAAAAACAGTTAATGAAAATGCACATAATTATGTTTCGTCAAGAAATTAAGGCAAGAAGACTTCTGTAGCCCCCCCCCCCCCTTCCTGTTGTTGCTGTCTCTGGAGTCGCTCTCCTCCCAGCAAAACATTATCCAATGTTTGCCCAGTTAGCATTAACTAACACAGCAGCAGCAGCTAACATCCAACACAGAGCAGTTAAAAGCTTGGCTATACTACACACCACTCATTTTATGGGTCTCGAATGAAGTACTCTATCAGTATCAGTATCAACTTCAAGGTCCTGGTTTTGGTACAGGTCTCTTAATTTTTTAACCCAGCCCTGTTCGAAAGAGTATTGAAGTCATCATTAGCAAGCAATTAGTTTAACTGTGTTGTCAAAAAATAGTTGCATCAAAAAAAAAAAATCCACAAGGTTTTAGGAGATAAGTTCTATGAATGAAACTCGATTGCCACTGTGCCGCTAGCCTATTAGCTTGCATTGTACTGCCTATATAGTCTATGCATGTATTCTGACCCAGATTATTGTACTTTTCATAGCTGAATGATTGAATGGGTTTTCGGGAAATGCTACGGATGACAGCGGAGGACTTTGATTTCTTGCTGGGGCTGGTAGAGCCGTACATCGCATCGCCATATTCCACCTTTCATTGGCTGATGCTCTTTGTCAGTCGTGTCAGACCTCTCCAGTTTTCTAGCATGCCAGATATCCAGTCCCAGTCACAGACGGGGGTGCAACTTGCTCGTAGGCTTGTTCACACACTCGCCGTGGTAGACTATCTGCCGACTCACCTCCAACCCCAGGACTTCTTAATGGCTCTCAAGCTCCTCTGCGACCTCAAAATTGGGGTGAAAATCGTGTAATGTGAACAAGGCTTTACTGTACCTCTATTTGTCCTGACTTGCAGCCAAGCTGATAACACCAGCAGTCAGATACAGCTGTTGCTCTCCTCTTTGACCATTTATGGGTATAAGCTAATGACCATTTACTGAAGTAATAAGAAGAGGAATTAATGTACGAGTGAAGCGAGTATGCTGGGTTTATACCATGTTCATAACAAAAACAGTGTATAATCCCCATTCAGTTATCGTATTGATAAAGTTTTAAAAGCCATGTTATTACAATAACTGTCACTTCAAGAGACATGCTATTTTGTATATTATTTACATGGTACTTTGTTGTTTTGTAAATGCTACTGTCTCTACATTAGTTTACTTGTCACTGCTGGTGGCTGGTGGGTAATAAACAGGTTTTTTTTGACAATGGCTCTGAAAACGTTTGCTATTTGTAAGCAGCACAAAAGAGCATAAACAAAACACAATTAGAATTTTTCCAAGTGGCCACCTACGGGTCTGAAAAATTAAGTCAATGCTGATGTGCCAAAAACTGCAGTTTCTCAAATGGCCACTTGAGGCTGGCTCTAAAATTTGGTCAATCCCTGTAGACCCCCATGTTATAATGCCCAACTTTACAGCATGTTTACAGCCTGGTACAAAAAATAGTTTTGGTCTCTATAGCTATTTTCCCCATTCATGACAACTGTATAGGGGGTGAGTTTTTATATAACTCACCTTTTTAAATCTTATTAAGACTTTAAGTCCTGCATAATTAAGGGCTGGACTGCTTGAGTGGCTGACTACTAGACATCACCACCGTCTATAAGTCAGATTCCCCACTCGCTCCTCCACATCTCCACACTCTTGTTCAAATATGGACACTTCTGGCTCCAAAAATCTAAGATGGTGAGGCATTCAAACTGAAGTCCATTATTTTTACAGTCTATAAATTTATCACTATTTTAAACTAGAATTACTGCCTCAAGGTTTCAAGCCTTTGTGAACCAGTCAAGTTTCTCTTACAGTTTACATCCATGTCTGTGAAAACATGGATGCTTCACACATCTTCCCCCCGACAGCACAGAAGATCTACACAATTAGCACAGGTTCAAGGTGGACACCCAGAATTAGTGTCACCAATTCAGTATCTGACCAAATGTCTTCCCTTCTATTCCTGAGATATGACATTGACTAAATGCCAGAAAAGTATTTTTGAAGAACATTATGATGCAACAGTGAAACTGACTGACCTGGCCTTTTGACCTATAAAATGTCATCATTTTATCCTATAAGACATTTGTGCGAAATTTTGTCATAATTAGGGTCTGAATTATTTAGTTATGGCCAAAAACATGTTTTGTGAGGTCACAGTGACCTTGACCTTTGACATTCAACTCCCTAATTCTTATCAGTTCATTCTTAAGTCCAAGTAGACATTTGTGCCAAATTTGAAGAAATTCCCCCTAGGCCCTCTTGAGATGTCACGTTCACAAGAATAAGGCAGACAAGGTCACAGTGACCATAACGTTTAACCATCAGTTCTCATCAGTTCATCCTTGAGTCCCAACGAATATGTCTGCTAAATCTGAAAAAATTCCCCCAGGGTGTTCTTGAGATATCATGTTTACAAAAATGAGGCAGACAATGTCATAGTGACCATTACCTTTGACCACTGACATCTAATCAGTTAATTGTTTAGTCAAAGTGGATGTTTGTGCCAAATTGAAGGAACTCCCTTTAGGCATTCTTGAGAATGAACAGCATGGGGGCATAAAAATTGTCCTGAGATGTCAGTCTGCTTATATATAATACAGTGGTGGAAAAAAGTTTTTGGATACCCTGTGCATTTGTGAAATATTGCATTAAGAATCACTCTTAGGTCTTCAAGTGCAATTTCTTTTAGTACAGTCACAGCCAAATTACTGTCAAACTGCCGAATGACATCACAGGAGCTTCAGCAGCAGTGGTCAAACCAAACTGGTGTCCAGTGTTCCACCTGCACTGTACGTGGCCGACTTTTAGATCATGGCTTAAGGTCCTACAAGGCTGTCAAGAAGCCCTTGATCAATGAGAGACAGAGGTTAGCCCGGTGTCGTTGGGCCCAAGCACACAAGAACTGGACAGCCAGGAATTGGAAGAAGATTCTGTGGTCAGATGAGTCCAGTTTCCAGCTTTATCTTCCTCCTGCTAATATGAGGGTATGCAGAAGGCCAGGCGAAGCATTATCTCCAGCATGTACAGTACCCACTGTCAAGCATGGTGGAGGCAGTATCATGGTTTGGGGATGCATGAGTGCTGCTGGTGTTGGTCATCTCACTGTCTGTGATGGCACATTGATCTCTGCCAAGTATTGTGCCATTCTCGAAACCCACATGCTCCCTTCTGCACGTGCACTGTTCCGTCGAGGTCAAAACTGGATGTTTCAACAAGATAATGCCCCTTGCCAAACATCCAGGGCCAGTAGAACTTGGCTGCAGGAGCACAGTATCCAGGTCTTAGGGTGGCCAGCTCAATCCCCGGACATGAGCCCCATTGAAAATCTGTGGTGAATTATCAAAAGGTCTGTTTCAAAGTGTAAACCAAAGAATTTAGAAAAATTAAAAGCAGTAATTCAAGAAGAATGGGACAAGATTACCCCTCAACAGTGTGAAAGGCTCATGAGGAACATGCCAGCCAGGATTAGAGCTCTCTACTGTGTGCTAATGGCAGGACTACTAAATATTAATTTGATGATGTGATGGCTTACTTATTTTTTGTTCAGTTTTGAACACATTCTCTGTTATTTGTTGACTTTCATACCGACAATGTTGAGAAGTGACATATTGAAACTGTCAAGAATTTAGTTTTGTTAGTTTTTCTTGTAAACAATAAACAAAAAAATATCATTTGTATTTGTTTGTGTCTGTCTAATGCAGCCACACCTTTTGAAACACAAAAAAGATATTTCATAATAATATTTGAGATTGTGTAAAATTTTAAGGGTGTCCAAAAACTTTTTTCCATCACTGTATATTTACAGCTAATGACCTCTGGGTAAATATTATAAACAAGAGTTAGGAGATAAAATCCAATACAACAACACAAACTACATAATGTCTATACTGAAGGGCTGATATAGTGGGTTACATTAACAGTATATTATGTTGACGTTGTGTTCACTCCTTGTGATTATACACAATATTTAACTGCCTATATGACAAGGCAGTGTAATATTATGATAGTACTAATTATGGCCTGGCACAATAGTGTGTCCATCTGATGTGTATGTTACATTGTGAATCATACACAAACAATGTGAATCATAGCAAGTCTTCCGAGCTCATGAATGCTTCCCCAGAGATAGTCTAAAAACCATAGTTGGCTTAGAACGTGCCTGAGTGAAAAACCTCATTATTGGCTGGCGGTGTGAGGACACTCTTGTTTGATCTCCCACCCGCTGAATAGATTATTAAAACAGTTGATGGATGGATTTTTTTTCCCTCCCATGCCATTAAAAGGAGGAGATTTTGGCAGATAGATATGTGTGATTCATATCTGGGAGAGGCTTCACACACGTACACACACACGCACACATACCCATATACACACACTTCCTCCAACTTGGAAGCCGACTGTTGTTTTGTGAGTGGCGGCAGCAACATCAAACATAACTGTGAATTAATGGAAATTCAACCCCCCTTTCCCCAAAGTTTAGTCAAACTCCAAAGTTTCATCCAGCTGAAGAAGACTGATTTGAAATTAAAGAGGCAGAACTGGATGCGGAGGCGTGTTGAAGGGGATGGCTGTCAGACGAACATATGGCTAGTGACTGAGTGGCTAACCAGTGGCCATATGCAATCATCTAATCATGTTTATGGCCATCAAAAAGCTGCGGATGATGATTGGCTCATCTGTAAAGCTGTCTGGCATTTATATTTAAAGCGTACACCTGAGCATGTGCCTTTGTCTCTTAGCAATCTGCTGAGATTACTCCCTTGTGTCCTGTCTGATCACATTCAAAATCACTTCTGTCTTGTCTATTACTACAGTTTTTGCAAGGCTATGCAAATAAGGGAGAGGTTTAAAAGCATTTCAGCATGTTTTTTGTACAAGTTAGACATTTATTACTCTATTTTAGACTATTATTTATTTCCTGACTCCTACCGTGTCCAGCAGGTTGAAGATCTCTTTCAGATGAGGGTAAATGTCCTGAAGATCCAAGATATTTTCTTGGCCAGGCTGCTCTGATGCCCTGAGAGGTATAGGTGGAAAGACAAGGAAAGAAGACAACATCAATCAATCAATTTTATTTATAAAGCCCGATATCTATTTGCCACTATTTGCCTCAGAGGGCTTTACAGCATACGACATCCCTCTGTCCTTAGGACCCTCACAGCGGATAAGGAAAAACTCCCCCAAAAAACCCAAAACCTTTAACGGGGGGGGGGGGTAGAAACCTCAGGAAGAGCAACTGAGGAGGGATCCCTCTTCCAGGGTGGACAGACGTGCAATAGATGTCGTACTGAACAGATCAGCATAATAAATTAACAGTAATCTATATGACACCATGATACATAAAGAGCGACAGAGACAGAGAGAGAAGTTGAGACAGAGCCAGAGAGAGATGCAGGGCAGACAGCAATGCTAATAGCTTACAATAACATTAAACATATCAGAATGGATATTATGGCCGTAAATTTATTTTCTCTTGTTCATACAATTCCACCTGTCTCTAACCAGTAACCATTGCTTTAACTTGTCATCGTATCAAGTATTAGAGAATTTTATCCTCGATTTAGTTCAGAGACGTGTTCAGAGACTGTGCAAATTTTAAAAAGTGCAGGTTTACTTCTGACCCAGTTGAACATTAAAGAGCTTCAAAGTTGTTGGCAAATCATATTCCAAAAGACAAACAACAAGGTAGCATGGACATTTTAAAAAGGATTATGAACTTTCCAATATTCCTTGGAATTACAGTCATCTTGTGCAATTCTGCATTGGACTGTGGAGAAGTCACATGTAAGGTAAGAGTAAGAGCAGGGCTTGGTGATATGACTTAAAAATAAAATTGTGATATTTTTAGGCTGTATGTTGTGATACACAATATATATCCCAATATTTATAATCTCCTCTAAACTACTGTAGACTATTAAAATACAAAACTACTGAATGAACTACAGTTACAGTGAAGTTAAAAAAATAGCTACTGTCATATAATACAGTTAAACAGAATATTGTTATAACAAAATTTAATTATGGATTGTTAGGCTATAATTTAAAAAATCAACCATTGGTGCCTCTTTTATTTTGAAGCACCCAGTTCACCTTGGGCCGGAAGTGTTGATGTTTTTGCTGTGAACTTGAAGCTTCATCTCAACAGTGTAGTAGATAATGCACAGTGAAACTGTTACCATAGCGCCATTAAACATGTTTCCTCACCGTAAGCTGGAAAACCACCAACAGCTCTCTAGTCCATATACCAATAATACTGGCAAGTCGTAGTGGTGCTCCCTGCTCCATTTTTGATTACTATACAATACAAGAGAGTACGCAACTTTGAATACATATTAGTTGTTAGTCGCTCAGGCTGTGGCAGGCAGATACATATTTAGCTGCCGTTTATTTAGGAGCCGTTGCCCCTTTACCTAGGAGAACTGCCAGTTTCTGTTGCGGGGTTAATGTCAGGGAGTTTGGGATTTTCTTGGCTATTTCTCCAAAATGGAAATCATTGACTGAGGAGAACTTGTCACAGTGGAGGAGGAAATGCATTTCTGTTTTTACCTCTCCTGCTGATTAGTTACTACATAGTCACTCCTTTCTAGACAGCCATGTCTGTCAATGTCTCCCTGTTTCTACTGCCAGGTAATGGTCACTCAGCCTGCACTGGTCAGGATTAATCTCTATTTCTTGTCTGTGACACAGTGCAGATATTTGGCCAATTTATAATTTCTCTTTAAGGTCAAATAGCAATTGAATCTGCTTTGTGTTTTTGTTTGATTTCTCCAGTATTGTAGATATAGATCTTCTGACTGATTCATAATTTGTTTGATTCTGTTTGGTTGCTCTGGCCCAGTGCTGATGGGAGTATGATTGTTTAGTTTCATTATCAACTAACTGTGGGGGCTGTTTTCAGGGTCTAGCTTTGGGGTTTGTAGTGATTTGAATTGACATGTGTCTGTTGGGCTGAAATTTAGATGTGTCCAAAATGTTAAGGCTCATTTTTGGATGTTTAATGGTAATGGAAAGCATCCCAGTTCTGCTCAACATTTAGAGTTCTTCTGCAAAATTTGGTGTGGAGGGCCTCTATGGGGTGTTTGTCCCATTAGTCATGCTCCAACCTACTGAGCAGTCCCCAGATCTTAATTCCCTATAATGCTGTTGGTAAATTTACATTGTCAAATATTTTTGTTCATATTCTGATTAGAATATAGAAGTTGAGTAATTAGATTTTTAATGCCTACATTTCCCTACATGCTTTTTTCTGAGTGCATTTATTGCAATATTGAAATTTCCTGATGCAAATAGGGTCAGACCAAGTAAATATATTTTTGGTGTGTTTAATCAGGGTTCTATTAAAAGGAAAATTGCATTTGTTCATCAGGATCATTTCTTTTTTTTTTTTTTTATAAATTTACCTCAAGGGCCCAATTTTGGCTGTATTGTTCTAAGATGGTCAGGTTATGTTAGAGACCATCTCTGGTTGGGTCAACAGAATAAGGTCTCTCTCTGTTTCTGTTTCTCTCTCTCTCTCTCAATGTATCATTTTGTCATATGGATCACTGTACATTTATTATGTTGATATGTACACATGACATCTATTGCACGTCTGTCCATCCTGGAAAAGGGATCCCTCCTCAGTTGCTCTTCCTGAGGTTTATCCACCTTATTCCTAGCCCCCATGATTCCTTGCGTGAATTATGTGCGTTGAACTAAAACGATCGATTTCTAATGGTAACAGTTTGTTTACAGTATTCTATTCTTCTTTCCAAGAGCAATTGGAAAATAAAACGTGAAACACACCACCTGTTACAGCTCAAGTGGGATTATGTGATCATACCACTGTCATCTCTGACAGCCATCTTATAGCATTGTTCTTTTTTCCTTTTCAACCGAGCACGCTAGCAATTAGCTTGCCTTGCTCTGTTAAGATATTGTTAACTTTAACAAGGCCCGAGCTAGCTTAAGGTAAACATCTGCTCCTTCTAAAGATGATTTCTGATTTCTGATGACTTATTAAGAGATACTAACATGTTCAGCTAACATTTAACATAATTCAGTATTAACTGTAGCTCCATGTAAAGTGAATAAATGTGTTTCGCAGCTAATCCTCCACTCATCTGCTTTAACGACGCAGTCTATGTGTTTTTTTTAACTTAACTGATATATTAAAAACTGTTCTGAGCGAAACGTGATGCTGAATTTAGCAGCAGACTTTGGTAACAGTAATATAAAGTGGTGGCAAAAGCAGTAACTTTTGGCATTCATTTTTTTCTATGATATAAAGGAAGTACGGTAAATTACTGTCACATTCTCAACCCTAACAACTACATATATGAAGTCAGACAGGGAAAGACAGGGATATCATGTACTGACGTCAGGGCTGCCAACTTTTCAAAAAACCTTGGAGAGAGATTCAGTGGGGCCGACCACAATTTTGTCATTTAGGCCTACACACATAAAAATTTTTGTTTGTCAACTGATTTGGTAGATCCAATCCTGATCCCCCCTGATCCACTAAGCCACCAACACCCCTTATATAAAGTTGAAAAGCTAAGGACTACTGACTTCACAACACATATGACAACATACCTGGAGGTGAGAAATGCAAGACTTAAAAATATTTCTTCTTCCTGTTCTTACTAGCGGATGGCATCTTTGCCATTGTAGGTAGTAGTAGCCTAGTTATGTAAGGTGGCGCCACCTACCGTATAGGAGTCGAACGACTACCAGCACTTTTTTTTTATCGAGTGAGAAATTGGAGGTGTGGCGTGAGACCATGTGAAATCAACCAATTGCATGACTCTCACAGCGAATGTGTGAGAATTGGCAGCTATACTCTCTTCTGCAAACTCTGATTTAACACTTTTTCACTATGTTTCATGAAACTCTTGTGGTTATATTTCTCGTATCAGTGGTACCTTTGGCAACAAAAACAATCCCTTTTTGTTTACGTTACATGTTCAACACACAGTTGCTGAAATTAGGAAATTTAGTTTAGACTGGTTGTTAGTCGGGCGGCACGGTGGTGTGGTGGTTAGCACTGTCGCCTCACAGCAAGAGGGTTCCTGGTTCGATCCCGGGTGCGGGAGCCCATCTGTGCGGAGTTTGCATGTTCTCCCCGTGTCAGCGTGGGTTCTCTCCGGGTACTCCGGCTTCCTCCCACAGTCAAAGACATGCAAGTTGGGGATAGGTTAATTGATTACTCTAAATTGCCCGTAGGTGTGAATGTGAGCGTGAATGGTTGTCTGTCTCTATGTGTCAGCCCTGTGATAGTCTGGCGACCTGTCCAGGGTGTACCCTGCCTCTCTCAATGTCAGCTGGGATAGGCTCCAGCCCCCCCACGACCCTCAAGAGGATAAGCGGTTAGGAAATGGATGGATGGTTGTTAGTCGTTACAGACGCAGACAGTTCAGCAGGTACCAGAGCCCCACAAAGACATTATAGAAAATGCTAAGTTAACATTAGTTAAATATTTGTTAAAAAAATAAATCAGTATTTGCTAAACTGAAGGCAAATTACTTTCAAAAAGAACCAGCGTTGGCAGTTAGCCACCAAGAGTAGCTACTGGGACTAACCACAGACAGTCTATGGGACCAGCTAGCTTACTGTTAGTCACTGGAAGTTGCACACATAATTATTTCTACAGTAGTGCCCTCAGGAATAAGATGGATACCATTTTTTTCCCCTGTTAAAGGTTTTTTGGGGGGGAGTTTTTCCATATCCACTGTGGGGGTCCAAGGACAGAGGGATGTTGTATGCTGTAAAGCCCTGAGGCCAATTTTGAATTGTGATGTTGGGCTTTATAAATAAAATCAAAATTGCAATTGAAAGAAAGGCAGCATTTGTGTGTGCAATTCTGCCATGAATGGACAGTAAGAAGACAAAAAGAAAAGTATGGAGGCGCAGATGGCTGGAAGATGCACTCAATATTGTTTGTCTGTTCTGAAGCGAAGTTCAGTTTTATATCACAGCAGACTCAACACAGAAGGTAATAGATGTGTGGTCAACATGTGATGACCTCACCACACATGGAGCTTCCATGTGTGAGCAGGGCAAAAGATATTTCAAACTGACCTGATGGTGTGAAGATTTGTGTTGCCCTCTTTTTTGACTGGGCTCATGAAGTGGCCCAAGAAGTGTTTCCACCTTACCAGCCCCGCTGCTCCCACACTGTAACTGCAAACACACACAGAATCCATACACATGGATGAAAAATATAATAGATGATAGCTGAATTTTCAGATTTAAAGAGTAAAGGGCAGGGAGATTGGGGCAGGGTGGGTTGATAGAAACAGGGAAAAGATAGATAAATAAAATATTGGTTTGCCTACCGGCTGGTAAGCTTCTGGAAAGAATGAGGGTTCATGGGAAATATAAAGCTGCTAAGAATGGCCCTGAGGACGTCCTGTTCTACCAGGCCAGAGCAGGTGGTGTCAAAGGCCTGCAGTGCTTGCCACACCGGGGTAGAGTTCATGCACATCTGATAGGTAGAAGAACACACTGATGTACAAACATTCATATTTTACAGACAGACCTCTCTCTTTGTTTCATTTCTCTCTCATCAATAAAGACAGGAAGTGAGTCATCTCAGGTTTCGGTTGCCATGGAGAACATCCCAGCGCGGCTCTAGGATGCAAGAGAAGAGCCATTCCCGACTCTGCCGCCCATCCCGCAAATTAGCCGTGATTAACACACTAACTCAGGAGCAGATTTTTCTAGGCAAACATTTTAATTAGAAGTGTTCCCTCTGCCGTTTGCATCCTGACGTGCCACTTAGAGCCAATTTAGCTGTCCATCCTCAAAGAAGATAATGCAAAGGAGAGGGCCAGATGGAGACACGAAAACAGGAGCAATAAAACACACAAAGTCTGTACCTTGTCGTAGAAGAGAGTCTGCAGCTTCCTGTGTCGCAGGAGTGATGGGGCATCACACAGACTGGAAGCAGATTCCGGTCTGTGCTTCCTCTGTTTGACTTTCTCAGGTGGAGTTGTCCCTCGGCTGGACATTTCTGTAAAGCACAATCTTTAGAATTACATCTGCCACTAGTACTTACTTTACAAATATGGCAAAGGTAGTTTGAGACAAGATTTCATTAAACAGTTGGCTTTTGTCTCTGATTTTGCAATTGATTTTAATCATGTGAAGGTTTTAAGCCATGTGCTACTGGTTGATAGCAGTGTCGGTCAGTTCAACACATTCTCATCCCAAGTTGTCACATACTGCCGCTTCATCAGAGGATTTTTGCATCTACATATCACACGCTAGATATCCCTCTGCGTCTGCTGTTGATGTTACAGGATGATTTCACAATCAACACAAGGATGTCAACAAAAGCACATTGTTAGATTTAGGCAACAAAAGCACAGGTTGGGTTGGGACACAGTTACTGCCTTAAGCAAAGGAGTTCAAGTATCTTGGGGTCTTGTTCATGAGTAAGGGTGAAATGGAGTGTGACATGGATAGACGCCTGCATCACTGCAGACCGTGGTGGTGAAGAGGGAGCTGAGCCGAAAGGCCCAACCCTCACCTATGGTCATGAGCTTTGGGCAGGGACAGAAATAATGAGATTGCGGATACAAGCAGATGAAATTAGTTTCCTCTAAAGGGTGACTGGGCTCAGCCTTAGAGATAGGGTGTGGAGCACAGACATCTGGAGGAAGCTCGTAATAGAACCTCTGCTCCTTTGCATCAAAAGGGGTCAGTTGAGGTGGTCTGGGCATCTGATCAGGATGCCTCCTGTAGAGGGATGTCTGGGGTGCTTTGCCTGGCCTGCTGGCCCAGCAACCCAACCCAAGATAAGTGGATGGGTGGATGGATGGATGAACAAAAGCATGTCGTTAGGTTTACAAAAAACATCATGGTTTGGCTCTACATTCATATGGTAGGCAAACACCAAGTTCCAGGGTTTGCTGGAACCACCTACCTCCCCTCCCACCTGCCGTAAGGGCATTCCAGCTCTTCATATTATCTCATTACCAGCAGTATTTCAAACTAACACCATCCTGTGGCGTATCATACTGCAGGCCCCATTCGGCCGCGTCAAGAACTGATACCAAAGTCCCCATATCACACTGCCCCAACAGGTACTGTCCAGCCCACTGGTGGCTTATCATAACACCACGAAAGGTTCCTTCCAGGCACGTTACAAACTGATGTTACATGGCAGCATATCATACCACTGTCAATGGTGACTTCCGGCACTGGTGTCTTGTCGCCTAAATCATTGATAAAGCGGCGGTATTTGACAACTTTGGAACGAGAACAGGTTGGTCAGTTGGTCCAACACTTTGGTCCAGACTGAAATATCCAAAATTACTGGACGAATTGCTTTTAAATTTGGTACAGATATCCATAGTGACCACAGGATGAATTCTAATGACTTGCAAACCTGACAATGACTTGTCAGGTTTGCAGATTTAAGTTCCTAACAGGCTGAAACAATTTGGTTTATTTTCCAAATCCTTAGTTACTTAATGTTTACTTAGAAAATGTTGACATAGACACAGTCAGTGTCTAGTCATAGTTTGGGGGCATGGTGAGGGTGGAGTTGTTTAGGGGAAGACAGTCTTTTCTCCCAGCATGTACAGGCTGGGAGAAAAGACTGTCTCCCCCTTAACATTTACTAGAGATATAATTAATTAAATTTACCATAATATCAGTACCCTACAGCCATTTATGCTGTGGTGTAATAGACTAGCATGTTTTAGTGAATTTCATGGACTTTTCAAGACAGTATAGCAGTGCTAATGTTAATCGTTGCCACTAGCCTGTGTTTTGATGATGTGCTATAATGTTATGAAGTAGAGATTCACAACCTGAGGACCTCCAGGTCCTTGGAGTCTCATAACATTTAACCAATGGCTAAACAATCTAACACTGCTTGGGTAAAGGGTTAGATCCTCTTTGTTTAACCAGAAACAGCCCTAAAATCACCTTTGCCAAACTCACCAGACTCCATTTGAATAAAAAGTAATGTTAGCATGAATACAGTCAGCCTTTCTCCACATATAACTGGGTGAAGTAGGGGTTTATTTTCAACCAAACCAGAGTGGGTGATTGATAGAACAGTGGACAGACAAATCAAGATGGTTTCTGTTGACTTTTAATAAAGTGTGTTTTATGATGATAAAATTACTGTTTACTTAAATAGAGTCTTGTGGATTTGATGATAGCGATTTTGGGGCTGTTATTGGTTAAACAAAAAGGGTCTTTCTCTTTAACACAAAGGTCTATCTCTGTAGGAATCCTTTCCTACACTTAAAATAACAACATGGGCCTGTCAGTGGCAATAACAAGCACTTTTAGAGGACAACATTCATTGAGTGTTTACATTGCAGCCTGGCAACCTTGTTCTCATTAGTCACTTCAGACAGACACAAAAACATGGGAAAGTAAGGTACAGGCTGAAAGGTAAAGGGCTATGGGCTAAGGTAAAGGTTGACTTTTTAAAGTGTATTTGATGGGCAGAAAGCCACACAGCAACTCTGTACTATGGTAGCAAATGCTTTGTTTTCTCCCTTACAGTAAAAGGATGTGATTTTTTTTGTGGGTGTTCCCATCAATACTGACTGTATGTATGCTTAAGCCCAGTTCAGACCAATGATTCGCGATGAGACGAAACCATTTTAGAACACTGCAGAGAAAAGTTGGCCATCTAAGCTCGACTCAAGCCAGCTGATTGTGTCACCTGCAACCCTGCTGGTCAAATCACCAGCAGCTGGTTTTAGAACGTAAAGCACGTCCGTCACCTGTTTCAACAGCCAATCAGCTTGTAGTGAGGTCCGCAGATGGCATGTTCGCTTGCTGAGGCTGGTGCTCCCCACCAAGCCCTCTGTTTATGTCCATGAAAATTTTGGCCATTTAAAGATGTGTCCCAGACTTTTGTCAACTCTGTCAGATTTCTACAAAAACACAATTCTATTCAGGCATAAAAGGGGTTTGCTACATCACAAAGACTCCTGTCTTACTTCCAGGTTTCCAAAAAGGTGGGAATGCTGCTCAAGTACTGGTCGCGTGCGATTTAATAGTTTAAAAAGCTGTTACAGGGTGTCTTATGCTAAGTAGCCAAGCTCCACCCTGTGGATTTTACCTGATATATCTATATCTGCCTCATGTGAAAGTATGTTTCAGTTGTTTACATGTACAGCTGGTGAATACATGGCATTGAGACACAGCCTGACTTGCATCGTTTACTCTGCACCTACAACAAAAGCTACGGAGCAGAATGCCACAGTTGGAGTATCATGTATCGAGACCAACTCATTCATTTTTTCTTCAACTTAGGTATGAAACACAAAGAAATTCTGAGAAGCTTAGCCATGGTTTTATTTGATAACATGCCTTCTGCTTAAAATAAAACCATGTCAGGCTAAGCTTTTTACAATTTCTGAATGAGTTGGTCTCAATCCATGATACTCCAACTGTGGCTTTCTGCTCCGTAGCTTTCCCCTCTTCCAAATGGACCACTATTGCATGCACAGCCTTTTAAATCATTAAACTGCACACGCATTTTCACGCATGCGTTTTAAAAAAAATAACATGCATGTCACCTCCCGGTCTCCATACAAAACAGTCTAAAAGCTGAGTGTGGAATGATGGACACTTCTCACTCTCAGCGGTTGCCATCTTTGTGACGTAGCAAACTTCCCCACTTTTGACATGGTGGCTGGGGAAAATAAGGAGCTTATTAGTTTACATGTTTTTTGCACTAATACTGTTGTCGAATAGAAGCTGTCAGTAATGTTTGTTGAGTCTGTAATGATTTGGTACCGCGAACAATAATGCGAGTGCTAGCATTAGCTCGCTAGCTAACGTTAGCATTCACTAGCTAGCTAACTTGCTTCTAGCTACGGCAGCACATTTTAATCAGCACTGACATTGTGGCGTAAGTTTGGTTTATGTGTGAGTGGAGATAGCGGCCAAATGTTGGCAATAATGCTCCACCATATGTATGCAATTCACCTTTTAAAAGAAGACTAAGAAGAAGAAGAGGCATTTTAAAAAAACAAAATGTTGTCACTTCCATTTGAGACAACACTACCCTGTTGAAATTAGTGCACCACCTAAAGAAGGTAGTGTACATAGTGTACCACATTGAAGTGTAACTGAGGCATGCAATTTGAGACACACTCAATAACAATGTTGTGACAGTAAACATTGTGTTACCAAATTAGCATTTAGTACAGCTATCAGGGCAGTAGACCCATTGTTAGCATCTCAGTTTGTGTTTCCTGCTGCTATCTGTCAATCACATTCTCTAAATCCACATTAAAATCCAATGTATCCATACCTAGCTTAGTGCAGATGGGAGCAATCTTTAAGTAATGGCTGCCACCAAAGCCTAGCTTTTCCAGGAACTCCTCGTAGGAAATGGTGGATGTGTTGTTGGGACTGTAGTGATTCCACAGCCTGGAAAAAAGTGAGCAGATACCGGAAGTTCATATTTTAAATAAATGGTACAGTTTCACAGGTGACCTATAATGTCAATAACATCTATGTCAATGACAAGATGAGAAAAGAGGTCATGCTTTATGCTTGGCTCTATCTGTTCTAACACACAGCGTAAGTGTGTGTGTGTGTGTGTGTGTGTGTGTGTATGTGTATGTGAGAGAGAGACCTGAGCGTTAAAACCAATTAAAGCCATTGAAAATGAACCTGTCACACACAATCCTCTAGAGTCGCATCAAAAAAGTTGAGGAGCGTTTCTGGAGTGAATTTGACTGCAGGGCCCAAAGTTTTAAAAGTCAATTAGCGCTCGCTCATCCTGAGACAAAGGCTGACCACAAAGTTAGTGCGAGTGATCTCGTCCTAGCCGACAAACCACTTCCCACCACTGGAAAGAGTTAGGCCTGTGCTGTTTGGATGACAGTGTGTGTGCGTCTATGCGCGTGTGCTTGTGCGAATTACCGCTGTACACACAGTACAATTTTTTTTAAGTCAGAATGTGTTCAGACATTTAGCTGTGGAGCTAAGAATAAAATGTGTATGTGTGAAAGAGAGTGTGTGTACATAAAATAATACAAAGAACAGTGAACACAAGTGAAAGGGACAGTTAATTAGTTAAGACATTTTATTGCAAAACAAACCTTAAATGATTTTGTCACTGTTATTCAAAACACGGCACAGTAACCATTGATAGTCGTTCAATACTTTGATTGTATGACATAGCTCGTTTTCATTCCAAATCTGTCAAAAACTGATGCTTTGTCACACCCCTCGCCATTGATACCAACACCAAAGACAACCTTTGGTGTCTCTATGAGGTGCACAGGGCTTTCAACTGACTCCAATGTATCCCATTAGTTGAAATACTTGACACTCAGGGCAACTGACATAGTTTAAAGACCAAAAAAGTCTGTGTGGGGTTGCAGGAAGGGAAGGTGGCTGGGTCAAAAACACAGATTTCCAAAACATTATGTTTTTCCTGAACCTAACCAAGTAGTTGTGTTGCCAAAACCTAACTGTGACCGTTTGACAACTTTAGCCAGTTTCACCCAGGAGACAACTGTGCGTCACACAGAGATGTCAAAGGGTGCCTTCGCCATTGGTATCACACACAATGGGCATGAGAAAGTGTTCGTATACAACCTGGCTGTGTGTTGGTTTTTGTGATGACCTGGAGGCATTAGTATGTGACGACCTGAAAGCATCAGTATTTGACGACCTGGGACTGCTGGTATTTTAACGACCTGGGAGCATCGGTATTGACAACCAGGGAAGCATCAGTAGATGACCTGGGAGTGTCAGTATATGACAACCTGGAAGCATTAGTATGTGATGATCTGGGAGCATGGAGGAAATACTTGGTCATTTGTTAGACTAGCTAAATGTTTTTATCCTAACTAGCAGCAGTAGCGCTACCATGGGCTGGGCATGTTAATAAAAGTAATAGTTCGACGTTTTGGAAAAGACACTTTCTTACTGTCTTGTCTAACACTACAGAAGATGAGAAGATCCAACAGTTGGAAGGTCAGTGCCACTCTCATGTTTATAGTAGGTAGGTTATGCTAAAGCAGAATGTCGGTCGGAAGACGGTGATGGATGCAGGAGAGTTCAATCATTTTTGGACTGTCTGATTATCTGACTGACTTCTTTTAAACAGTGTCTCCACCTTCCCAGATCCCAGCAATTAACTTGATGGATACAATGTGACACTAATACACTGTGATACTAATAGCAATGATGGTCAAAAATACAAAAATCCAACCCAAATATTAATAAACCATTTTTTAAGTACAGTACTTCTCCTACTTACTCTGAGTAGTTGGCTGGAAACATTTCTTACATAGATGTAGATGCAGTAATGAATAGGGCTGGGTATCATTTAAAAAATTACAATTTCAGTACCAACACCAGTTCCCTTAAAGTGATTCTGATACCAACAAAGGCCTTCATTGAATATCCATAATGTAAATGAAGTGATGCATAGTCATAGCCATACTCCATACACAGTGACAGGGCTAACTCTTAGCATCACAAGGCTAATGTTTACTCATGGTTATTATTGGGTTTATGGACAGAGCTGAGCTGTTTTGGAGTCGGTGTGAGTTTGTTGGAACCTTTAAATGGCTCGGTGTTGGATACTAGCTGCTGTTGCTGTGTTAGCTCATGCTAAATGAGCAGACATTGAACTGACACGGAGGAGAGGTGTTGCGGAGACAGCAGCTACAGAAAATTTGCTGATTTGGCAGGGAGTTGGAAAGATTCAGGATCAGATCCCCAGCACAAAATGCAGGTATCATTTTACTGGTGACATTTTGGTAATACTTAGTAATGGATTATTTCAGCAGATATTTTGATATCAAGCACCAATCCCCAGCCCCAGTAATGAAGTGCTATAATGGTATTTTGGGACACAAAGTGAATGTTCACAGAAATCCCAGCTTACTAAGCCATCAGCAAGTCCTCATGTGCGGTGTGTGTGTGTGTGTGTGTGTGTGTGTGTGTGTAGGTGTGTGTGTGTGTGTGTGTGTGTGTGTGTGTGTGTGTGTGTGTGGAGCAGCACAGATTTTATGTGTGATCTGTTGTGTCAAACTGTTTCAGATGTATACCACGAACCCCACCTCTGAAACTCCTTATCTGTCAGGTGGATGCAGTAGTTATCCAAGATGCGGCGGAACTCGTGCTGCTGGATGTGTCCTTCTCGGTTGTAGTCAAACAGGCCGAACACTCTGATCACAGTCCTCAGGTTGCCTCCGATCTGTGGGGTTCACACACAATGATTGACAGCAACAGCAACACTACACCTCAGTGGCGCCTGTGAACTCCTGAACCCGAGC
This sequence comes from Cephalopholis sonnerati, assembly GCA_019142605.1. NCBI lineage: Eukaryota > Metazoa > Chordata > Actinopteri > Perciformes > Serranidae > Cephalopholis > Cephalopholis sonnerati. The sequence goes on along the minus strand of JAGQAX010000022.1, from coordinate 32,653,068 downwards.
GACTTGTGAGGCTCAGCTCGCCGGAGCTTTCATCTCTGTGAACATGGTTATTGACACGCCTGCCTTGATCTGTGGAAGCCCGGGTCTATTCCCCAAAGTGCTGACAACTGATGAGGTGGGAGAGAGCAAAGAGGAGATGCAAAGATGGCTGGTAGACAGATGAAATAAAGAGAGAAGAAAGAGGAGGGGGGGCACTGAGGTGGATTATGGGTCAGTAAAGCACAGAGAAAGAGGTTTAAGGTTTAGAACAGCAGCTTGAAATGGATGTGCTCTTGTGTTTCCTGACTGCAAAATGGGAAATATAACTACAGGTGATCTGATCTGAAGTCTCTAAATATTCATTTAATTTACAAATCTTAGACTGCAAAACTCAAACTAAATTAAACTCAGAGCAGAGACATTTCAGATGCAATGAGGATATTTCTGGGATATACCTTTAACTTTAACATTAAAGGTTAAAGTAAATCTTGAGCCCATTTTACACAGAATTTGCACTATAAGGCAGCTACTACAGTAAGTCCCTTCTTTATGATGCTTTTGCATTTTGTACTCAGAACCAAACAGCAGCATCATGCTGCTCAGTGTGTGATTTTAGATAGCATGTCAGCATCCCAGAATCAAAAGAGGTGTGACAGGCGTGGCATGTATCACAACAGCTTCAGCCTCTAGTGTGCGTAGCATTGCTTTATAAACAATAACACAAGGTATTTACATGAAAGTAACAATCATTTACCATCCCTGTCGTATGGTGGCTGATTTGGTCCTCTGTTCAGAGGGTAAGGAGCTCCCGGACCTCATTGTTTTCCCAAGTTGTTGACATTTCCGGCACTGTTCTTCTTATTTGAGTTAGCTCCTAAATGTAATCAGCTACCTTTTAAATCTCCCGTGGTGGGAGACGCACGCATAACACGTCGTCAAAATATCACACCTGTCCTGCCCATGATCCTTCCGGCTGTCCAGTTCATACCAGGCCCCCAGGATGTGCACTGGGTTTTGAGGGCAATTTCTGTTGTGGCCAAACAGTGGTACTGCAAATTCCAGGGTCTTTGATGTGATGACCTACAGCCTAAGACCTACATTCGGAAAGAAACATCTGTAAATTAGTGGATACATTTTTTGAGTATCACAACCCCTGTGAAATGACTTGTTTCATATGAGAATTTAATCCATTCAATCCGATAACATTTAGAAAGTCTAGAGGAGATTAAACCATTTTATTCTCACTAAAGTTAGTGGCCGTCTGGCCAGCGCAAGTACTTGGTTACACTTGGTCGCCGTTAAGTTTCCAGTGTAATTGCTGTATGGGCCGCGCATACCCACATCATCCAAGTAATTTTATATCTGGCAGTTGAACCATTTTGGCCACTGAGCAAATCTCATAGGAATGAATGGGCATCGAGTTTATCACTATATCCTGTTTTCCTAATACATCGATGGTTTATACTGACATCATTTCAGCGCTGTTACTACCTGCTCTGACTCAGAAGTCGTCGAAAACCAGTGCTTGGTCAGTGACATCTGGCGTCAGACGCTGATGAAAAATGCCATTCTTTCACACTGGCATGATGCGCAGCCTGTTGCCATTATTGTTTCATGGCACCCAGCAAGTTAAGGTGGCAGAAATCAGACTTGACTGGCTGGGAGGGGTGGTCGATTGGTCCAACAACTACAGACTTTCACCTGGCAGGCCAGTGTTCGCTTCCTGTGAGATTGTGAAGCCAAACCATGTTCTTTTTTCCTTAAACCCAACCACATACGTGTGTTGGCTAAACTTAACCATGTGCGTCTGTTGTTGATGGAAAAAAACATCACTTCACTGTGTTTTACCAACGTAGTGCATTTATTTTGAAAGAGAATGTATGCAAACTGTACATTTCCTGTGAAAACAAAAGTATATTTTGAAAACAGACTACACAATCCTTAAGTTGACACAACGTCCCAGGATGTTAACAACCAAGGCACCCAGGGTACCCTGCATATCATATGTCGACATGGAAAGTCCATGACTAAACCTCAATAAGGTCGAAGTGAGAATTTGTTGTATACTCAACATGGTGAGGCCGCACAACAGCGTGCAATTCCCACCTTGAAGAGGCAGTAGAAAGGTGGCTATTGTTTCTAAAGACATTTTATCTATGTTGGTGAAAAAAGATTACAAAAGTATGTCATGATCAAATTTAGATGACAACTTGACAGCTCATTAATTACCAAGCTAATGAGAATACTGGAGTCTAACAACAAGGTCATGGGCCAAACAATCCTGAAAAACAATTGTTATAGACCACCATGTGACACTACATATCCCCTCAAAACTCACAGTACATTACAAGTGAGACTCTGGTTTATCAGCTTCTTAAGGTAGGGAGGCCTTACTTACAACCATGTAATATTAAAGGCTTTTGGGTTATACTCAGGACTCAGAACACCTTGGAGTTTTTTCTCCTTTGCCTTACTTACAGCCTTCAAAAGCAGAATCTGTTTGTCCTTGTGCAAAATAAAAACAGTACAATTTCTACTAGGGTTTTCAACCCTTTGCCCTACAAATTACATTTATATTAAATTCATTTGCAATGGCAAATCTGCCAAGATTACGATTTATCATACAGACAAAACATTGATATTGAAGGTATCTGTGGGGAAAGAATGACATGTGTTTTGTTAAATGACACTTGAGCAAAAGGAAGTTACCTCATGTGGACAGTCACAACTAGCATTTTTGGTGAAACAGTGCCTGGAAAAAACCCTGGTATCTGATACTTTCTACACCCTACTATCCATCCATACCTCCAGACCTGACCAACACAAATAGGGACTTTTTTTGGGAGTTGGAAAACAGAAGATTCCTATTTTCCTATCATAGCATTTCTAGAAATGTCATGACATTGGGGAAACCGGCTTCCATCTCCCACCAAAAGTCAATTACAACATTTCTAAAGTAAAATATTTCTACAATGCATAAAGCAACTATGTGTGAGTAAAATTAGGCAACCTGGTCTCACTCCAATGTCATGGAATACCGGCACTTGGGCAGTGACTTCCAGGGTCAGACACCGACAAAAGCTGCTGTCCTTTCACATCAACATGATACACGACTGGTGGCTGTTATTGTGTAACAGCGCCTGGTGGTGTCAGGGGAAAACATGGCTGGATAACAACGCAAGTTAAGGGGGGGTAAAAGTCTGAGTAGGATGGATGGGAGTGGTGGTGAATGGGTCCAACAACCACCAACTTTCACCTGGGAGGCTGGTGTTCATCTCCCATGATCTCCTATGATTGTTATGCCAAAACCTGCTCTTTTTTTTTCTAAACCAAACCATGTGCATGTGGTGGCTAAATGTAACCACATGCATTTGTTGTTGAAGGAAAAAAAATGGCAATTTGTGATGTTGTCCTGATGTAGTGTATTTATTTTGAAAGCGAATGTTTGCAAATAGTATATTTCTTGTGAAAACGGAAGTGTATTTTGAAAACAGACAATGCATGTAACAGACTGAAGTGACATGGCATCCCAGAATGTCATCAACCAACACACCCAGGGTACGTTGCATGCCACATTTTGACATAGAAGGTCCATGACCGAATGTTGATATGTGATGAGGTTGGGGGATGTGTTGGATTAGGGAATGTTAACTGCAGGTCTGTGACTGAAACCAAACTCTAGTGTTCTGTATAAAAGTTTGATGCACCTCATTTATTCCCCACTCCACCCACCACCCTCCACACACTTACTGCTTCCTTTACTGGCTACATAAAGGACACATTACTTCCCACACTGGTACTGAAGACTGGCATTGGATGCAATTTATGAGCTGCAGAACCATCCAAAATGTACATAATTCCTGGGGGATACTGGGCTGCATTTAAAAGAGGGTGCAATATTGGCCCTCCCTAGAGGCAAACCAATATATGAGTCTAACTCTGACTAACACAATGAGCAGTCTAGGATCAGAGCAGCAGAGCACTGAGGAGCTACAGGCACAAAGAGATTATATACATATGTAATTTGGATCACCCTCATACCCTGTGCTGGTGGATGATGAGGCTTTGGATCTGGTTAACGTTGTTAGAGCTCAGTTGCAGTCATTCAGTCAGTCTGAGCGAGTGCCCCGGCCAAGTCCAGCCCGTCCCGCCTCCCAATGTCTCCGCCATGCACCAGCTCGCTCCGTAGCTCCGGGGCGGCACGCTAACCACGGAGGAACGAGAGCAGAGATACTAAATATACCCCCAGTGACTCTTGGGTAATCAGAGTCTTCTGTCGCCCAGAGAAGTCTCCGTCTAATTGCACTCTGATTAGACGAGCTGCCAAGTCTCTCAGTAAAAGGCGTGGAGGGAGCCTCCCTCATGTGCTGTTACACTGACATTGTCTCTACAAAGACACAAAATAGAGCAGATGGAGTAAAGTCAAGTAAAAATATACAAGATGCTGACCTCTGAAACGCAACAATTCACTCATCCTGCAATGCTCCACACTAGGTTTCTATAAGTCCAGATTTACACACCTTAAGTTCTCTCTGAATCACAGCGGAGGGTTTCTTTTTTTATTTTTTTTTGTACAGCAGTGAAAGTTTGAAAATCTCCACTTTTTGTAATCTAACAACTTCAGCTACCGTTCAAGCGTCCTTACAAGCATAACAATTAGCCCTGCATTTACACCACCTTTCATTCTGCCAGAGTCAGGGGAAAGAGAAGAGGCGCTCCACAGCAGCCGTGCGTTTAAAAAAAGATCAAATGAAAGTGAATTTATTAAAGGCAGATATAAATATGATTCTCTCTCCCCCCTGATCTCCCTCCCTCCTTCCCGCTCCAACTTAGAGGATTCTGTGCTAATTAGAAATGTGTTAAAATCACAAAGGAGGGAGAGAGGAGATCATACGGTATTAATGAACAGAGACAGAGGGATATCATCCAATCTCCATCTCTATCTCCATCTCATCTCTCCCTCTGCACACACACTCCCCCTCTCCTTTTATCTGCCTTTGTTTCCACCTCTTCTCAATTCCCTCGCAAACTTTGTTTCCCTTTCTTTCTTCCCTTTTGTCTTTCAGCTCATGCCTCCCTTTGCCTTTTTTCTCCTACAAATTCCTTGATAATCTATTTTTTATCTCCAATTTCCCCCCTTTCTTTTTCTCCCCCCCCCCACTCTCTCTCCACTCCCCCGTCCTTCGGCAGTGCCAGCGCTCCATTAGGCAGCTGTGTTCTGGTTGGCGTGGTTGGAGGCCTGGCGCTGTGCCGCTCTCGGAGTGTCTCAGCAGCCCTCGCCCATCCGTCTGCCCACCCAGCCCCATGGTCCTTAATTAATGAAAGCTCTGTTGTTTTTGTTTACCGGCCTGTTATATGCTAATCCAGCAAGCCCTGCATGTTCATGCCCGTCCTTTCTCCATGTCTGCTTGTTACCCTCTCAGCTGATTAGTATGATCTCTGCTGCCATGACCCAGAGTCAGGTCTGATCACCATCAGATCTCTGCGAATTCTTTTGTACATTTAAATGGTCAGTTCACACAAATGGCAAATTAACATATTTTCTCCCTTACCTGTAGTGGTATGTAGCCATGCAGATAGGTTAGCTTTTATTTGTCATAGAATCGAGATATCTGTCTTCACCCAGTACAATGGAGATGAATGTAATATTTTTTTTGGCATTCATCAACGACTCTTTCCAAAAACAGTGTTTCCACAGTTGCCTCTGAACAGCATATAGCATTGATCCACAGCAGGAACAGGACAGCACCTCACATTCCCACTGTCACACTAGTCCTTATTCACTGTAAAACACACGCCTCATCTTCCTCTCACCAGAGTCCTCTGCTCTGTCAGATCTGCATGTAAAGAAGGAGTCACCCGGTTTAGAGGACTGCATTTGGATTTGGATCCCAGGGGACCCAACACATATCTTAAAGAAGCTAACAGTCTTAAATTTACTGCGGGAGGGAGGTCAAATCATAAAATCTGGGTCCTGAGATCCATTGGAATGCAACAAAATTAAGAGCGCAAGTCCTTATCTGTACGTTAAAGGTATGATCCTTGAAAGGTTTGTCCCTCTCTGTGTGCAGTTGACATGACAGCATGTGGGTTCACTGGCTAATCAAAATGAAGTTAGGTAAACTTTTGCTTACATCATAGGCTTTGCCACAGCCTCCTCTGCTGCTGCTGTTGCAGCTGTAAAACTATGGATAAATAGTTTTGAGCATCACAACCCCCACGGAATATTTCACTTTCAGAATTTGATCAGCTTGGTCAGATAACATTTGGAGAGTCTAGAGGGCTGCACAAATCATTTTATCCCCATTCAAATTAGTTGAGGGCTACAAAGGAAGTCCGCCGCTCAGAAGGAAGAAGTGATGCAGCATGGAGGTTGTCCAGTCTCTTATCCAACAACTGTAAAATGGCTAGCAGGATATTAGTTCAGCTGGTGTCCATCTTCTCCATCTCTCCCCAATATTTACTGATGTTTCAAACCTAGATCTGGCCCACTAGCAGAAATCAGCAGGGGGGAAAGTTTACAGACTGGGGAGCTGAGCTCCTCATTCTGATGAGTGACTCACAGCCACACACCACCATCATCCAACACCAACACAAAAACACCACCAAGACTTGCAAAATAGTCATGAGCCTAAATTTCGCACAAAAATGCTAATTATTCTAAACCATTTTATTAATAATATATATATATGTAAGTTGAATTAAAAGTTTTAAATCATAGATAAATCAGATTCCAGTTCAACAAAGTAAAAATCAGCTAGTTGAGTGATCATGTGTGAAGAATGCCATTTATGTTATTAACTTAACAACCTGCATTATCAAACTGATAAATTAGAGCTCTTAAAAATTTTCACCTTAAACAACATCAAGCTAATGTATTGCCGCAACTAGGGCTGTTAGTGTTAACAAGTTGATTGCAATTACTGTCCGAACATAATGCTTTTTTTTTTTTTTATCATAAATAGCATGCTGCTTTTTTGTCTCTTCAACACACTCTTACTTATAGTCCATCCCAGGAAAGATCTCTGTTGGTCCCATCATGTTTTCTATGTCCTCGGGGTGATAAGGGTTGGTCTGGAGCCATGCTTTTTAGCTAGCGCAAAATTGATGTGACACAGCAGAAAAACAAAGGCCACTGCCATTGGTGAATGCCATCTTATTTGCCGATAGGCAGATTTCAGTCAACAAGGCAAATATCGGCCAATACTGATGTGCGGCCAATAGATCGATGCATCCCTACTTTAAACTGTTTTGCTTAGTTCAGCTGACCTGTTTTAATACAGGAAAACATCTTCAATAATTTGTAAAGTGTGAAACCTTCTCAGTTGGGTGTAATTAGAGTGATGATTAATGACTCGTGTGATGTGTTTGCATCTCCAGCCCCCCACCTCACCTGCATGTTTGTATTAGCAAATACTGTTTGACTTGGCAGGGCATACAGAGGGTAAATGGGGTCAGCTTTTTTCATTCAGACACTTTTTTTTCTTGCAAGAGACAAAATGATGAAACCTACATTTGGGGCCTTTAAACCACTAACTCAAACTCTAATGAAAAAAGAAACCTGCATCATAGAACATGACAGGATATCGGTGTTATAATAAATATGTAAGTGTACCACTAATCCTCATGTGTCAGCACTGTCTCCCTCCAGATTTAAGCACTTGAGAAATACATGTGATATAATTCTGACATTATTTAGTGTCACAGGCGAAGCTGCATTTCAGTATTTTCCATCAAACTGTGCTGACTTGTAAACAGCGTGTAACGACATGGCTTTAAAAGACACTCGACTCTCCTCTCGCTGTCAGCCAGAGCTCTGCCGTGCCTGCTCTAACCTTTCCTGTCACTATGAATTATGGGAAGGAGACAAGCAGAGGGATAGGATGGCTCTCTAAAGAGGAGGGATGAAAGAGGGAGATGGGAGAGAAAGAGAGAGACAGAGAGTTGGAGGGGAATGAAGGGAGACAGTCGGATCACAAACGGGAGCGGAGGAGGAGAAATGACTAAGTGACAGAGGGAGCATGAAGAGAGGAGAAAAGAGAGAAAAGCAAGAGGAGATCAGACAGCGATCACAAGAGAGCGCACAGATGAACTTTCTTTTGTCTGTCAATTAGAGGGCTAATTTCTCTCTGGTTGGGCTCCAGAGTGCCAGAGACAGGCGGCATTAAAGTGGAGCTCAGAGGGATAATAAGGGGCTCTGGGACCATTCTGCTGCTGTCGCTTACTATCCAAACATTAGTATTACAAAGGCGATGTATAACCTAAACAACATGGAGGGTCTACAAGAGGGCTTCCCAGGAATGCTGGGCTCCTGAAATAGATGCAGATTAGACCACAGACCTCTATTTGATGAAGATTTACTCCTGGGAATCCCCGTATGGGAAGCTTCCTGCTGTTGGGTTGGTTTTATCAGGAACTGCTTGTGAGAGGGAAAACTATTTGGAGAGACATTTTTTCACATTCATTGAAAATGTTTATTTTCTTTGAACGCCCAAATTTAAATCCAAGAACCCATCAGGCCCCGCACCAGTTTCCCTAGTTCAACCCTAGTTTTGACTAGGGTTGAGCTGAATACTCTGCTTAAATGAGCATCCTGTGCAGATACAAATACAAGTATTATACAAATAAAATGTGTCAATATCTGCACGCATGATGAAGAAGAACCCTCATTTGGGAAACTGTGTTCTCTTACTCTTTTGATCAAAAATGAAATGAAGCTTTGTTTTGAGGCTGTCTTGTAAATAGTTTTCTAATAAACAAAGCAACTACTGATAAACCCATATCAATCTCAGTCTTGACATAACAACTTTAGATTAGGCCCCACCCACTTCCAATGAAACGCCACCCACTTCCTGTCTGTACTCCGCCATTCAGAGTACAGATACAGATAATGGTGTATTCGTTTAACCCTAATGGAACTTGATGGTATTAGGAAAAAGAGGGGGTGATTCTTTCCTTATAGTTTACATGCTAGTTTAGAGTCATTAAAGAGAAAAAAATATTACAATAGGTTTATTATTTTTTGAGAGTTTGAATCCACCCTGCACCAGAGTCTTGCAGGGGTCTAATTTTTAAGTAGGGGTGGGAGATATAAGTGGGGAAAAAATCGATACAGCATATGGTGATATTTTTTGTGTGGCAATATCGGAACATTACACAGACACCAAGTATCGATTTTACTATGTTATAAATTATGATCTAAATTATTAAGCATTAAAAATTGTGGCCGCCCTCAAGTTTCCCCCAGGGCACACCGATGAACAAGCAGCTTAATTTTAAACTGGAGAAAACAGTTAGCTCTACGAGTTTGAGAAGTCCGGAGCTGTTCATAAAACATTCAGGATGCCCAGGCCCAACAATGCCGCAATGTTTTCCACACAACTGAGGCTGCTCCTCTTTTTTGAGCCAACACAGAGTCAGTAATAATTTCACTTTCAGCCATGCTTGTTATTGCTGTGAGTAACAGTATTAAATTGAAAATTGAAAAATTGAAATTGAACAGTATTAAGTCATTGTGTCAACAAGTCAAACCATTCATATTAAAAATTATATCAGTATGATCGGGAACAATATGACATGGTACACCCCGTATTTTTAAGACCTGCATTTGAACTGACACCATGAATTAGTTTGTCAACCTGACCTGACCTCTAGACACAAGATCTGCAGTCCAACCCAAAACCACAAATCCTTTAATGTCCATACACAGTTCAAATAATTCAGTTAGGCAGCACGTTTTAAGTGCTCACTTGGGATATTTCATACAATTTTAAATTGAAAGTAACTTAGTAAATGCAATTCAGATGAATATTTTTTGCTGTTTCTCATAATATTGAGCAGCACATCTCCAGAGTTAACACGCCTCACATTCCACGGCTCTCATATTCCAGCTCAACGTATTCTCATAGAACAGTTCGTATGATATACTATGAAAATGTATACACAACAGTTTGTATGATATCCTACGAATTTGCACCCAATGAATGCCGTTATGTCCTCAACATAAAGTTACGTAATTAACCTTAAGTTACGGAGGTTAGGTTTAGGCAATAAACCTGCAACAACAGTTCCATCCAGTACAGTTTTTAATCACATTTAAAACAGGCAGGTAGAAGATCGACATCCGCAGCAACAGAGTTTTTCTAGCTGTATGTGGCAGATTCAGACAGACAGGCAGACAAAGATTAGTTACAATTTCCCAAAATGGGATTAAAATGACAAAAGTAACACACTCATCCATCACAGAGCAGACAGAAATGTGATTGAATGTTGGTTCTGCCTTAGTTGTTTTTTTTTTTTATAAATATATATTTTAACACAATTCAGCTGCTGCTTGGCTTAAAAGTATTGGTCTGTTCCAAAGTCTTCAACTTTTGACAGCTTTGATTCTATCAAAATACAGTGTTCATTTAGATGCATCGTGATAGAGGACACCTCTATTGAATAATGTGGGGTAATTAGATTTTATTTTGGGGCATTTCAATGCCTTTATTACAGACAGTAGAAAGATGACAGGAAATGTGGGAGACAGAGAAAGCAAAGGTGCCTAGTTAAACTCGAACAGGGGATGTTGAGGTTCATGGTCAACATCTTAACCCTTGATTTTCAGGGGTTATTTTTTAATGTGACATAATTTATTTAACTTTGACATGTTATTTAATTTAATATTCACTTAAAGCTTATTTGGAGTCAGTTTATTTTGAACATGAGCACAAATCCACTGGGGTGGTGGATGGGTCAAAAAAAAAAAACACAGACTTTGACCCAGGGGTTTGTGCTGTTTGAAACAAAAAGACAACATTGAGTTATTTTAAGCTACAGAATGTCACATGCCCAACCACGATTCGTTCCGTTAACCTACCCTAACCCACAGGGGCATTAATTCATATCATGGCGCTAATGTGTAACGTATACTGTGTATGGAATTTTTGTTAAGGTGTCAGACAAAATGTTATACTAGGACACATTGAAAGATATAAAGATTGCAACAAAAAATGTAGCCCACGAAGCGAGCATTGCACATGACACAGTGTGAATAGATGCAAATTCAAATCAGGTTATGCTAATAATGCAAAAATTCAATATCTATGCAAGTTGAAATTTTTCAACTAGTACGAGAAATTTGCATGATGCTGTGTCACAAAAGCCTATCAGCATTGAGATCTGGTTGAGATTATACTGATGTCACCAAGGATCAGAAATGGACCACAAACTTAATATCGCCATCTGTGGCCATCTGGAGCTCTATGACCTAACGTCAGTACTGTACAAACATAGAAGGAAAAACAAGATGGTTCGGAGTAGGGCTGTCAACACTTCATCGATTAACCATCAATCAATTAACCATTATCGGTTAGCTGTTAATCAGTTACCCGCCAAAAATATTTTTGACCAGTTACACGTCAGTCTATAGGTTAATATTGCAACTCTTCAGTTAACTGCACTGTGGTACTGGTAGGAGCTAGCCAGCGTTAGCAGCACTTCTCATTCAGCCATTACTGCTAGTAATGCCGTCCCGACCCAATAGTGTTGCTGTGGAAATATTGTTCCAACCTTTTGATCATCCCCCAGCTCACCCTGATGAGTAAGCGGCTATTTGAGCCATAAAACCCCCTTTAGCGTTGTTGACTATATTGTCACCATAACATATTCTCCTGACCACCATTAGCAGTGTTAGAACAGCTAGTAATGCAAACATTTTAACAATGCTAAAAAGGTTTTACAGTTTACAATTAAGCTGCTCACTCACTGGTGTGACATGGTGGGAGACTGAAGGGTGGGCACAATGTTTCCACAGCAACATGTTTCCCTCCACCAGGAGGGCATTAACAGCTGTTGTCACCAAACGAGCAGCGCTGCTAGCTAGCTAATGTTTGCTATGTCCAGACCCGGGTGGTGAGCAGTGCAGAAGCGCCAAGAAACCAGTGAATAAATCATGTTTTTACATGTTAACGCCGCAGTCTGTCAGCAAAGCCAACAGAAATTAAAATAAAGGCAAGACATTTACATCCCATGAAATTAAAATATCACAACCTCTAACTAGATAGCCCTTTGAAATGCAGCACTAAAGCCTACTAAGCGAAAGGAGAGCTCAACTAATAGGAAAAGCCTTTTGAATTTTATTGGGTAGAGCCATGTACTTGGATAAAATTATTTTCTGGTATAGATAATGTACGTTTTATGAGTACCAGTATCGTTTGAGTGAAATGTGTCAATATCTGTACTCCTGGTAAAGAAAAATGATTTGGGTCGCTCTTACTTCTGTGGTCAAAAATTATTTGAAGATCAGTTCTGAGATTTATCTGTAAATAGTTTTCTAATAAATTACAAATGTAGGAACTTCTGACCAACCCATGTAAATTTCAGGCAGAACAAAACTTCTGGCTAGGTCCCATCCATTTTCAACTTAAGCCCCACCTAAGTCCGGTTCAAACCCATTTGTACCTATTCCGAGTAAATACAGATAATTTAGTTGGCTGAACAAATACAGGAACAGATATGGATAATGGTGTACTCGCTTATCCCTAATATTTGACTTCTTTTTTTTTTTTTTAAGTGTTCCAGTCTTGGCTCACACTAGTTCAGAGCATGAAGCCTCTATGTTTACCGTATTCACATCACTTGATTCAAGCTATCAGGTTGTACTTTACAAACAAAGTTAGCCATTAACTGCCTTCCCTGGTTAGCTATCACAACAGTTAGTACACAGCAAATATTTGCCACATGCAAAATAACACTCCAGTGGCCATATTCACAGTGAAAACACCAGACAAAACTTTGTTTTGGAACACATTATTAGTTCACCCACCTGGTATCTGAAATTTGGGAATCCCAAACAGTCAGGATGTTCTTTTGAGCTACTGATGGTAAATGTATTGTACTGTATCTTATTAGATTCAAACCTGCACCAACATATCAGAGGCAATGAACAAAACCCAGAGAGAAGTAGATCAAGACACAGATGGAGTTAATAAACAGTTGTGAAACATCCTTCATTCCACCCTTGGATGGCTACTTCAGTGCTCTGATCTTAATTGAATATTGATAAGTGAGGCGAGCACACGGGGTAAACAGCTGTGACTGGTACTTCATCATATGTGTATGTGCATCACTCATTATCAGGCCCAGCTGGTCCTCCGAGGCAAGTCATCAGACAGTGACCGCACACACACACCCACTCACACACACATTCCTACACACTCCCACTTATTCTAGTAATTGACAAACAATTTTGACAGAGATCAAAGTCACCAAAAGTGTGTAGACTGCAGAGAGGGATTCCCCCGTGGCTTTGTTGTTTGTTCAGTAAACAGTCTTCTGAATATCTCATTTATTCATTACAACTTTCTCTAACACAGAGCCTCTTTTTGTCCCTCAGAGGGGTCGCTACCTGGGTAGGCAAACATCCTCATCCTGTTGCCGTGACAACAGAAGCCATTGCCTTAGTAACATAAGTCAGATGAAGAGCGTGTATGGGGACGGATTTAGAAATGAATGGCATTTGCTTGGGTGGAAGGAAGAAGTGTAGGTAGAAGCTTTACAGTTGCATCACAAGTCTCCTAGCAACCACAGTTGGTGCCATGATGGAGGTTCATGGCAGATTTGGCTGTGCATAAATAATGGCTAAATATACTGATCAAAGACAGACCAAACTGTCATTGTTGGAGGAGATTTTAAACCACAGCATGAGAACAAAACAAGAGAAGCAGTTTTCTTGCACTACTCCTCTTGAAGCCACTGCTTGATGCCTCAAGCCAAAAGAATTAATGAGCCCAAATCTTCAGTATTATCCCATACTGTAGGTTGGACAGACCAGCCCTTCTCATTCCCAGACTGACAAGTACTTACACTTTGTCACACCCTTTGACATGTGATATTGCTTCCAAAGGTACCCCTCGACATGAAATATCGATGCCAAAGGTTCCCCTTGATATGGGATATGGACACCGAAGGTACTCATCGACGTGTGATTGCAACGCTGAAGGTATCCCTCAACATGTGATGTTGACACCAAAGGTAAACCTCAACATGTGATGTTGACACCAAAGGTAAACCTCAACATGTGATATTGATGCCAAAGGTACCTTTTGGCATGTTTATGAGATGCACCAGGCTTTCAGCAAATATCTCAGTAAAGCATTCCATGGCAATAATTGATGCTGAGAGCAACTGATGTGGTATAAAGAGCGAGAGATTCCACATAGTGTGGTAGGGAGGCAAGGTGAATGGGTCAAACAAAACATGACTTTAATCCAGCAAACAGCAGTTCATATCCTGTTTGAAACCATGTTACAGAAGTTAAGTACCTACATCCTCTTGTTTTAATGTATCTGACATGGTCGGGGCACAGTGGCTTACGTCACTCTGATGACGTATTTACGTCACGTTACATTACGTAACTAACACACTTATTTTAACCCGAAACATGATCTTTTTTCTAAACCTTACCAAGTAGTTTTGTTGCCTAAACCTAACAGTGACAGTTTCACATCATTACCCATGTATTACCATATGTTTTACCTATGTATCACACAGAGATGCCAAATGGTGCCCTATGGGGATGCACAGGGCACACCGTGTCAACTTCTGCCTGTTACATGCATTGTCTTTTCTCAAAATACTCTTCTGTTTTCAAAGGAAATGTACAGTTTACAGTTTCTTTCACAATAAACGCACTACATGGGTACAACACCACAAATTAATGTTTTTTTCCTTCAACAACAAATGCATGTGGTTATGTTTTGCCAACACACACACATGGTTGGGTTTAGGCAACAAAAGCACGTGGTTTGGTTTAGGAAAAAAGAACAGGATTTGGCTTTACAATCCCACAGGAAGCAAACACCGGCCTCCCAGGTGGTTGCTAGACCCATCAACCACCCTCCCGCCCACTCTCCTCAGACTTCCGCCACCTTAACTTTTGTTGTCCCCCGGCCTTTCCCCCTAACGCCGGTCTGACCAAGCGCCAGTTGTCAATGACTTTGGAATAAGACCAGGTTGAAAGAGACCTAAATTTTGAAATATCAGTATTTAAAGTGGCTTAGCGCTTAAGACACCATCACGTGTCACCATCAAGTGACACCAAGTGTCCAGCTGTTGAACTATATTGTATCTCTCTCCCCCATTTCTCTCCACTCTTGCTTTCTCATAGGGCCCCCGCAATATTCTAAAAAATATTTTTAAAGGTTGTCTGTTTACCACCAAAAGAAATAACAAAATAAAATGTAAAATATCTGTTTAAGAGAGAAAAAAATTGCCTTTTTGGCAGGTTCTAGTGGCAAATAAACAACAAATGAAATAAAAGTTTTAAAATAGTGAGCTGCTGAATTTGTCTTAATACGGGAGATTAAAGGAGATATAGAGCAAGTTCACACATACAGAAATCTGCAAATTGGAAAAAAATGACTGTGCTGTGGTTCAGTTGGTCAGTTAGTGAAGCCAATGTGATTCTAGGTAGCTGTTATCTCCCTGGTCTCTGTGGTCTCTCTTGCCTCTCAGCCAATCATGTTTAGATACCTGCTGTTTCTACACGCCTCCCTCTGCTGATTTTTGACAAAGAATCATTCTTTTTAATAAATGTATTCTTTGATTTTAAAACAATAGCCTTGTGCTGCTATTATTTAGCCAGCATTATGAGAAACCAAGCGATTCTATGTAAACATGGACATTCAGCAGCCCCTTAGCCTAACTGGAGTGTTCTTTTGTATCATAACCACAATTTTCCGCCAGTGCTACAAATGGTAGTCAAATCAGGCTCCTTAGATGAAATCATCAAATAGTTAGCTATTTAGGGTCACTCCTACAGTTTGGAGTTTAAAAAAAAAACCAGAAATGTAGGACTGAAAAGTAAAAAAAAAAAAAAATTAAAATCTGGAAAAATGGAAACATCCACATGCTTTAAAATGACTGTTGTGCACTCAGCAGCAGTGGCTCTGCAGACAACAGTCTGAGGGATAATGTATGATCAGCGTTAGATATGTATATGGACATAGACAGAGCCTTCTGTCTGTATTTTGTGTTCATTTTGTCCTGATTTGGCACATTTTCTGAGAGCTTAAGGGTACAGACAAAATGGAGTAGTACCACCAGAGATTATGGAGGCAGTGTGGTGTAGATTAAGCAAGATATGAACATAGAGGACAACAAAGACATTGAAAAGATAGTGAAATGGAACAAATTGGTAATACAGTAAAAAAAAAATCATGGTCCACATGTCGCAATGTATTTAATGGTCTTGCAGTCCACTGCCATCTACAAAGCTGCATCTGTTAAAGGGTAGGCCTACTTGATGACCACTCCCTCTATCGTCATCTTGTTTGCTGTGTGAAACTCTTAACTTCGCCCCCTAGTGCCCTCTATTGGCAGTATTTATGCCATCATAAAGGACACATGGAAGTATGGGGACCGTCACATTTACAGTGTTTGAAATAGACATATTTATTTTCATACGTAAAGGGAGTATAAAGGAGCCCTTAGGAGGACTAGAGTGGATTTGGGACCACAGCCCACTGACACCAATGAAAACGGCAGTAAACATTCTGAGGCTGAACTAGATTGAGTTGGCAGTAGCCTCCAAGTATGCCTTGAGCGCCAAAAGTGGGCATAGTAGCTCAGACGGCTTCTCTGCCCCCTGAGATGAACCTGGTGGATGAAATGCCAACTGACTGGGCGGGGCACAAGGACCCCAATACTAATTTCAAGTCTCATGATGGTACTACAGTGACTCTTGATGGTCTTAGCCTCTGTGCGTACTTTAAGAACTGACTAACCAGATAGTGCAACCCCAGTGTTTGGTTGTCCACTCTCAGATGTCCTGCTGAAATGGCAGCTGCATACACTTTCAAGGTTGATGCACATCTGCCAACATCCAACACTGACTCCAGAAAACGCAGAATGATGGCCATCAAGCAGGTCTCTGGATCCTCACCATGTATATTGCACCACTGGGAAAAAAAGCTTCCCCCAATTTGCACAGAGTGACCTAGTGGAGGGAGCCCTCGAACTTAATACAGTGTGGATCACCAACTGGTCACAGGATGCCAAGAGTGGATTCTGGCTTCTCATGGCCAGACACACAGCTGAAGGCACTCTGGATTCGGATACCATATGAATCCCTCCAACTGAGAGAAGGTCTGGTCTCCTTGGGAGGCACCAAGGCTCCCTACATCAGACATCGGTTGTTTCAGTAGTTTCAAAGGCACTGGACACTATGGTCTCCCTGGCCAGTTTGGGGCCACTAGAAGCAGTTTGTGGTCTCCCTGTTGTACTCTGTCCAATGTTGCCCAAATTAGGGGAACCAGAGGAAAGGCAGGCAGGTCGGCCAAGCGTGAGCTAAGGCATCCTGCCCCAATGGACTGGTAGGCTCCCTTAGGGAGTACAAAATGGGACAATGTGTTGATGTTTCAGAGGCAAAAATGGGTGAAGTCTCCAGTCTCCCTGTTGTGGCCCTTGGCATGTCAGCATATCTGCTGCTCTGTTCTGCATGCCTGGTAAATGTACGGCCGTGAGGCTCATGAAGTGGGGAAATGCCCACATAAGGAGCTGCTGTGCCACTCTCAGACTCTGCTTGGACCCAATGCCCCCCTAATGATTGACATTATATATTGCCAAGGTGCTGTCTGTCCAGATGAGAACATGGCGGCCCCATAGTACTGGGAGAAAATGTTGCAGTGCCAGATATATTGCCCTGAGCTCGAGCACATTTATGTGTTCTTTCTTCTGCTGCATCGGCCCTTGATGGTCCTGCGTTGCCAGACTGCACCCCAGGCCAATAGAGAGGCATCCGTCTCCACCACCTTTCGGCGGAAAGGAATTACCCCCAGAGGAACCCCCTTGGTCAGGTAACCCACTCTTCTCCAAGGCTTCAAAGCCTGGCAATGTAAGCTGAACACCCTGGCATTCCTGCCCCTGTGCCACTTGGGATTCAGGCGGAGCCCATTGACCCAGATTTGAAGGGGACATAAGGACAGAGGATCCAGAGGAATCACCATGAATGCTGCTGTCATCATGCCCAGGAGCCTGAGAAGGAGGGCATACTTCACAAGCTTGCCCCTATGGAAGGAACCTCTAAGCTGCTGAATAACCTCCACCCTCTTTTGGGAAAGAAAGGCTCTCATTAGCTGTGAGTCGAGTGTCATGCCCAGGTAATCCACCCTCTGGCTGGGTGTAAGCTTGTTCTTGTTGTAGTTCCCTGTAAGGCCCAGCTGGC
The DNA here is from genome assembly GCA_019142605.1 of Cephalopholis sonnerati. Taxonomy (NCBI): domain Eukaryota; kingdom Metazoa; phylum Chordata; class Actinopteri; order Perciformes; family Serranidae; genus Cephalopholis; species Cephalopholis sonnerati. The sequence continues at coordinate 32,634,881 of JAGQAX010000022.1, read as the reverse complement.
TCACATGGCAAAGCAGCGTAGCTGTGTCTCTGACTGTCTGCTTGGCTGTTGGGGAAATGATTAGCTAATCGTCCAGGTATGGTATGAATGTTAACCTTCTGGTTTGTATGGGCGAAAGGGTGGGTGCCATGCACCGCGTGAATATGCAAGGGGCCAGTCTGAATGGCAACACTGCAACACTTTGAATTGGTAGGCCTGTCCGTGAAACACAAACCTTAGGGACTTCCCGTGGTGTGGTGCAATAGACACGTGAAAATAGGCGTCCTTGAGATCTACTGGCACAAACAAGGTCCCCTGTGTCACTGAATGGAGAACATCTGCCATCCATAACGGCAGAACCTTTTAAAATTTGTTCAAACCTCTCAGGTCTAGGATCGGACGTAACCCACCATCCCGCTTCAAAATTTAAAAATATGCTGAGTAAAACCACCTGAGCTGTGTATGCCACTCTACAGGCTCAATGGTGAGTCTCTGCCCAAAGAAATTCTGCACCCGCAGAAGTCGGGGGTGATGACTGGGGGCTGGTCCTCTTGGCACCTGAAAAGCTGGCCAGGAAGAAGCATGCTTGTGCAGTATTGCGAGAGGCTCTAGGCTGTCCACCTGGGCGAGCAGGTGGATGGAAGTGGCCATGACCAGAAGGCAAGGGACCCCTGTGACGTGGAACAGGACCAGAGCCCCGCTGCAAACCAGCAAACCTCTGCCTTGCCTGATCTGTCTGTGCACTGTGCTCCAGTGCCTGCTGAGCAGCAGGCTCAAAGATCTGACCTGGACCCACTGGAAGGGTGCAGAGGGTGCAACGACACACTTCCGACAGAGGGGACTGTGCTAGCCAGACCTGGTGGTGAGCCAGTGTCACTGTTGACATTAACCTTCCAAGCTCCGTAGACATGGAAGCAAAAGTCTGAAGGGACACATCACTAAGGGTCTGGGCAGAAGAGTCTGCACCAGATTCCTGCCGGGTCTAAGACAAGGCCAGGATGAGGTGAGAAAGAGAATTACCAAGACGCCTCTATGTACGCTGCTATATTGTAGCTGTTAGCTCGACACTGAGGACGAGGACAGCGAGCATCAGGTCTAAGAGCCTCATCTGGGGAAACTATCAAAGGGGCAATGATAGGTCATACGGAATAACCCATGGCTACCTGCCCTCTGCATGCAGTCACGTTTCTGCAATCACTGGTGTGATGAGAAAACAATTTAGGGCCAGCCCAACACCCATGGAGCTCCTCATTATAAGGTTTTGAAGGAGGAACTGAAAAGGCAGAGGGCTGTAACGTCTGCCTGAAAAAAACACTTGACGGAGCTGCTGCCACCAGAGCGTCATCCAGCCCCAGCCATGATAAAGCCAATCTAATAGCTGGCTTCACTGTGGCACGTCCAACTTCAGATCCATGCAATGACCCAGCATCAGACCCCTGAGAAAAAGCTCCCGATGTCCTTGAGGCTTTGTCTCTATTCACATCTCGAGCTTCCTCCTCCTTATCTGTAAACAAACTGCAGGATGCTGCAGCTGATAGCACATCATCACCACTGGTGGCTGGCCCTCTGTTATCAGGCTGATGATTGAGCAGGAACTCTTTAATCTGGACAAATTCTGATGAAGGAGTGCCAACCTGAAGAGCCAAAGTGTTCTCCTTTCTTAGTTTTTTTGGAGGACCATGTGAGAGCATGCTGCGTCTCTTTGATGCTGCCGGATTAGCCATGTTAGCAGACGGCAGCTCAGTATCATTTTCTATCTCTTCAAGTCTAGCCATTCGTATTAACAGTGGCATAAACCTACAGTTCATACAAGGGTTGTCAGACACACCTGCCCTAAGGTGTTCAATCTCCAGGGAGGTGGGGCATTGATCATGACTATCCTCCATGTGGAGGAGAGCCTTACAAGAGTTACAGACATGGGAGCCCAACATGTCATGAAACAGGTTAAACAAATAAGGAGAAAAAAAAATTGACACTGACTGTTACTGATGAATAGCCTAACACAAAATTAGCGTACAGCTAATACTACAGAAAAAAGTAGTATAGTAAAAAACTATGTCCAATCTAAACAGAAAAAAGACACAGTTGTCCCAGTCTTACATACAATGCTAGTCGGCCACAGCGAAAACACCATGCCACTAACTTAACTTAGACCAGGCCGTGTGGAAGCGTGTCTCCCAACACTCTACACAAAAGCTATCTCACAGTAGCAGCAAACTCAAGCACTGAAAAATCAATAACAAATAACTACCCATTAACCTTCCACCCAACAGTGTACTTACTCACTGTTGCTGTTGTGATCCTCAGGGAGCAGAGAGCTAACAACGCAGTGGATCATGCATCTATGGTCAACTTACCTGTTTAGCTGTAATTTAGTTCAGCACAAACCATAATGGCGAGATCACGGCCATCCAACTGTACTCTTTTCTCAAAAAAAACAGCTTTCCACAGCCTCTTGTGGACAAAAAAAATGGAAGCGCCAACCATCCAGTTACCAGGCTACAAGCAAGGAGCCAAATTGACCTGCTCACAGCTTCTTCAGTTGCGAAAAGATAGAAGGAGCAGATTGCGTGATGATGTGGGGTTATATACTGGGGTGAACACAGGTGACTTTGTTGGTATAATGACTCGATGTGCACATACGCGAGATGGAGATATCCAGTGCTAAAGCACCATCGTCTGGCGGTCAGAAAGAATGAAATAGAACCTTTCTGGTTTCTGCTGCTTTTTATTATACTGAAGTTGGCACTATTCAGCCATATCTTGGACTGCACTACAACTGCATTCATTTTATATTTCTTCCATTTTATTATATGTATACCTCTTATTTTCTATACTTTTCAAATCCTATTTTATCTGTTTTTTTATATTATATATTGCATTTTAACCTGCCTTTGTGTAAGGTACTATGCAGATAAGCTTGCCTAGAAAAACTGGATCAAAACTAGAATTACTGCTTCACGGTTGTACGGCTCTATGAACCAGTCAAGTTGCACATCCATGTCTGTGAAAACATGAATGCTTCACACACATCTTCCCCCTGACAGCACAGATTTTCTAAACAATCAGCACAGTTTCAAGGTAGACTCTCAAGATTACTGTCACCATTTCAGTATCTGACCAAATGTCTCCCCTTCTGTTCCTGAGGTGGCCAGAAAAGTGTTTTTGCAGAACATTATGATGTCACAGTGAAGGCGACCTTTGACCTTTTGGATATAAAATGTCATTACTTTATCACTGTATCCTATCAGACATTTGTGTGTAATTTTGTCATAATTAGTGCATGAATTCATGAGTTGTGGCCAAAAACATGTCTTGTGAGGTTGCAGTGACCTTGACCTTTGACCTTCGACAATCAAATTCCAAACAGTTATTCTAGAGTCCAAGTGGACATTTGTGCTAAATTTGAGTAAACCTACTCAGGGCCTTTTTGAAATATCACAATTATGAGAATAAAATGCATAAAAAGCCATAGTGACCTTTGACCACCAAATATTAATCAGTTCATCATTGAGTCCAAATGAACATTTGTGCCAAATGTGAAAAATTCCCTGAAGGTGTTCCTGAGATATTGCGTCCACAAGAATGGGACTGATGGACAGACAGACATCCTGAAAACAAAATGCCACAAGCCAGAGCTATCGCTGGCATGAAAGCTTAAAAAAGACAGACTATACAGTATATTATTTATATGTTGAGAAAACAGAAACATGGTTTGAATATAACTGAATATAACTTGTTGAATGAAATAGCCTAACAGGGTTGATTTGTTTCAGAGTGGGTTAGTGTGACACAGTCCTGTGTTATTTAATAGCTCTGGCTGCCATCATTGTACTGCTCCTAGAAGTCAGTCTCTTTGGACACATGGCTGGTTAGACTAGTAGCCAAAAAACATATGATCAGAAAGAATGGCACGGTGTAGAAAGAGGAGGATATGGATGGGATACAAATAAATGTTTTAATTGTACCGACTGAAAGATGTGGGCTGTGAGAATGTTTTTTCTGAATACAACCAACATAGGAACATAGCTCAACACACACACACACACCATATGTATGTCTGTGGTAAGGATTAGGACAGCCCTGATAGCCTTCGGGCCTTCATTTATCCACAGATGGGATTTGGTCAATTTTCTGCGTTTCACACCAACATCCACAGCCTGGTTTAATATGTGGAACACAAGCAGCACAAATCCAGAGTCATTCTGTCATGCTTCCTACGTAGAGCCTGAATTCTGCCAGAGCTGGCCGAAACACGGCTGCTGCACATGAATCACCCCCTCACACACACACACAAACACTCCGATGATGTGTGAGTCATGTTAATGTTTAGCTTTCATTCATTTGTTGTTCAGAGCACAGTCTGAAGTTTGACTTTGCAGCATTAATGGATGTTAACTCTCATACTCTCACATCATCACCGTATTGCTCTCAGGAAGTGATGCTACATGCGTGTTGCTAGGAACCGTTCATGTTTATTGACCTTAGCTGACTGAATGTTTATCAGGGTTTTCCCAGGATTTTTTTGTGTCAAAAGATTAAATAGATAATAAAATGTTCTGGACTCTCCGGCTCTCCATATCTTCAAAGGTCAGCACTGTAAAGGATCAAAAATGTAACTTCACATGCCAAAGTTCACCAAATTGAACTTTGAGCCAAACAAGTGAATTTGCTGATTGTGGGTTGGAGTTATCCGACCGATTGTCGAACCTTTGATTCAGGAGGAGCAATGCGGATTCCGTCCTGGCCGTGGAACAGTGGACCAGCCCTTTACCCTTGCGAGGCTGCTGGAGGGGTCGTGGGAGTTTGTCCATCCAGTCTACATGTGCTTTGTGGACTTGGAGAAGGCTTACGACCGCATCCCTCGGGGGGGTCTTGTGGGGGGTACTGTGGGAATATGGAGTATGACCGAAGTGAGAGCTGTGTCCGCATACTTGGTGTAAAGTCCAGCACGTTCTCGGTGGGTGTTGGCCTCCGCCAAGGCTGTCCCTTGTCAACGATCTTGTTTGTGATTTTCATGGGGTCCGGTTTGGTGACCTCAGAATTGCATCTCTGCTTTTCGCAGATGATGTGGTTCTGCTGGCTTCATCGCACTGTGACCTCCAGCACGCACTGGAGCGGTTTGCAGCCGAGTGTGAAGCAGTCGGGATGAGAGTCAGCACCTCCAAATCTGAGGCCATGGTTCTCTGCTGGAAACAGGTGGATTGCCCCCTCCGGGTTGAGGGAGAGTTACTGCCTCAAGCGAGGGAGTTCAAGTATCTCGGGGTCTTGTTCACGATTGAGAGTAGAATGGAGCGTGAGATGGATCAGCGGTTTGGGGGGGCTTCTGCAGTGATGCGGGTGGGCCATTGTGATGAAGAAGGAGCTGAGCCGGAAGGCGAAGCTTTTGATTTATTGGTCCATCTACGTCCCAACCCTCACCTATGGTCATGAGCTCTGGGTAGTGACCGCAAGAATGAGATTGCAGATACAAGCAGCTGAAATGAGTTTCTTCCGTGGGGTGGCTGGGCTTAGCCTTAAAGATAGGGTAAGGAGCTTGGACATCCGGAGGGAGCTCGGAGTACAGCCGCTGCTCCTTCGCATTGAAAGGGGTCAGTTGAGGTGGTTCGGGCATCTGATCAGGATTCCTCCTGGGCACCTCCCACTGGAGGTGTTCCAGGTACGTCCCACTGGTAGGAGGCCCCAGGGCAGACCCAGAACACGCTGGAGGGATTACATATCTCATCTGGCCTGGGAATGCCTTGGGGTCCCCCAGGAGGAGCTGGAAAGCATTGCTGGGGAGACGGATGTTTGGGGTGCTTTGCTCAGCCTGCTGCCCCCGCGACACGGCCCTGGATAAGCGGACGGAAATGGATGGATGGATGGATGGATGGATGGATGGTTGGATGGATGGTTATCTGTTTCGGTTAGGCTGTTCTCATGCACAACAATTCCTATACAACACAGTTAATCATGAGCCAGTTATTCCTGCATAACCCACATAATCAGGTAGGCTACGATCAAATGACCAATGTGATGATGAGAGTAAAGACAGAAGTAGTATATGTCAGATATCATTTGAGCCATTATATTTGCATTTTCCTAAGATATATGAACTGTTGTTGTATGAAGATACATCATTGTTGGTGCTTTGCTGCTACTATCTGATCCACTGATCAGTGGAATAGATGTGTAATAGATGTGTATTGTTTCACCTGCATGCACATGTGCATACATTAACACCTGTGTGATCTGTTTGATGTATAAGCACAGCACAGGAAACAAAGTGGGGACCCACTCAATTCACCTTAATACAAGTCAATTTAAATTTATTTTTAAAGCCCCATATTACAAATCACAATTAGCCTCAGAGTGCTTTACAGCATACTGTCCTTGGACCCTCACAGTGGATAAGGAAAGACTCCCTCAAAAAAACCTTTAACAGGGAAAGAAAGTTGGTAGAAACCTCAGGAAGAACAACTGAGGAGGAATCTCTCTCCCAGGACGGACAGACATGCAATAGATTTTGTGTGTACAGAGTAGAACGGCATAATAAATGTACAGAATTCACTGGTCAAAATGTTTCTCTGTCGCAACACAAGTGGGGCTTTTTCACTGTCACTTTCGGATGTGCTGTGTCAAGCCATGCCATTATCAGTTTAAACGCACCATGCCATGCTGAGCTGCGCCAGAAATGGACCTTCTCCGGGGTAGGTCAAAAAGCTGGGCTGCCCGCCCTCAAGCGGGTAGCGGTGATGTCTAGTTGACTGCAATCAACCCCCAATGACCCCCCTTTTGAAGCCTGTGAATTGCGCGACTACTCACCTCTGTCTGCAGGAAACCAGAGAGAAAGCAATTTTTAAAAGTCTCTATGTGTTTAGCTGTAGTTTTTTAGCTTCTAACTGAATCTCTTTGGTTTGGAGTTAAGTTTCTCTCCTGCATCCTGTTTTTACTTTAGATATCTGCTTTATTTTACTGTTTTATGTTCACAATCAGCCGTATTAGAAGTTGTGTGAAGTTGCTGCTCAAAAACTCAACATTTTCTTATTTTGCTGCTTCACAGTAGAAGTTTTTATTTAACAAATAACGGGGGACTTTTATTGTGAAGAAACTATAGGAGGTGAAATGCGTTTATCACTAAATTAGTGGAACTTTGTTTGCGGCTTTTCTTCAATAAAGACAAGTCTAATAATACTGCAAGGAAGAAGAGTAAAAGCAGACACAACCACAGTGAGATGTTTTTAAAAGTCATCACTCAAGACAAGCCATCATCAGTTAAAGACAAACCTTCAAGCAGGTAGCCCTGTTGTAATGGAGATACAAATCCCTGCCGTGCTGGGCTGATGGCCCAGACCAACCCAAACCAACCCAAATCAAGCCAAGCCAGCCCTTGACTGCCAAAAAGGGGTATAGTAAACAAGAACGCCACAGGATACCTTCAATACAATCGATTATTTTGCCAAATTTTGCAACTTTCTTAATCTGCAGCTTTATGCTACAGAACTCCTGACCACCACTGAAGCACAAATTCCAGGTTGCAATTTTTATTAATGAACAAGTTGAACAGAGGGTACACACCTTATCTTTGAGATGCTTCTGTATCTCTGACAGGGACATGGAAGTGTTCTGTGGACCTCGCCTGAGACAAACAGACAGGGTTAATACATGTTCAGCGACTGCCACCAAACGCCTAAAGATGCAAACGCAGTGTGGTGTGTCTTTGTGTAGAAAGTGTGTGCTGTGGTGCTGGGGGAGAGAAATGTGTGTACCTCACACTGCTGAGGCTGCTGCAGGTTCTGTGGACTGTGGGAGCTCGGCTGAACCTCTTCAGGAACTGCATGTAGTCCACTGTTTCACCGCTCCGCTCACACACCTGCAGCAGCCACACACAAAGTAAACAAATGGTGCCACACACACAAAACAACATGGCTGTGATGATGATGATGATGATGATGATGATGATGATGATGATGATGAAAAGCATGAGGAGGATGAAGGAGATGGTGTGGGGGAGACATTATTCCACATCCAACATACTCCTACACTCAAGCCCACTCCAAACTTTTCAAACATTCCAGCACCAGTGTCTGTGATAATGGCACATGTAATGGCGTCTCCGTTGAGACGGGAAGAGTAGCGTGGTGATGGCGTCAGGTGGGTTGAGCAGTAATTTTCAGGACGAGGCTGTTTGGGGAATACACTAGGTGCCGTTCTCTGGAATGGGGCACACCTGGGAAATGCAGCCGTGTGCTTTTGTTCTGACCTTGTGCTGTTTCTCACACACACACACACACACACACACACACACACACACACACACACACATACACGCATGCACTTCACAGAAAACTGCTAAAGAGTTGGCACATACCCAAACACACAAAATCAGAGAACTAGTTTTCCACAAATACACACATCCATTCAATCAAGCAGACAAATACTTGGCACACACACGTATACCTATTTTGGTGGCTCATAATCAAAGTACAGTCCCTGTTGCCCTGCCCTACATCCTTGCATGGTGTAATCCAGTGCAGCGGTCCCCAGCGGAGCTCCTGGCATTGAGTCTTATTATAGACACCACACCGTCCAATTATCACTGCTATCAGCAGCCACGGAGCGTAACATGCAGCCCCCACTTCAGGGAGGACGGGGGGCTCTCCATGCTCTATATACCTGTGACAGTACTGTTACACACCTGCAGTTCAGTCTGAGGCTGAAGGTGAGACAAAGGTCAGTGGCTGATGGTATGGAGGGCAGCAGCCATAAGATTTGTCTATAAATCTGGACAAAATCATCTGTAAATATAAGCTTAGTATAAAATAATCATTTTCAGTTAAAAAAAAACTATAGCTGGTATTCTTCAGTGCATGCTCTGCTACTGGTGTATATGAGTGTGTTTCTGGGTTGTACTGCCTGTGAAAACAAATCTCCTTTCGAGACCCTACATCTAAATCTATATAAGAAATATTAACTGTGCAAAAACAAACTATCGTGTAAACATCTGTGTTTTACAAATAAAGTTGTTGTGGTGCAGTACTATGGAATTTCATTGGAGTGTAGGTATATATGACGAGTGTGCCAAATGCTTATTTCAACTTTTAAAGAAAGTAAATAATTTGCTTTTTCAGTAAATTAAGTAAAACCAATATAGAGAGGTGAAGTCCCTCCCCCTCCGGTGTCCCAGACCTTATTTTGGAAAAAAATATGGTAAGTTGTCAATGGCAAGAAACATATACACTTTTCGGTCCTGTTTTATTGCATCATGAATTACACATACAGTGACATGCACATGTTTGGGCACCCCTGACAAAATTTTTTATTACTGTGAATAGTTAAGTGAGTAGAGGATGAACTGATCTCCAAAAGGCATGAAGTTAAAGATGAAACATGCTTTTCAACATTTTAAACAAGATCAGTTTATTATTTTTGTTTTGTTCAATTTTAGAGAGAAAAAAGGAAAGGAGCACCATGCTAAAGTTTGGGCACCCTAAGACATTTGAGCTCTCAGACAACTTTTACCAGGGTCTCAAACCATAGTTAGCTTGTTAGGGCTCTGGCTTGTTCGAAGTCATCGTTAGGAAAGGCCAGATGATGCAAATTTCAAAGCTTTATAAATACTCTGACTCCTGAAACCTTGTCCCAACAATCAGAAGCCATGGGCTCCTCTAAACAGCTGCCTGGCACTCTGAAAACTTTTACAAATAAAGTTGTTGCTCCGTCGCTGTATACAGGCTGTATAAAAGGACAGAGCCTCGGCCACTGACTGGCATTAGCAACATACATGGGAATACATCGCAATATAATAGATTTGTTTACAGTGCTGCTGTTGAGCTCCTCTGCTCTGTCTTGTCTGTTGTGTGCTGACATTGGCTATATAAATCATGACATATGGGGCACATTTCAATTAAAAAAAGCGACAGACTATCAACTTACCTCCCGGTAGCTCAAAAAGCATCTCCAGACTGTCGAGCGTTTCCAGTGGGAGAGAAGGAATTGTGGGTGTAGCCCGCTCTGGAGCCACGTCAAACCCACCAATAGAAACTCTTCTCTCATCCATCAGCGTAGGCCCCGCCCATTAAGTGCAGTTGAACTTGCAAGCAAAACTTTAACACGCAAGCAAAACTTTTGAACTTTCAAGCAAAGAGGACTGATTTGCAAGCAAAATGATCATACGTTTTTACTTAAAAACTTGATTTTTGATTGCAAGTTCAAGAAATATGCTCCCAAAACAGTTTTGTTTTATTGAAACAAAAAGACACAAAAATACCTCCATACAAAAGTGCCAAACTCAAAGCTTGGCTGAGAGCATTATTTTATACAGTCTATTGTGAGTACATCTTGGTACGAAAGATACAGGCATCGCAGCTTCAGTGAAAGAAAAAGTTGGGAAATTATAACTTGCAGGACTTGTGTAGTCTTTCTGATCATGCATTTTCACAGTATTCAACACTTTTAGGACAAACTGCGACTTTCTTGATTTGCAAAATTACAAATCAACATCATATGTGTAATTTATGGCCCAATTCAAACAAGATCAAATAATTATTCCTCTCTTGATGTTAAGTATACTATATATTTTTAGGTCCCATGGTGGTCCACCAGAAGGGAAGGTACTTTGCTTCTCTATACCAGAGTCAGTGTATTACATATAATAGATGATAATAGATGCCAGTCAGCACGCCCTCAGTTTAGAGAAGTGGGCTGGAATTCGACACAGAAGTTAAGCAATGAACTGCTGTGGAGGTGTCAGCAACAAAACCTGTAATTATTTTTATTTTATTTTATATCATTTCATTTCATTTTAATGTATAGGGACTTTTAACATAGTTCCAATACAGAGTATGACACTAATGTGTATGCAGACACTTAAAAGCTATTGCTAGTTTTCAACTCTTGTCCTTAGTTAGGCTTTTATATGCAGGCCTACAACAGTCATGGTATCTCTGAGTACAACAGTACAGTTTTAAACATCATAAAACCACAATACACTATAAACAAGGAAGGCTTAATAAAATCCACAATCCACATACTACAATACACATACCGCTGTACATATTCCACAATACCTACTAGGGGTGTAACGATCCATCGATATGGATCGATATATAGATTTAATGATCGACAATCAGATATCATCGATGCAAAGTGAAAACATCGATATACATCGTCATCTGCCAGATACACTTTTATTTTGAAATACGAATTGCACGTCTGTGTCATCATTTCCGCCCAAGCAAAGGCATTTCCCCTACGGCTTGGCGCCAGATAGGAAATGGCAAGTGATCAACAAGGTGAGGACATTGTCTCCCCTCTTGGGAATAAATCGGCCGTGTGGAAACATTTTGGTTTTCGGAGAAAAGATGGTTCAGCAGACAAAGCCCAAGCCATATGCAAACTATGCCATTACGAGATAAAATACCCGGGAAACACGACGAACCTGGCCGGGCACCTAAAAAGTAAACACGGCATTGACGCCAAGGCTAATGCTAACGCTAACAGTAGCATGGCAGATGCTTGCACGCCAGCTTTGACTTAACCATAACTCCAGACGAGCTATGAGTATCACAGCTGCCATTTCATATTTCATTTGCAAGGACTCTAGGCCTTACAGTGTTGTCGAAAACAACGGCTTTCGTGAGCTACTGCATATTTTGGAGCCGAAATACGCAGTCCCATCGAGACAACATTTCAGTAAAACTTGTATACCGAGGTTGTACAGTCAAGTGAAAGATGAAGTTAAACGTGAGTTAATGACCGCAGAACGTGTGGCTATCACCACAGATGGATGGACGTCATGCACAGCAGAGGCCTATGTAACTGTGACCTGTCATCATATTGACCCCGACTGGCAAATGAAGAATTATGTTCTGCAGACACGTATTTTGAACGACGCGCACACGGGAGTAAATATTGGGACAGTTCTGAAAGAAGCATGTGAGGAGTGGAATATAAGTGACCAAAAGCCTGTGCTCGTAACCGATAACGCCAGCAACATGTCAGTGGAACACAGACTAAAGCAAGATGTGATCACACACTGGAACAGTTCGTTTGAAATGTTGGAGCGTTTTTTGGGGCAACAAGCTGCAGTGTGTGCTTCCCTCCTGGACAAAAAACTAAGGAAAGGTGCAAATGACGTGCATACACTCAATGAAAGTGACGTCACCGCAGTTGAAGACCTGGTAAAGCTACTGGGACCAGTGCAAAGTGCGACCACCATCATGTGTGAGGAAGCTCAGCCCACTGTGTCTGTTATTGCACCACTGAAAGCTAAACTGTTGGATCATTTTAGGATCTCAGAGGAAGACTCCACTTTAGTAACAGAGATGAAGCAGATAATGGCCAGGGAGCTTGAACAGCGATATGTGGATGTGCAGGAGGTCCTGCACAGAGCATCTGCCTTAGATGCAAGGTTCAAGACGCTGCCATTTGTCAGTGTGGAGGAGAGAGATGCAACTTTTCAGTGTCTCATACATGAGGCTGCAGTGCTGTGGGACCAGAAGTTAAAATCATATGTTTGTCTTGTGTATTAATCTTTGAGGAATGCTAACACTATTCAAGAATAATATTTTTATTATTTTATTTAGTGTTTAATGCTTTCCATTTGCATTGGTGTGTCTGTATGTTTGTGTTTTAATCATCTATAGAATGACAAAGTGGCACAGGTTGAGAGTACCCCTCATCCCTCATCTGGGGACCAAGATGATCAATCTGCCTTGGTGCCTTTGTCCCAGGCTCAAGCCACCTAACAAGGTGTGTGTGTGTGTACAGTAGTTTTAATTTGAGTGGAAAGTGTTACTGACTCAATATTCTAAACAAGTAAATGAGTTAAAAATAATAATCAGCTAACAAGTGTTTGTAGTGCAAAAAAGAGATATTTTGTCTTCTGAAATAATAAATGCTTTTGTTCTGAGTCATTTAAGAATATGTTCCTGCTCCCAAGAAGTCAAAAGCACTTGAAGATCTCTTTGGTGGCATCTTTGGCACAGTGAACCCTAGACAGACTGCCAGGACCCCCAGAGAGCTAGCCCATGCTGAAGTGGCTAAGTATAAAGACACTCCATGTTTGATCCTGGGAGGTGATGTGTTAGAGTGGTGGAAAAGTCAACAGACTGAGCTTCCTCTCCTGGCAAACCTTGCCAAAACGTACCTTTGCTTTCCTGGTACCAGCGTACCATCTGAGCGTGTGTTCAGCACTGCAGGTGACATTGTCCGCTCTGAACGCAGTGTTCTGTCTCCTGAACATGTTCATCAGTTAATTTTTTTGAAGAAAAACCTCTCAAAGAGCAGCACTGAAGCATGCAGAGGATATTGTTGAAGTATTTTAAGTGCATGAACAATATGCACAAAGAGAACATGTGTAGTTGTTTATTTGCTCTGATTTGTTCAGACTGAAATGTTTTTTGACTTGCTTAAGAAATCAGTTGTGATGCAGAAACACAGTGGTTTAAGTTGTTACCATGGTCATCAGTAAGTTCTTACTGTTAAAAACATTGTTTATGAGACACTATAAATATGATTGAAAGTTTACATGTACATTGGTACAATGGCACTTTAAGTTAACAGATGAACACTTTAACAAGACATGTGGCACTTTACAGTGAGCAGGTCTATTTTTATTGGGTTTTTTTTGTTTGTTTAAAAAGTTGTGTTTCATTTGAATGTCTGGGAGAGCTCAGAAATAAAAGTGTCAGATGATATTTTATTTGTCTTTTGTGAGTTTATATAAATGTAATTGATATTGTTAAATGAGCATATGATATATGATATATCGTCTCATATCGATCGCAGGCCCCTGAATCGAATCGAATCGAAATTGTACTGTGGCAGACTTTGCAATATCGGCAAATATCGCATCGTTATCCAAACAATTGATATAATATTGTATCGTGATGAAACTGGTGATTTACACCCCTAATACCTACATCACAAAATGTACCACAATACATATACTAACTATACATATACGACAACATACATACCACACTGCACATACCACAGTACATAAACCACAATGCATACATCACAAAATGTACCACAATACATACACTAACAATACATATACGACAATATACATACCACGATACACATACCACAGTACATACAGTATACCACAATGTCACAACATATACCACATATATGACAACATACATACTACAATACACATATCGTTGTACTACAACACAAACATCACAATACATCTACCACAATGGACATACTACAGTACACATACCACATTACGTATATTAGAATATACATACCACAATGCATCAATACACTTATACTATTAACCTCTTAGTTTGAGAGTGATTAGCTTAGAGTTGGTACAGCTTTGGTTTGCTTTTAGCCAACACTTGACCTTCGTTGTAAAAGATTTTAACCACCTGAAAAAACCCCACCTAAAAAAATCAATATCAGTTTAAATATACACTGAACAAAAATACAAATACAACACTTTTGTTTTTGCTCCCATTTTTCATGAGCTGAACTCAAAGATCTAAAACATTTTTTTTATATACACAAAAGACCATTTCTCTCAAATATCGTTCACAAATCTGTCTAAATCTGTGTTAGTGAGCACTTCTCTTTTGCCGAGATAATCCATCCCACCTCACAGGTGTGGCATATAAAGATGCTGATTAGACAGCATGATTATTGCATAGGTGTGCCTTAGGCTGGTCACAATAAAAGGCCACTCTACAATGTTCAGTTTTATCACACAGCGCAATGCCACAGATGTCACAAGTTTTGAGGGAGTGTGCAATTGGCATGCTAACTGCAGGAATGTCCACCAGAGCTGTTGCCCATGAATTGAATGTTCATTTCTCTACCATAAGCCGTCTCCAAAGGCGTTCTGTTTGCATAACCAAAGAATTTCTGCACAAACTGTCAGAAACCGTCTCAGGGAAGCTCATCTGCATCGTCTGCTCATCCTCATCGGGATGTTCAGGGCAGATGGCAGACAGCGTGTGTGGCGTCGTGTGGGTGAGCGGTTTGCTGATGTCAACATTGTGGATCGAGTGGCCCATGGTGGCGGTGGGGTTATGGCATGGGCAGGCGTATGTTTTGGACAACGAACACAGGTGCATTTTATTGATGGCATTTTGAATGCACAGAGATAGCGTAACGAGATCCTGAGGCCCATTGTTGTGCCATTCATCCACGACCATCACCTCATGTTGCAACATGATAATGCACGGCCCCATGTTGCAAGGATCTGTACACAATTCCTGGAAGCTGAAAACATCCCAGTTCTTGCATGGCCAGCATACTCACCGGACATGTCACCCATTGAGCATGTTTGGGATGCTCTGGATCAGTGTATACGACAGCGTGTTCCAGTTCCTGCCAATATCCAGCAACTTTGCACAGCCATTGAAGAGGAGTGGACCAACATTCCACAGGCCACAATCAATAACCTGATCAACTCTATGCGAAGGAGATGTGTTGCACTGCGTGAGGCAAATGGTGGTCACACCAGACACTGACTGGTTTTCTGACCCCCCAGGACCCCCGCATTTCAGAGTGGCCTTTTATTGTGGCCAGCCTAAGGCACACCTGTGCAATATTCATGCTGTCTAATCAGCATCTTGATATGCCACACCTGTGAGGTGGGATGGATTATCTCGGCAAAGGAGAAGTGTTCACTAACACAGATTTAGACAGATTTGTGAACAATATTTGAGAGAAATGGTCTCTTGTGTATAAAAAAGATCTTTAGATCTTTGAGTTCAGCTCATGAAAAATGGGAGCAAAAACACAAGTGTTGCGTTTATATTTTTGTTCAGTGTACGTTCTATTGAGAGTATTTTTAGCACTTTACCTTTCTGCCAGACAGCCCATTCTGACAGGGAAGCCCTTTACAGCTTTATTTCCCCGTGTACGCACTCTTCAAAGCCACCAGACTCCATTGACAAAAACAGTAATTTTACTTCGCTGGACACATGAGCTGCTGGTCTACCACTACTTCGATCACTCAGTTAGTTTGCGTTATTGACTTTGGCATATCTAAACAAACCCTTTCAAACACTCAAGTCACAAAACAACACAAAAATAAAACTGATTAAGGCAGTGGTAGACCAGTTGCTCCTGTTTTCACCAATATTAAAACACTGTGTTTCTCAATGAAGTCTGGCTTTGAAGAGAGTGATTGAATGGCTTAATTTTCCACTTGGAAATCATTGTTTGACAGTAAGGGAAAGCAGTTAAAATACTCTAAATATAGCATAAACTTCAACTGATATTGATTTCTTTAGCTAAGACATTTTTAGGTGTCTAAAATACATTTTGTTGCTGACCCCTTCACAGCAGTACATTGCTAAGCTTCCATGTCAGACTCCTAACTGCTTCTCCAAACTGGGGGTGTGCCAACTGACATCTGCTGTATGTAATAAGTACTGTATGTATTGACTACGTATGTACCCCTTACAACCCCTACTTCAACAAATCTGAACAGTCTCTTTAAGGGATTTTAAAAATAGCTATTTTCTGACTTTAGCTCAAACTGCAGAATCATTTTAAGATTTGTCCAGATCTCAGATGTGTCAAAATCAGTCACAGTGGCCAGATGTGGCTTCAAATTAGGCTTTAAACTGCAGTGTGCTTCTAAAGTGGTAGGTAGGATGCTGCAACACTTAAGAGGAATCAAAGTCCGTTCTAATCACACTGAATAAACACAGAAAGAAAGACATTTAGCAGAGGAGGAGACGGAGCTTTAGCTCTCATGATGCAGTGGATTTTCTCTGACTTGTTCTCTGCATGAGTCTGGCTGTCTGTCAGCAGCTTCTTCTTCATCGTCAGATTTGTCTTTTTGTCATCAACCCTCCCTGCTCCCCTTTAAGCTCCAATTATCCAAGCAACTGTACAGACCCAGCTAGTGCCAATCTAATAACTGATCAATATTTAACGGAAAAATATCTTGATGAATGAGACCAGATAGATAAATAAAGAACAGAAGAAGGGGGGGGGGCTTGTGGCATCTCGCTCCCTCAAGCACATAACAACTTCCCCATCGAAATGTCACCAGAACAACAGCTGCTACTCCACTGATAGTTCTTTAAAGTAAACTTGCGACAACTCTCCACACACTCTCACCCACACAGTGCCTTTAATGAATAAGAGTGAGTGGGAGGGGGTGGGCGAGGGATGTAGGGAGGTGGAGGGGGGGTGTTTCGGTGGGGGGGGGGGGGGGGGGGGGGGGGGCACAAAGTGCTGATATTATGGGAGGAAATCTGTGTGGGAAAGACAGGCAGTCAAACTGTCAGGCGTGAGCGCTGAGACGGAACAAAGAGGAACAGTGGAGACGATTACAGTGGCGTAGCAGAGTGACAGTGGCATCGTGCACACAGATGAAGATGAAGGGAGAGGGGGAATGACGCCACCGTGCACGGGCCCCAAACACACCACACACATGAGCACGTCAGACTGATCAATGCCAGAGAGGAGAAGCACCCTGATACAAGGCCTCAACACTCTCATTAGACCTAATGGATGCAGAGTTCCACCTCTTACATCACCCAGCTTTCATATTCCTTCATTTTGGTAAACATCTGCAGGCTGCGGAGGGATGTATGGAATAAAACATAGTACAAAATAAGTCAATGGGCTGGATCAAAACTGATGCCAGATAACGCAACAGAGGTGCAAACAAATAACGTCTGCTTTAACAGCTGCCAGATTCACTTCTCCTCTGACCAGTCGCCACGGAGCATCATTTGTCAATGTCAGCTGCCTGAGAGACATTAAAATACTGTAAATCTTCTACTGCCATCTTCTGGATGATACCTCACATGACAACACAGAATTTACAGGGAAACAAATCTAATACATGTTTCAGGGCCAGCAACCTTTACACATCCTAAACAGGAGTGTTGCTCAAATAGAATCAGCTCAAACTGGAAGGGTTTTACAGTAAATACTTTGGAATTTGGGAGTGAGGTCAGAGCAGAGAGGCAGACACTCTTCCAGATGATTCCAAACATCAGGATGTGAACTAGACCATCTGAAGGTTGGTCTGTTAAACCACTCTGTCAAGCAGTAGAGGAACAAATGGCTTGAAGATATTTACTTAAATGCAAAAGTCTTTTAATTTCTTAAAGGTCCAGTGTGTAGGATTTAGAGGGGATCTATGGGCATGAATGGACATCATATAATAAGTCTTAGAATGAGCCATTTATATCTATATAGGGAGTGGGTCCTTGTCTATGGAGATTGCCATGTTGCACAACCATGTCCAGCCCAGAATGGAGAAACCAAGCACTGAGACAAGGACATTCTCATTTTTATGTTCGCCACTGTAGCTATCAGCCCCTTCACGATATGCTGAACAGGCCGGAAAAATACTGAATTATAAAGTGTGAAACTGCTTTATTCAGTGTTTTTACTGGTTTAAATCACCTGGTCTGTTTGTTTTGGAGAGTATAGACCCCTGGATAATTTGGCTCCCGGTAAAAACTTCTTGACCAATCAACACTGAAGGAATCCTTACCAGGAGTTAAGGTTGGGCAATATAACAACAATATGCATATTATATCAGTATATATTCAAGCAAGATATAGATTTAAACAATACTATTATATCAATATAGGGTCAGGTTGTGTTGCATAATGCCATTCTTCCCAAAAGCTACACCACTGTGCATCTCTCCTCTCTCACACTCACAAGTTCTCCAGCAACACTAAGAGGGACACAGAGCTGCTACTTCGTTAAATCTGTCTGTTAATTAGTCCACAGTGTGACATCTGTCTAAATATTGCACGTGCTATACTAAATCAGTCTGTGAGATGAATGAAATGACCGCAGTAGCACATGTGCAGAACAGCGCTGTGCTTGATTGTGTCAGGTGAGTGCTTGTTTGCTAGTTGTGTGTGAGGTGGATCTCTTCTTGGTAGTTGTATGACATTGTGACAGCGCCTGGATGCAGGCAATAGATGTGTTTTAAATGACAACACAGATGTTTCATATAGAAGATGTATGTAACGCAGACAAAGTGTCTTTCGCTCCTTCCTTCCCTCTGCCTCTCTGTTGATGCTGTGTGCATAAATAAGATTATTGGCCTAAAGAGATAAAAATATTTCAATCATTTTCCAGCACTAGATTCATTGGCTTTGACTTGCAACTGAAGATATTGCCCATTTGGCAGAAAATACCAAAATATATATCTTGTATTGCCATTCAGCCCAAAAATACGAAGATATGAATTTCACTCCGAATCACCCAGCCCCAGTGGTTACAGAAAATGAGCACTATAATAATACAAGGATGTCAGCACCTACTCTTATAGAAGAGCAACAGCCAATAGGGGAAGCATCAACACTCAGTCACTCCAACCAATGGTATTTACATCATTACTCAGATTTTATTAAACCTACCTTGGGACATTTTTGGCTGGACCTCAGAGGAAAGGCCAGTGCTATAAACATAAAATTCTGAGTGACTATCTTCACACCTTTTTTTAAAGGTACCATGGTCAGATAAGCTTTTGTTAGTTACAGATCACTGCTGTGTAACACAGATATCCAAATGTGTTTTACAAGCACCTGCCACTATCAGTATTTACAGTAAGTACCTCACTGACACAAAGGAGTGAACCTAACTCATAGAGCAGCCACTTTGTTGAGGTGCTGTTGGCTTTTGGGAGAATCTAACCTCTGACCTAAATGTGGACAGAAAGGGAAAAACTAATGTCCCTCTCACCTCATTGAGGACAATGTCGACCTGGGTCTGGCTGACAGACAGCAGGCGCCTCAGGACTCGTCTGAACTCCTCTCTGCTCACCCGCCCTGTACCATCAGGGTCTCCTGCTATGAAGGCTGTCTTGATGTTGGCCAGTCTGCCATGGATCAGAGGCTCCAGCTGCTCCAGGATGAGCTGCAGCCCTGGATGGGGGTTGATAATATATTTAATATCACTTTGAAGGTATTTTAGTGAAATAAAGATAGAGGGACAAGTTCATGTTCAAGGACTGCGTGGCTTTTGCAGCTGATAAACCTGCACAATTCAGACTATTTAATTAAAAAGAAACAATGTATTTTTAAAAGCACCAGCAAAGGGTTAAATGCACATCCAACTGCACTTCCAAGCAAATAGCGTCTCGGTGCTCTAGTCCTATTTATTCATATTTAAATTAGGTAATATACACACATTTGGTGCAAAATTGGCCCCTTTCTACATATATGAGCCACACTGCAAAAACAGTCCAATTCACAAAGATAGGCCAAACAAAGAAATTATTAGTGTCTTCAGAGAGTTAAAAGCCTAGTCCCATTTAAAAGTCCCATTTACTAGCTGGGTGTGGCTACAAGTGTTGACAAATAGTTTAAACAAAAGTTCTTTGAATGTGTAAAACCAGAGTATTGGAACATTAGTTAGCTGTTTGGTTTGTGCATACAAATATAAATGTTAAAACTTTTGTCAGTATGGAGATGCTACATATGGTTAGCTTGGTTCAATTCTTTATAAGTCAATTGTTCAGTTCATTTTACTAAAACCATGAGCACCAAAGAATAATGTGCTCAGATTTACCAGCCTGGTTAACAAGAGAGACAAAAAAAAAAGGTAATGACTCCCTACTTCAGAACCAGTCATAAAGTCAAATTATGTGTCCATTCCTTGATTACTCTTTAAGTGATTAATATTTCTTTAGTCTATATGAGTCAGATCAAAAGAATCATAGGGTTTATCATAAAGATTAATCTAAGTTGTGAGTATTGTTTTAACAGGATTGTGTTGGTATGTGGGGTGCTGTAATTATCCATCCTGTCTCTCAGAACTAGATCAAATGAATGATTCAGAATTGATATATTATCTGAAGCCTAATTTTTCAACAAGTAATATTCATACTGGTTTAAATTAACAATTTGATTCCCAAATCTTTGCCAAGCAGCAGTTTTGTGTCCTAAGCCTGTCCCGAATATAGGCACCATAAGTTCAGTGATTTCAGTAAATAAAAGCCCAAGCTATTAATTGACGTTTTATGGTTTGCGATGATATTCTAGGGTTCTAGGCGTTTTACAAAATATTCACACAGTGAGGTTTTTTTAATAATGATCATCACTAATATGGTAAGAGAACAGTTAGAACTGTCTGGTAAGTGCAGAAAATGATATCACTTTACTGTAATTCACCCTTTAAAACCAGGAAAAGACAACACTTACAATATGATATCCAGAATCTAAAACCACATCTAGTCTCATTTCAGCAAAATACGTAGGAAATGTACATATGTGGGTGTATTGCTTTTTGAAGGAAAACATACAAAAAAAAATTTTTGAGATCAGCCTGTATTATTAAATATATTATAATTGCTTGTACATTTTGCAAAAAAACAAAAAAGGATTTTTTTTTTTGTAAATTATATGTAATTTTCTTTTGAGCACTCTTTATAGTGAATCCATAGGTTCAGGGTTCAGCGTTAATATTTTTTATTGGGCAAGTTGTACGGAAACCTACTCGCCTAAAGCCCAAATTTTTCCTTTCCCTCGTACAAATTATCGGTGGTTACCATACAACCAAAAAACTGAGTTATTTGTCATGAAAAATGATTACGTTTTATCCACCTCACTCTCAAACTTATGGCAAACTGTGCAAAACATAGTTGCAGTTTTACCCAAACCCTCCAACCCACCCAACTAAATTGCTTGCTTGTGCTTTAGCTCATAAACTTTATCTTTATCTGCCGCCTTTTTCTCATAAGTGCCCAATCAGTATTGTACGTGTGCAAATCTCAACAGAGAGGACAAGGAAGCAAGGTGGCTTGTTTCATAGCTAATTCCATCTTCCAGCTCCAGAAAAAAGTTATGCGTGTAATTCTTTTTTTTTTTTTTTTTTTTACCACTTGCCCAATCAGACAATTGAGTTGCTAGATTTACTAACCTGACATGGTATTTTACATGCCCTAGGCAATCATGCAATCCTTTCTGTTGAACCCTAAAAAGGCAAGGTGTTTAAATTGTTTGTTTTTAAAAATAGATGCTAACTGATCTATAAAGCATTAGCCAGTGATCTATTAACTGTAACTAAAGCCATCAGTCTTCTTTATTAGACAGTGCCACCAAAATTTTCAGCTGGTTTACACACCGCAAGGCCAGGCTAAATCATTTTGAAGACCTAACAAATATAAAAAAAATGTCTGATTCCATGAAGTTGTATATATAAACCATTAATAATTAGGAAATAATATTTAGAAAATGTATTAAAGCTCTAATACAATAATCTGTGCAAAAACTGACTACATTGCTCAGTCTGTATATAAGGTTCCTGTATATAATGTAATTATGTGTGTGGTCTCTACATATATATTTAGTAAATTATCTTCTTATATTTTTACTTCTGTTTGCACTATATCTTCTTTCTACACTTGTTTGCACTATATCTTCTTCTTTTTACACTTGTAAGGAGCACCTGTAACAAAAACAATTTCCCCTTGGGGATCAATAAAGTATTTCTGATTCTGATTCTGATTAGTCAAATACAGCAGAGGAGACTGAAGATAGAAAAAGCACTCACTTCTGTCTGTGTGGATCCATGTCTGCCTGGATCCCTCGCCTGTCTGTCTTCTTGTGGAAGAGAGTATGGTAGAGCCTGGAGCAGTGTGAGGCCGCAGGCCACTGAGTAGTTGCTCCAGTCCAGGGTGAAGAGGTAGCAGCTTGGCCATACTGGGTGAAACTGGTGTGTGTAGGGAGAGAGGCAGGGGGTGGACAGGAGGGTGATAAACAACACTGGGTGGTGACTGTGGTTGCTAGTTAACATGTGAACATGATCTCTCTCTCTCTCTCTCTCTCTCTCTCTTTCTCTGTGTGTGTGTGTGTGTGTGTGTGTGTGTGTGTGTGTGTGTGTGTGTGTGTGTGTGTGTGTGTGTGTGTGTGTGTGTGTGTGTGTGTGTCAGCAGTATCCGCAGTTGACACTTCTGAGCACACCACACTGTATTCACCCATTCAGTCTGGTTCTGTTGCCTCCACTATTATCAAACTAAGTTATCTGTCACCACGGATGAAATCAACAAACAAACAAACAATAAAAACAATATATATTGTACAGTGACAAGGTAGATATGAAATGAGAGGTCACAACTCAACAATCAGTGGTGGAAAGTAACTGAACTGAATACATTTACTGAAGCTCTATACTTAACTAGCATACAGGTTGAAAAGTTTTCCTTTGCAGTGACCCTCTGGTGATTTTTCCAATTCCCTCCAATAATCTTGAACATGTCCACTTCAGCAAAAAACAGAATGACTTGCTTTAGACACTTGTGGCAAAAAAAAAGCTTCATTATCTGATAACATGGCAAAGTGAGTATGGACGGAAAGTTTAGAAACACTGTGTTCCTCCTAAACATTTACATTTTGCTGAGGATAGTTTTGTTCTATCAACCTCCGGCCTGTGGTCCAGGCACACTTTCACTGCGCCACTTTGCTCAACGCTTCAGGTTCAAGGGCTTGGAAATCTGTGGTGCAAGTTGGTGGGAATCTTTGGGAACTTGGGGGAACCAAGATTACAGCAGCTTGCAGGTCTCAAAGTAAAAGATTTGGTGGATCTTGCGATGACCCTCTTTCTACTGATTTTCCCAATTCCCTACAATATTCTTGAACATGTCCACTTCAGCAAAAAAAAAAAAAAGAGGATTCACCTCAAACACTTGTGGTAATAAGTCCTTCCTCATCTGATAACATGGCAAAGTGAGTATGTATTGAAGGTGTAGGGACATCATGGTCCTCTTAAGCAGTTACAACATAGAGAGGATGGTTTTAATCCTTCCGCCAATGAGTTATGGGCCCAGCATGCTTCCTCTGCGCCAATATGGTCAACTTTTAAGGACCATGTGCTTGGAAACCTGTGGTACAGTTTAGTGGGAATCTTTGGCAACTTGGGGCAACCAAGATTTCAGCGGCTTACAGGTCTCAAAGTTAAACATTTGGTGGATCTTGCATTGACCCTCTTTCTAGTGATTTTTCCACTTCCCTCCAATAATTTTGAACATGTCTTCTTTTGCAAAAACCAGAGAGGCTCACTTTATGGTCATTTTGTGTCTCTCTGTGGTTGTTTTGCCCATTATTTTGGTCATCGTAAGTCTCTTTGCATGTCTCCTCAGCTGCTTTGCATCTCTTTGTAGTCATTTTGTATCTCTTTCTGGTCTTTTATGTCTCTCTGTAGTCGTTTCTTTGTCGTCATTTTGTGTACATTTTTAATTGCTTTGCATCTCTCTGTTGTCATTTTGTGTCTCTGGTTGTTTTGCACATTTTGTAGTTATGTTGCATTTCTTTGTAGCTGCTTTGTGTCTCTTTGTAGTTGTTTTGTATCTCTTCGTGGTTGTTTTGAGTCTCTTGCTGGTCTTTCTGTGTCTCTTTGTAGTCATTCGGGGGGGGGGGGGGGGTTGTACTGATTTTATGTTTGTAGTTGTGCCTCTTTTTGTTGTCATGTTGCATCTCTTTGTAGCTGTTTTTTGTCTCTTTGTGGTCATTTTGTGTCTCTCAGTAGTTGCTTTGCGTCTCTCATTTTGTGTCTCATTGTGGTTGTTTTGCTCTTTTGTAGTTGTCATGAGTCTCTTTGTGTCTCTTTGAAACTGTTTTACGTCTCTTTTTGCTCTTTTGTGTCTCTTTGTTTTATGTTTCCTTTTGGTCATTTTGGGTCTATTCCTGGTCTTCAAGTGACCTTTTGCAGGTGAAGGCCAGGCCAGAGGGGGCCCCCGACACTTTGGGTCCCATGGGCCTGTGTCCAATAGGCCCATTCAGTAATCTATCCATAATCACAAGCTACTGTTTATACCAGACCAAGGTTATAACATCAAAACCCCTGACTGCATTGAGCAGAGCTGATGAATTCACTGTCTCATATGTAATAAGTTTGTGATATTTATTCTTTTAGCCTTTTAAAAGTCTGGTTTTAGATTTTGATACATCTTCTACTACTGCCAAAAAACATCCATGTGAAAATCTAATGGGCCTGTTAAGACTATTTTATACCTTTCATTACCCTACCTTATTTGGGCATATTGAATCACCTGTATTTTAACAATTACAGATGAAATGTTTGGCCTACATGTCATCTAAAGTAGGCTATACATGTGTGTTCACACCCTGGCCTTTACCTAAGAAAAAAAACATTTGTAGTTGAAAAGTTGTCCTGTCCTTTTTGTCTTAAAAATTATGGATGTTCATGAGCCACCTGATGGTTGCCTACCCTACATTACAGCCCCAGACGTGCCCAGTTTGAACCATGTTTGATTTCTTTAATGTCCTCTATTTCATGGCAATAAGAAAAACAGATTTTTGCTATTGACAGCAGTTCAGAACAAGACTTCAGATACCGAAAAGACACAGACACAGTCAGTAGATATTGCCTGAAGACACAACTTTATTAATAAACCAGGAAGCAAAGCATGTAAAATACAATGCAAGACACCCAGGAAACAGAGACAGGCATGTATAAAAACCCAAACAAACCATAAAAGTGGAGATGGGCAGCTGAAGCCTTGCCAACGGCTGTAAACAGAGTGACAGAGAGAAGAAAGAACAATGGGAGGAAAGAATGAGCAGCCGTAAAAGAGGCGGCGGGACCAGAGTGCCAGGGTTGTTGTTTGCATCCACACAATAAAGACATTCACAAGTGTCGGGTAAAGCGCAGGGACTGGTCTGCTGGACTGGAAACTACTGTGGCAATAGTGGAAGAGGTGCTGGACCGGTTGTAAGTGATGCCTCAGGTTAATAGTCTGACTCCAGATACTGCTGCTGTCATGACACTACAGTGAGTCGCAGAATACAAAACATAGTTAATGCTGGTTATGGGTTAATACTCTGCTCTCTCCTGTCCCGTAGCCAAAACCTGACTTTTCTGAGAAAACAGAGAGAAAGAGAGAGAAAGGACACTGTTCACCCATCAGTGGTAATATGATTCACACAGGAAAAGAGTGTGTGGATTAGATAGCTATGTGATAGCTAAAAAGCCAAGTGTAAATGCATCCAAGAAGCATTAGAGATGGACTGACATCTGAGATGTTTAATAGGTGTAAATACATCCATCCGATGCATACTCAATCTTTATGCCTCCCAAGTGTAAATATGTCAGTAAATGGTCTGTTGTACAGGGTCTGCCCTCAAGATAACAGCAGTTGAGGTGACACTGATATTACACTGAAATTAACCATTGTTCTTCTTGTCACATGCAAAGTGACAGGAAGAAAATGGCTCTATCAATTCAAACCACATACAGAAAGTGGCAGGCTGCCGTATGGTCTGATTCCTGATCAGTACGACCCCTGAATAGTGAGTTAGAGCCTGTGAAGGCGATATTAGCTAGTGGAATTGTTGCTGTGATGTGAAGTTTTTCTTGTTCTAGTGTGTTTTAGCTGTTATCAAACAGCTTCAAGTGCATTACGACCACCCTCCGGACTGATGTAGGGCTGACCCTGATTTGGATGTAGCCAGAAGATGGACTGTAGTCAGATGAGAGATCTGGCATATGGTGTGTTCACACCAAACACAATGCAAGCGTTTCATGCTGTGAGATTACATCCAAGTCAATGCAAAAACATGAATAGACATAAATTTGCGCCAGTCGACGCAACTGACGCATATTGCAAGTTGAAACTTTTCAATTTGAGTGAGAAATTCATGTGATGCTGTGTCGCAAAACCCTATCAGTGTTGAGATCTATTTGAAATTCTCCTGACGTTACCGAGATTCAGAAATAAGGGGCAAGCAATGTTGCTGTCTATGTAGGATCTGCTGAACGGCTATCGCAAAGAAAATTGGTTGCTGAAGTTCAGATTCTTTAACTCTTGCGACTACGAGTATGACGTGCTAGTCGCTTCATCTGCGCTGCTTAGTTCATATATGTCGTGTCCATCGCGCCGCTGGGAATTTGCATGTAATCATGTCTTTACATTGACTTTAAATGTAATTGACTTGCGCAAATTGTTTTATTTGCACCCAGTGTGAACACAACAGTTTTAACTAGACAGGGATTGACCTTTTGAACCAAGAAAGTAATTACAATATATTTGAGGGGGGAGTATATAAATGTGTCTCTGTATAGATGTATGTAAATGTCTTTCTCTACATATCATATCTTTTAAAATTCTTGTATTCTTACTCTGCAAACAAATTAGATTAAAAAACACAAAAACTTCAATGACTGCAGTTGTATGCGTCCATGCACCAGTCAAGTTTCTCTTACAGTTTACATCCATGTCTGTGAAAACATGGATGCTTCACACACATTTTCCCCCCAACAACACAGAAGATCTATGCAATCAGCACAGTTTTAAGGTGGACACCCAAGATTACTGTCACCTATTTAGTATCTGACCAAACGTCTCCCCTTCTTTTCCTGAGATATGATATTGAGTAATTTTTAGAAAAATGTTTTATGCAGAACATTATGATGTGACAGTGAAGCTGACCTTTGACCTTTTGGATATAAAATATCTTCACTTCATTAATTTATCCCATTAGATATTTGTGTGAAGTTTTGCTATAATTAGCATATAAATTCTTGTGTTATGGCCAAAAACATATTTTTTGAGTTCACACTGACTTTGACCTTTAACCATCAACCACAAAAATCTAATCAGTTTATTCTTCAAGTGCACGTTTGTGTTAAATTTGAAGACATTCCCTCAAGGTGTTCTTGAGATATCACATTCACAAGAATGAGACAGACAAGGTCACAGTGACCTTGCCCTTTGACCACCAAAATTCAATCAATTCTTGCTTGAGTCCAAGTGAACATTTGTGCCAAATTTGAAGAAATTCCCTAAAGTTGTACTTGAGATAACCCATTCACAAGAATGAGACAGATGAGGTCACATAGACCAAAGGTCAAGGCAACCTTGACCTTTTGACTCTTGACCACCAAAATCTAAAATCTCCTAAAATCCAAGTCCATCTTTGTGCCATATTTGAAGAAATTCCCTCCAAGTGTTCTTGAGATATCACATTCATGAGATTGAGGCAGGAGGTCAAAGTGACATGACCTTTGACCTATGACCACCAAAAACTAGTCACTTCATCGTTGAGTCCAAGTGGACATTTGTGCCAAATTTGAAGAAATTCCCTTGAGGTACTTTTGAGATATCTTGTTCACAAGGATGGGACAGTCAAATGGACGGATGGACAACCCAAAAATATAATGTCACGACTGTCGCTGACGCGGAGGCATAAAAATACCATATAGGCTCTTAACCTTAAATTGTATCTGCAAGGACCTTGAACATTGAAGATGAGGGTCTGAAATCTGCCTTTATAACTGGGAGACAGTACATTTTATATTATCTACTGTGTTTGGCACGGCTGCATCTGCAACTGAGCAGCAGCTGCTCATTTTTACCACACAGGGTATATATATTTTATGATACACCGTAAATACAGTCCAACAGAAGATTGTTTCTCAAATGCTGATAATGTAGCCATCATGTTTTCACAAAATCTTACGCAAAGTGTTGAGGACTGAGTATGCTGTTCCTTAAAGCCATTATTTGTAGAATTTGTGTGTGATTAGAACATCTGTCAAATCATTCTGATGGTTTTTGTTTTAAAGTGAGGAGAAAATTCTAGCGCCATTCCCACTGTCAGATCCTGCTGTGATTTTTGCTTTTTTTGTTTGTTAATACCACTAAAGATCATTGACGAATCCTTCAATTTAATGTCTAAGTCAGTCTGAAAGCCCCGATGCATTCTGTTAATATTACTGAGCACTGACAAGACAGAACTTCCTCACTCTTTCTCCCTCTTTCTAACACACACTCACATACATCCATACATGAAGCTCACACATAAGTGAAAATCAGTGATGAGGCTGAAAATCCTGCAACACTTTGAGCGAAAATCAAACAAAAAAAAAAGATCATCTAATACAACAATGTCCCAGCTCTGACAGTGAGCTGCTGGGTGGATTTAGGCGTGATAGGCTTCTTCTCTACAGGTTTGGCTTCACCTCTTACAGTTACCTCTTATGCATCCACTTGGCCTGGAGCCACCAATGCATCGAGACAACTGCTAATGCACTCAGTGTCTGGGTTAGACCGACATGTGGCAGATTAAAGGGCAGATGTTAGTGCTGTCTGCAAAACCTTTCAGTCTCTTTGGCCAGTTTGTTCTGTTAGAATATAAACACCAGATCTGTAACACTGAGACATGACCAGAGCTGGGGTCAAGTCACAGTTCTGTCTCAAGTCTGCCTTAAATCTTTGCACTCAAGTTCCATTCAAGCTCCAAGTCAAGTCACAGGCAAGTCTAAAATCAAGTCCCAAGTCAAGACCCAAAGTCAAGACTGACAAGTCCCAAGTCAAGACTGACAAGTGCTACGTCAAGACAGGCAAGTCCTGAATGGAATCCCAAGTCCTAAGTCAAGCCTGACAAGTCCCAAATCAAGTCCTGGGTCAAGGCTGATAAGCCAAAGTCAAGTCTGAAGTCAAGCCTGAAAAGTCCAGAATTAAATCTAAAGTCAGGACTGATAAGTCCCAAGTCCCAAATCAAGTCCCAGGTCAAGCCTGAGAAGTCCCAATTCAAGTCCCAAGTTAAGACTGATAAGTCTCAAGTCAAGACAGGCAAGTCCCAAATCAAGTCCCAAGTCAAGACTGATAAGTCTCAAGTCAAGTTCCAAGTCCAGACAGGCAAGTCACAAATCAAGTCCCAAGTCAAGACATACAAGTGCCATGTCAAGATTGCCAAGTCCCAAGTCATGAATTAAGTCCCAAGTCACACTAATGCTATCTGCTAACACATTGACCGTATGACCTTTCTGAGATTAAAATGTTATGTTAATGTTGGTTTTACAACTTGCTGTGCTGATCCCAGGTGATCAAAACACCTATTGATACAGGTTTTAAATCAACTTTTCAATTCATTTTAAAAAGGTTCTGTTTTGAAAATCTCCTTCAAACAGGAAACATCTGTGTTCTAACAGGACACTACTCAGCTATGTTTTTGTCCCCTAAGTGGTGAAATTGAGCAGCCTATGTAGCACAAAATGGCTCTTCTTGATGGCCCATATGTCTTTTACTATCTCTATTTAGAGCAAAAATATTCAGCAAAAAAAAAAAAAACAGCCCAGTCGCCAGAAGAAAATGTTACTGCATTGTACATTACTGCAAACCACATTGGATACATTACATGTGTTCCATACATACCATATCATTGTTTCTAAAGTGACGTAGTATACTGTAGGAGCTAACTTTCATCAGGAGTTAGAGGTGATGGTGGATGGTGTGATTCATTAGCAAGGTGGCTGCCAAGCTGCACTCCACCTTTTGAGAACAACAAACAACAAAAGCGGTTGTTTTTTAGCAAGTAACCCCCTGTGTTAGTGCAGCTACACTGTGCGACAACATAGAGGGTCATATTATTAAATGACCTAAAGTTTTGTGGCTATACAGTATACTGCAGTGTTTCTGCACAAATGTGTTTGCTAGCTGCTAGGTTGCTTACCTGGCAGCTGCAACTCTGCCACTATTTCCTTCCATGCTTCATCCTTCTTTATGCGATCATGGTAAGAGCTGGAGAACACATCATACAGGAAAGGCTTCTGCTACCACAACTCCACAAGGTTTTCCTCTGTGCTGGAATCCCTGTTAGCACGTTTTGCCTCCATGGTGAGCTACTATCTATCAGTTTGTTTGGGTTTTGTGCCAGTGCTTCATTTCATGCTGCGTTTCTATTGGTTGGTTTGGAGACGTAGGTTATAGAACATGCAGACTCCACACAGAAGGGCTCCTCCACCCCGGGCTCAAACCAGGAAATCTGTTGCTGTGAGGCAACAATGCTAACCACAGCACCACCATGCTGCACCACTGTGCCGCCAAGTTTTAACATATCCGCTGAATAATAACGAACAAATTCATGTATCCATGGTTTGTAAAAATGCACCATGTCAATATTTATTCTGGCGATTGGGTTGAAATAAAATGACTTTTAACACTCCTCAGTTGAACCACAGTAGTCGTAGGCTAAACAAAGTTGCTCATATCCATGACCATGGTGACTTCCTAAAGCTTCTCCAAGGGGGTCCAAATGGTTTCTGAGGCCAGGTAGGACATATAACCCTCCAGCATGTTCTGGGTCAGCCTCAGGGGTGACCAAATGAATACAACACAATGAATGCCACCATCCCCAATTGAACAGCTTTTGCATCTCAACCCTGTCACAGCAGGCTTTTTGCCCCAAGTTACCATTTGAAACAGAAACACTTTGGCTTTGAGATGTGCCTGGACAACATTTCCAGCATACCCAGATTTTTCATGGATTGGCAAAAAAACAGAACAAAAGGACTTCATCTGGAAGAGGGGCAACCCCTACATGAAACAGTGAATGGCTGAACTAGCTGGTTTTGTCTGTGTATTTCAGTCACAAATATCTGCACATAGCCTGAATCGCTGTTTCTGAATCTCTGTTGTGAATGCAGCCATATTGTAGGAGAATTTGAATGTAAGTATTGCAGGTATCGGTGTTGAGTATCGGTATCTGCCTTTAAAATCCCATATCGGTCAAACCTGGTTAGTATATACAGTATAGTAGTATATAGTATATACATACTTTGGAGGGAGGGGCTGAGGAAGGTTTGGTTTAACTATTGACCAAGAAATATCAGTGAATTCTTAATAAATCTGGATTCATTTTGATCAGTCCACAAGGGTGGGTTGACTTATTTAGACAGATTGTATTCTGGGAAAAGTCTCGTAGTATGATCCCACTGTCAGACTGCACCACTAAACTTCAGATTGATTGACTGAATGGAGACGTGGGAGCGTGGTGGGAAGTGTCGACTGTACTGCAGTAGATCAGTGGGGGTAGAGAGGCGGTACAGGGTGAGGGCGAGGGCGAGGTCAGGTGCTCCTCACAGGCAGAAGTCGAAGGTCAGATCGGACTTGCCCATCTTCTGTCTGTACACGGTGTCAAACTTTTCATTCATAGACACTGTGAAGACATCCTTCCACAGACCAGCACGACCTGCAGACAGGATACGCAGGGAGAGGGAGTAGTTTTAAATATTGATAAAACGTTCAATTAGATCAGCTTACAGAGATAGCAATCCTGTACCGGAAATTAATTCAACAGCCAAGACATGCTTACAAGCAAGGCTGGATTTCCAAGAGAGCCCCACACTTACAGGAGTCCTACAAGCTCCAGACTTGCTGTGCATTTGCTTTAATGTGCTAATGCAGTAAAAGTTTGCATGGGAATATGCAACACTAATACACAATACCAACTGACACGATAAGGACCTGCTTTGTTACTAAATCCTAAAGATTATTTTTAGCTTTGTTTTTAGTCAAAATACCAAAAAACAGATCTAGGGACAGGTAAAATTTTATAATAAAACACCATGCTCATGAGCTGGCTGGGGGTGGATGCAGCAGCTTACCTTAAAGGGATAGTTCAGATTTTTTGAAGTGGGGTTGTATAGGGTACTTATTCAAAGAGAGTATATAACATAGAGTAGATGTCAATTGGCACACCTCCAGTTTGGAGAAGCAGCAAGAGTCCACCATGGACACTAAGCAATCTACTGCTGTGGCTGTGTCAGCAACAAAATGTATTTTGGCCACCTAAAGAAAGTCTCACCTAAAAATATATATCAATAAATATATATCAGTTTTAATATACGCTGTATTTAGAATATTTTCACTGCTTTACCTTACTGTCAAACACTGGTTTCTAACTGGAAAATGAAGCCATTATATTGTTATCTTCAAAGCCAGACATTGAAAACTAGAATTACTGCCCCACAGTTGTATGCCTCCACGCACCCGTCAAGTTTTTCTTACAGTTTGCATCTGTGAAAACATGGATGCCTCCCACTCATTTTACCCCCAACAGCACAGAAGATCTAGGCAATCACAAGGTGGAAACCCAAGATAAGAGTGACCAATTCAGTATCTGACCAAATGTCTTCCCTTCTGTTCCTAAGATATGATGTTGAGTAATGGCCATAAAAGTGTTTTATGCAGATCATTATGATGTCACAGTGAAGCTAACCTTTGACCTTTTTTATATAAATGTTGTCACTTCGTTATTTTATCCTGTTAGACATCTGTGTGAAGTTTTGTCTTAATAAAATATGAATATTGAGTTATAGCCACAAACATATTTTGTGAGGTCACACTGACCTTGACCTTTGACCTTCAATTCATTTGAAGAAATTCCCTTGAGGCATTCTTGAGATATCGTGTTCACAAGGATGGGACGGACAGATGGACGGACAACCTGAAAACTAGGCTATCTGAAGGCTATTGTCGGTGCAGAGGCATAAAAACAGTGATTGCTGTTGGTCTACCACTGCCTCAAGTAGTTATTTTGTTTTCCTATTGTGAGGCTTTGCCATTTAAAAGGGTTAGTTCAGATGCACCAAAGTCCCACAATAACACAAACTAACTAACTGATTGAAGCAGCAGTAGACCAACAACTCACTTGCTCAGCAAACTAAAATTACTCCTCTTATCAGTGTAGTCTGGTGGTTTTGATGAGAGCATATATTGGAAACTGAGGCTTTTAACAGCTTCTAATTCGTAACGGGCTGTCTGATGAAAAGATAAAGCAATGAAAATATCCTATAGCATACACTTAAACTAATATTGATTTTTTTTTTTAAGTGGTTAAAATATGTTTTTTTGCCGACCCCCATCCACAGCAGTACATTGTTTAGCTTCCATACTTCCAGACTCCAGCCTGCTTCTCCAAACTGAGGGCATGCCAACTGACATCTACTGTAGGTACAGTAATACACTGATAATGGATACGTACCTCATACAATCCCACTTCAAAAAATCCGAACTATCCCTTTAAATCTCACACTCAGTTTTAAAAATGATTTCTTTTCAATCCCACTTCCATGCAGAGTCATTTGTTATGGGAGTCAAAAGCATCACTGTCTATGGCCTAAATAACAAAACCAGTGGTACCAGTGACTTCACAGATGCATTAGCTAATGCCCACTACTAAGCTGTTACCAATTCTTAGACTTATTCTTAGACTTATTCCTTAAAGCACATGTAGGCACTTAAATGTCTGTGTCATTGGGCAAAAATCCCATAAACTTTGAACACAGTGTAAATCAAGTGGTCTGATAGAAGACAACCAGACTTCTACACCACAACTTTTTCTGTGGTTTTCAGGCTTTAGAAAAACCAAGTCCCATGAGGAGAGTCTTTGGCTAATCACAAGCCATTTTCAGAGAGAGCAGCTGTCAGTCATGTCAAACACTCTTAGTAAACTGCAGTCAAACTGTCAAACTAGGCAGCGCTGATCAAATATGAATCAAGATTGTTACTGCATTTGCTATTTCTCACTCAAATGCTTTCAGAAACATATGTTAGTGCACTGTTTAGCTGTAACATGAGAATTCTTGCTCAGGCTGGTCACAGCGCCATTGAATGCAAGCACACTGATTGGCATGCAAAGCTGTAAATCATGGAATCAACTCCCCATTTTATAGCACTACATAACTACCTAAAACCAAACCTATCATAAAAAGGAACACTTGAACAAACATCAAGGTGATAAGAACTACCGTAAATGACAGAGACCATCTTTGGGAAAAATTTATTGGCATGCGAGCTTTTAGTTTGGCTCATGTCCAATTCACTTACATGGAGGGGGCAGGCTTTATGACCTGTACTGCATACAGCCACCAGGGGGCGATTGAGATGTTTTGGCTTCACTTATGAGGAGCTGTCATGTTGTCCATCTGTATTTATAGTCTGTGGAGCAGTCTAGATGGACAGTTTGAATGAAGTTCACAAGCAATGATTGACAGCTGCTTTAGAGATGCCTTGGCTCTGATTTGTTGTTTACATTATTCTTGCAAATGCCATTAGGAGCACTATGAGGAGGCAGAGGAGCATAGTTTCTTTTTTACAGATTATCTGCCTCATGTATTACTGTCAGGACATAGTGACTATTATTTAAAAAAACATTTTATATCATATTTGCTTTTAAAAAAAAGCTACCTACAAAGCTACACTTTAACCCTTTAATTTTAAGCAGCTAGACATGTATTAGATGACTGCTTATCTATTATGAGTTCATAATCTTTTTAATCTTTTAAACTACATGGTGATGGATGGGTTAATTCTTCATTACAGGCAGAAATTAATTAATCAAGTCCAGTCTTGATTCCCTGATCCAGCGCAAAATAAATAAATCAAAATAAGGTCCCAAGATATCTTTAAACTACTGTTTTAACATCTCTTTAAGGCTTTTAGTTTAGCTTCACACTACTTACACAGTCTGCGTGTGGCACTGCTCAGGACTGATGACAGTGTTACTCTTCTGCATGTTGACATGTAAAAATCACATGAATTCTGATAATTCATGTAACAGTTTCGGCTGCTGAGTAAAGCAGCATGCTGTGACTCTGACTCACCTGCTGTGGCCCGTGTGAGATACATCAGACTGACAGCTGTGTTTTAAGCCTATAGCACACCATACACCAGATTTCCATGCACTAAAAGAAAAAGAATTAGATGGGAAAAATGAAGAAGAAAAAACAGATGAAAGAAAACATAAGTAAACACCACAAAAGAAATGGAAACAATGGAAACCAAATGGAATAATTACAACAAATTAGGGAATATACATATGTATATATATGTAAAAAAAAAACAAAAAAACAGAGAGAACAAAAAGAGACTCAAAGAGAGTTAAATCAAAGTGGACTGGCGATACAAAAATGAAATGCAATCTGTGGTGCACATGCAACATGTAGCCACATGATGGTGCTATAATCATCTCAAACTGAGTGTGAGCAAACCCTCTAATTCATAGACATCCTTACAGAGCCTGTCACCTACGCAAATAATTGTGGAAAACTAGTGTGTTGGATATAAAATACATTTTTTAAATGGACACTATGAAATAAACATTATCATAAATATTATTATGATTTTTATTATTATATATGACTAAGTAGTGTTTTAGGATATTTTAATTACTTAAACTACTTTTTTTATTACTTTATATACCAAATTTAACAGGATAGTTCAACATATCATTCGGTTTGTAATGCATACCGAAGCAAAGGCCTCATACTGAATGGTTCAATACCAATATGTGTATTGTTACACCCCTACCAGAAGCCCATCTGTGTCATAGAAACACTTTCTAAATGTAATTGCTTTTTCAGTGTTTTAACCAGTCTGAATCATCAGGTTTGTTTGTTTTGGAGAGGAAGAGACCTCTACAGATAATTTGGCTCCTGGTGAAACTCTCCTGAACGTGAGCACACATTTGCATGTGGTGGGCCAGCCCCCTTCTCCAACATACCAAACAACATTGGGGAAACACTGATTTGTAATGTGAAACTGCTTCATTCTGTGAGCCCCCCTGAACAATGACCACTGAAGCAACTTTAACCAGGAGAAATTTAGCTCCTGGTTAGGTTTACTTTGAGAAAAGTAACTTTACTCTCCTAAGCCTAACCTAAGTAACTTTACATTAAGTACGCAATTTTACGTGAAGTATGTAACATGACTGTGCCCAAACATGTTTCTTTTTCTATCACTAATCTATGTAATTTTACTTTCCCAAAACGTGTACTAACCTTACCTAACCTAGCAGGGGTGACAATTTGTTGGGGCAGCTGTGGCTCAAGAGGTAGAGCAGGTCGTCTACTAACCAGGAGATCGGTGGTTCGATCTCCAGCTCCAGCTCTGCATGCTGAAGTATCCTTGGGCAAGATACTGAGCCCCAAATTGCTCCTGATGGCTGTTCCATTGGTGTGTAAGTGCATTTAAAACTGAGTAGCAGTTGCAGTCTGCAATCCTGTATTGTATGGTGGGTACATAGTAAAGTGTTTCAGTGTAATGATTAGATGTGTAAACAATGTCTCATATATAACTGTCCTGCTTTCAAAGCCAACTGCTCTGCTCAGTCTACGGCCTGAGGGGGTCAAAGTACTGAATTTGACATTGTCTGATAGCGCCGATCAAGTGTGTGTGTGTGTGTGTGAGAAAAAGTCTTGTGAAACTAGTTTCAAGACTCTCTCTGACCGTCTGTCTAATCCCTGTCTATTTATAATCTCATTATCGTATACAGTATGACAGTATTAGGGAGCAGGTGAGGTGTTAATGTATTTACACTATGTCAGCTTATCTGGCCTGCTGTACAGTATGTATTTCTGATTAGGTAATGTTTCCACACAGTGTCCTGTCCACTTAAAGCATTGACACTGCTCACTACTGTTTGATGACCCAAAGTAACTCCCTATACACAAACTCAGTGAACCCTATAGCCTTTCAGCGATGTAGGAACCATGACCAACAAGGTGGAATAACCCTGCACCAATGCTTTAATTTCTGGGTATGCTATTTCCTAATTATTTAATAAAAGCTCTGGAAAGAACTGAGTATTTTGTTAACAGAACAAACAGAGACAACATTCTAAAACAGCTATATGTAGATCATTTAGTTTAGTTGTGCTGAGTTTGTAAGCAGCTGTTGATTTCCAGAAGAATTCACTTAAAAAATAAATAGAGTTTAAGTAAACATTTGTCGTTCTCCATATATGTTCAATCGTTTTCATACCTGTAGACACATTTTTCACATTTGTGCATGTTCAGCTGACCTTCTGTGCAATGATGAAAACACTGCTGCATAGGCTGGCTTGGTAATGATTGCGAATTAATTAATAAGAAGTTTACCAGTTCAACATTGTCTCAGTTTTGCCTATAACTTGTGCCAAACTACACTCTTCTTTCCAGGAAACCTTCTAGGAATTATGGAAAATAAGACCTGTGTAATATGATTTATATTAAGAATGTCAGGGGTTTGGTTTAACATTCTTTACATTTTGAAGGCTGGGTTTTCTGTGTCATTAAAAATGTTTTTCAACCAAATTACAAAATATATATGGATTCCTAGATTTTACCCTTCACCTCAGTACTGTTTAGTTTGTGGTGCTTGCTGTTGAATTTTTATGTAATTCAAATAATAATGCTGTGATATGAACCGCAGCTTGCAACAGATATTTTGATAAATATGCTTTATAAGGTCAGTTTTTAACTTTACAGCAAAGGTGTGACCCATCCAAAACTTATGGAGGAACCATTTCTAGCAACAGCTGCTTTCACAATTTGAGAACGTATGTTAAAAAATGTTTGTGGTGGCAATATGGCTGAAATTTATAATTGGGCCCCAGAATGTGATAAGTCAGAGTTAGGTGCAACACCTGGACTCCATTGAGTATCAGTGGATCAAGGATCCAGTGAAAATTATTGCAATATATATGTATATATACATTCATAGGTTATATATATATATATATATGTATACCAACAAAAAGTAATGCACCAGAATTCATATAAATCCTACATAATCACAAACCAGTATTTTGTATACAACCCACATAAATGTAACGGCGGGGATCACATGATGAATGCGATGACGGGAGTTAAGAAAGAAGAAGTAAATAAAGCAAAAGTCCACATAAGGAGGCAGGTTGAGGTATGGATAGGTGAAACAAACAGAGGACTTCTTCCAGGAGACTGGTGTTTGTGTCCTGTGTGAAACCAAATTAACTTTGAATTATTTTAAGGCACGTCGTCACCATGTTTCTTTCCCTAAACCTAACCCACATACCCTTATTTTCGCAAACCTATCCTACATACTGTTACATTAAGTACACAATGTGATGACGCCGAACCATTTTTCTTTTCCTTTAACCTAACCTACGTAAGTTTACTCTCCTAAACCTTACCTACATAAATTTACCTTACTAAACCTAACCTACATGACTTTATTTTCCTAACCTATGTAACTTTACTTTCCTAAACCTAACCAATGTGACTTAACGTTAAATAGGTAAGGTGACAACACCCAAGGATGATTTTTTTTCTCAAACCTAACCTACGTAACTTTACTTAATTGAACCTAACCTATGCAACTTTACTTTCCTAGACCTAACCTAAGTAACTTTACATCAATTATCCCTGGGCATGATACTGAGCCCCAGTTCCCGATGGCTGTTCCATTGGTGTTTGAGTGCATTTAAAACTAGCAGGTGGCACCTGTGTGAATGTGTGTGGGAATAGAGGAATGTGACATTTAGTCTTAAAGCACTTTGACTGAGTGGTCAGAAGACTAGAAAGGTGCGATAGAAGTGTAGGACCATTTACCATTTAATGGGCACTAAATTATTAGATATCATACAAACCATTGTCTATGCATTTCCACGATTATCGTATAGAGTATAAAGATACATTGAACAGGGACACTGTTTTAGAAAGTGACGTTGTTGCTGTTAATTGAATTTTTGTAGATGTAAATTTTCAATGCTGTTGGCACCACAAATTAAGTTTCATTTACTTCCATTGTTTTGGGGTGGAGTCAGTTTTGGGGTTTTTTCTTTGTTTTGGTTTTTTGTTTTTTTGTAATTTGGTTGGACTAACCCTTTAAAGCCCACATTTAAACTCTTCACTAGAAGTTACTGGCTTAAAATATCTTGTCATCCACAAACTTATTGAACCCTCCAGCACAACAAAACAAAGTTAGATACGTATTATATATGATGCAATTGTCCACTACCTCCCTGGTCTTTAAATAGCTTTGTAAGAGGAGCTTTGGTGACTCAGTCGATATCATGAGACCACTGATATGAATCAGCCCTGATGTAATGGCTCCAAGAGAGCAGCCTTAATGACATTTATGGTCTTGCTGCTCTCAGTGTCCTCTTTTTCTGACTGTATAGTTCTTTCTCTCAAATGTATCCGAGACTTATTTGGCATTACCACAGAGCTTCCATCAAGTCTGCTACCAGGAATTGCATTTGTTGCACTCATTCATGGGAATTTAAACTGAACAATGACTAATGTTTTTCTTCGACTGCTTCTTGTTTGATTTATTTGTTTCTTTTCTGTTCAGCCAAATGCACACCGAGACTAATGCCTCGTTTGCACTTACATATGTGACTAGTGTCTGTAGATTTGTACACATATGGATGCTGCCTCTAGTGTCCAACACAGTGAGGTGCATTTCCTTCCTGATGGACAGAAACCTGATAGAAACTACCTTTAGCCATGGGGAAAGGGCTAATTTCGTCCTGTTTTCGCCATCCGGAATTTAAATACATGCTCTTGAAACAATGCCAATATAAAAACAGGGCCAATATTGCATGGCAACAAATAAATGAAGATGTTGGCCTGCCATGTATGTAGCATGCTTTGTGAAATATTTCTTTAAAAAGTGATAAAAAAAAAAAATTGAACGGCTGAATGAGTCATATTCCTGCACTCTAACATCCTGTGTTTGCTGACCAGTTTTTAGCCAATCATGCTTTTAACTTTTAACTTAAATGTATGAATACAGCTGTATTGCTCATAAATTACTACTTTACTGACTGTATTTCATATTAAAATGATAAATCTGACTGTATTTCATATCAAACTAATAAGGATGATGGTTATATTTCATATCAAAATTTAAATCTATATTTTTTATCAAACTGATAATGACATTTCTGACTGTATATAATGTATGACTATATTTTAGCAGAATGACATTACTCAGATTCACAATGTATCAAAACCAGATGAACAAGTTCATCTTAATCATACAAACTCACCTGACAATCAGCATAGGTAACTGAATTGAAGAAAATAACCAGTTAGTTAGTTAGCAGCTTGTTAGCTAAGCTAGCACACTGTCATATGCACTCTCCAAAATCCACTGCAAAAGGACAATTTTTTAACGTACTTATGGCAAATTCTGGAACAAAATATTATTGATGGAGAGGATCAGATATCACGGAGATTCCCATAGGAATGAATAGACTTCGGGTTGAACCGTCTCTGTACACATATCTGAGTGAAAACGTTTTTATCTATTTTTACATATGTTTTCTGCACACTCTTCGGAATCCACAATGCTGTTATATACTGTATACACTATTGAACCATTTGACTGAGGTGACATGTTTTAGCACTCCACCAAACTTTACACATAAACTCAAAGGTGGCATTTTGATGATGTTTTATACATGCACTCTGTAACTTTGCAGACCCTGGATACTGTTTATCACTCTGCACTACGATTTATTACTGGTGATAATTGTAATACACATCATTATGAACTGTATACTAAGGTTGGGTGGTCCTCTCTCTCTGTAAGGCCTGATAAACACTGCGATTTATTTCTTTATAAAACCTTTATTGGTGTTTTGACCCTCACATTATTCATTTCTGTCTTTTTATATGGGCATTTATCAAACACGCATAGATTACGTTGCTGTTTTGACTGAGTTTGGAAAATCCAGTTTTTCTCACTGTGCTCCTGCAACCTGGAACAACATGCAAAACAATCTAAAGCTTATCTCATATGTATCCTTAAGGCAATTTAAAAATTTAATTTTGTCCTATCTCACCTGCGGCTGTTCTTGTTTCAGATTATTCATTTGCTTAATTTTAACTGCTTTAAATATTCTGTTCTATGTTTTATTATTTTACTGAACCAGATTTTTATTATTTTTACTTTTTCCTAAGTTTCTCAATTATGTCCTTAAAACCCATGATTTTTATTTCATTTGGCTTTATTTTTAATGAGTGATCTGCCTCACTGTATTTCCATGTTAAAATAAAGGTGGAATGAGAACATTTTGTCATGAAGAGGTCTATGAAATAAATTGTTTAATGTCTTCTTTGGCTCTGAAGGAGAGTCCAAGAATGAAGAGTCCATTTTGAGAACAATTGAAAACCTTAACACCAGGGATTCTTTTTGTCATAAATGGTGTATATGTTGGGCAAGAAAACCAATGATAGAGTATAAATTAATACATTATCAAGTCTATTTGTGTCTAGTTGTGTTTTACCTTTTACCTTTTCTTTTATTTCCTCTCCCACTCACCCCTGCAAATGGACAGCGCCTCTGAGTTGGAGCACTGCTCAATTAGCTGGTTGCAGCTCTCTACCATGCCCTCTAGCTGAGCCTTGTCACAGGAAACACCCAGGAACCGGGCTAACTGTTCCACCAGTGTCCCCAGATCCTAGAGAGGAGAGGAGGAATTGGAGAGGAGAGGACAGGACAGGACAGGACAGGACAGGACATGACAGGACAGGACAAGACAGGACAGGACAGGAAAAGACAGGACAGAAAGGAGAAAGTTGGGACTTATAAAAATGGAAAATCTATGAAAGCAATAATCACAAAAAAATACAAAGCAAACTGCCCCCCTCTTCAATTCTTGAATAACACTGAGGCAGTGATTCTGTTTTCCCAAACCGCATCCACCCACAGCTGTGGAGAACATACAGTTCCCTTTGCTTACACAACCTATGTGGCACAGAGAAGAGAAACACTGACTGCAAACATACAGTATGACAGCTGGAAGGAAAAAATGGACAGCTCAGTGCATCATCTAAAACAGTTAAACATATAGGCTATCAGTTTAAAGCCCTGAGTTATAGACACATGCATATGTGTGTGCAAAGCGGGATCACGTAGAGATTATTAACCTAAAGCTGTTAAGTCTTTAATGACTTGTCATAAACGTCTGTAGTCATGCAGCAGTTCTGTGAGCAGTGCTGGAAGAAGTAGGCGAATCGCTGTAATGTGGGACACTGCCCAATGTGGGACACCTCAGCTCCAGTGGGTGTAGGCCTTCCTTAAACAAATGAATGTCAGTGGGTCCAATTCATTGCGTTAACATGTCTCCTCACTTCCCTCACTTGCTACCGAGCGGAGGAGGCAAGGAAAGAACGTGAGGACAGGGGATCCAGAGCTGCCACATGAGAAATATAGCTGACTATTAGTAGTAGTATTATTACTATTATGGATTTTAATCACGATTTAATATTTCTTTTAAATCTAATTTAATTCATCTAATCTAAGTTACAATTACTATCCCAGTTGAAAGTTCTGTCTGATATCAGGCAAGCATTCTGTAACCTACCAGTAAGTTATTAATTCTTTTGAGAAATATTGTGCAATAATCCAACTTCCACCTTCTCTTCCCTTTTGCTCTTTTTTCGCTCCCTCTCTCTCTCTGTCTCTCTCTGACACAGCACGCAGCTTAATCATCAGCACTTCTAAGCTCCAGTTTACTGTTATTTGGCTTTCGACCAGGAATATCTTTGACTGACATATTTAAATCTGTCCGGTTATAAAGTCCGGTATGAATATTATCCTCTGCAAATATGTAGGTCTAAAACCATGCTTTGTTATTTCAAATGTTCTGTTGTTCTACTGTCGGAAATATGGTTAAAAAACTAGGACAGTATGAACTGCCTAATGTGGGGCAGCATGGATTGTGTAATAGAAACAGTTATTTACACACATATCAGCACATGGAGGGAAAACAGACAAGGGAATAAACTGACAAACTGACAAAGAAGAAAGGGAAAACCACAGGTATATATGTACATAGAGAACTAATCACAAGAAATAGACAGCATGTGCAAAAGAAGGGAAACAGGGATTGGCTGACAACGAGGGTGTGGTAGGAAACACTAGGGTGAATAAGTAAGACTAATAGACACTCTGGAACAGGGAGGGACTAACAAGACTGATACAAAGCAGGAGTGTATGAAAACAGGCGGGAAATGGACAAAGGCAGGAAGTGAGACAAGACATACATGAAGAGAGTGACCCTCAGAATAAAACATGAAATAAACATGAGCACAACCTCGGATTGTGACACTTGGGAATTATTTTAGGTATTTAATGTTATGTATGCAACATTCATTAATATGGAAGTAAACCACAAATTTTGTAAAACGTTACAAAAGTAACACTTTACAGTAATCTATTACATTTTAGCAGCAACAATGTAATATCACATGTTACCTATTACTACATTTACAAGGTGACATAATGTGATACCATCTGAAATAAACTGTTTGTTTTCATTTTTCATTCATTCACACTGATCTACACCGCTTCACTTCCGCCAGTGTGCCAACAGAAAAAATATCCCCCGAAGGTTATCGTGTGTTGTCATGTCATTACAGACTACATTATAGAAGGGTGCCAGTGATCAGCATGCCTGGGTGTTGCCGCGCTGTGCGTAATCATGTTCAGTTTGTCTGTCAGCATCTGGGTGATGTTTGTATGTGTTTAATGTGTTTCTATTCACATCCCCTACAACTGCAGAGCAACACAGGCGCACAGTTCTGTTTTTATATGTAACTCTTTCTCCAGTGCTGTTGTAGCTGACCAGCACACGGAGAACCAGCAGGTTCATA
The DNA here is from genome assembly GCA_019142605.1 of Cephalopholis sonnerati. Taxonomy (NCBI): domain Eukaryota; kingdom Metazoa; phylum Chordata; class Actinopteri; order Perciformes; family Serranidae; genus Cephalopholis; species Cephalopholis sonnerati. Next base: position 32,590,760 of record JAGQAX010000022.1, on the reverse strand, counting down.
GTGACTTAATCGCACGCCATTCTGTTGGTTGTGCTAACATCAACATTTGTTTATTGTGTTTCATATCATAGGCCCACAAATACTGATCTATATCTCAGAATTATCAGATATCGATCCTTTGCCTGACCCTCTCTGTGTCCGAGGCTATTCATTTATTTTAAATGGTCTAGACCCTGGGTCTTCAACAGGGGTCGTGGCCCCTAGTGGGTCTTCAGAGTCACTGCAGGGGGGCTGCCAAATGACCTCTAAATAATTTATTTAACTAATTAAAGTTTTAGTAAGTAAAATGTGCCTGAAAATCCACATTAACATAAATCTAATATATTATTAGCAAAGATAAATCAGCCTGTTCATAGAGACCTATTTAGTTAACAGTACACAACATTAATGATAGGTTGACTGTTACCCATGAATCCTTGTGCAATCACATGAGCTAACATTAGCTGAACATTAGGCAATGCTACATCACTGTGCAGCACCTGTTTTTCTCTTTTCTTGGCATATTAGCAAATTAGCTGTATTACTATGTCGAGGTTACCGACATTCTTGTGAGCCTCAGTGGATTGTTTCATAACTTTCTACTAGCCTCTGACACACCGTCCAACTTGGAAACCACTGTTAAAAGTGCAAGGGAAGGGAAACAAGGGAAGACCCGAAATCCCGAAATGTCCCAAGTGCAACTCAGTTTTATACAATATATGTAGTAGGGGGTCCCTGCTCTGTCTCTCTTTGAGTTAAGGGGTCCTCAGCCTGAAAAACTATAGACTATTCAATAGTTCTGTATCATCCCACTGTTATTAATATAATCAGGGGATTTTAATGCAAAGTGGTAACCGTGAATGGGTCAGACCTGTGCAGCTCTGGATGACCCTTATCATCCATTAGTCCTCCTGAGGTCATTTTAGTGAAAGTAACACATAAGTATACAGTATATATGTAGTAACCAATTACTCTACATAAAGTAATATGGTAAAGTAACGTATTACTTTCAAATGACGAGTAACTAGTAATATGTAATAGATTACATTTTGAGAGTAACTTGCCCAACACTGTTTGCTATGTAAAGAAGTGGTGCAATGATGTCCTGAGCATTCACATAGATCTTAGGCTTCTGTTGTTCTAATATTCAATTCAGAGTATATTAGACCACATGCACTTGGCATTGTTGGGGATCCTTGTTTTGCTATTAGAGCAGCCCACATGTTTATGGCATGGATTCAGATGTGGCAGATTTGTCATCCAAACATTCATTCTGTGATCTCTACTCCGGCATAGTATACAAAAATAGGTTCTGAGATTAGTAATGCTGTTGACACCCAGTTCGAACCCTACCTATCAGACAATTTTTGTTTTTAGATGGCAGTGAAAATTAGTCATCTTCAATGATTGGTATGCCTTCAAAATGATAAAAGCAGTTGGAAAACAATAAGATACAAGGAGGGTGTAGGTTCTACAGGATGATGTTTTTTATCATTTTCCAAATGACGCACTTTGTAGGCATTCTATTATCTTAAATGGCTTGAAAAATACTGTATATAGCTGCTGTAAATTGGGGAAAACATCTCTCCAGGGGAGCATGACCTTGGACCCCTCCAGGTTTGAGCTGAGCTCTGAATATTTACAAAATCTGGCTCCGCCCCTGGTACCTGCTTTAGTTATAGCAAGTTAGAGCAAGTAGAGAATGAATAATCTGTATCTAAGATACACTTTTAAATGCATTTATTTATACCCTGGGCATCTATAAACATGATTTTATGTTTTTTTGACAATACCAAAAGCGAAGTGAATTGTTTGATCAGTTGTGTCTTCTCAGTTCTCAGAAATCTATTCTAAGAAAAGCCTATCTGCAAAAGAGAGGACATGTTTGAGTCTGTGCCTCATAAATGTGATAACCCCAGATAATGTGAAAAAGGATCTTTGACAAAGCAAAGGGCAAATATTGATTTTGCATTATATGTATTTCCTCTTTTACTAGTGATTTTTTTACACACAAATGTTCTGTATAAAAGATTGATAGGACACATGTGTCCTCCACGTTGGTGTAGAGGATCAAACTAAAGGTTAAAATAGCTTATGGCTGTAGCAGCTTTAACTAGAGGGAAATGTGTTTGCTCTAGTATAGAAGGGTAAAAGGAGAAGTTTTCTTTACCAGCATGGACTTTGTCAGCCCAGGCATTGATATCAGTATTGGCACTGCATATTCCTATCAATGTCAAGACACTGCTAAATTGTCGCAACCAATATTTTTACTCGTCATTTAAACTCCACATAGTGCTACCAGTAAGATCAAGGTGCCAGGCCTGTGTGTTTTCTGCAAAAAAGTTGGCAATTTTAATGAAGAGTGAACGCTCAAGACATGTGGCCACCTAATGTCTTTAGGTGATGAATGAATCGCGGTTTGAAGCAGTTAGTATTTAATATTTAAAGGTTTCACATATGGTACAAAACCAAATCTAACAGTGATGTGGATGTTGCATTCAGAGGCCTCTGCTTTGAACACCCTGTCTAAAGATCTCAGCTTGGAAAATCACTAACATCTTTAAACCAACCAAAAAGGCTTTTACTAAGATTTATTTTATTTTCCTACTTTTGATGTTTCATCTGTTTTATTTCATTCTCTTTATCTTATTTTATTCTTCTGCATTTTATTCTGTGTATTGGTCCAATTTTATTTAATAGTTCATTGTAGTTTATAATGAAAATCAGTTGTGATAAAACTTCAGTCACTCAGTTCAGTTCCTTTGGATTTTGAAAAACATGATAGGAACAGGAAGCAAGAGTTGAGCTGATTTCGAGTTCTGCCAGTCCAGTCAGGTGTACAAGCTTAAATGGTTTGAGTTAATGCAAACCAACTAAACCAACATTCTTCATTATGAAACATTCTGGAAAATTAAAAAGTAGCCTACATCAGCAGCCTGTGTTAACGGCATCACAGTGCTAAATGCAAGTCATATTGCATTAGTAATAAGCAATATGACAATGTGATTAAATTCATATTATGTTTGTAAACAGACTTACGAAGCCATTAGTGTCTGACCGGCTATGTGCAATTTCCTGCTGAGCCTATGTTGGTGTCACCAACATGAAGGAGATCAGATTTCAGTAGAGATGGGAGAGCAGCACATGTTTTGTTTGTTTGTTCAAGTGTTTATAGGGGTGACGTGAGGAGACATGGCAGAGCTGGTCTCTCACGAAAACAAAAACTGCACCAACATTGCAACATTTTGGATTTGAAGCAGATGAAAGAGGTGTCTTGACTGGCTGCAGGTGCCATTTTGAGCAGAATTTTTCTCGGATGCCGTGTTTGCATTTATGTTTGGTGCTCACTTTGAAAGTGAGGATGAGGAACAGCTGATTCAGAAGTTTGAAATGAGGGGTTATCTGTATGCTACCTTTTCATTGCACTACAAAAACCTAAATAAGGTGGCAGCTGGCTGTGGAGAGAGGGCAGTGGAGCTGAAAGTTTCTGATAAGCTAAATGACTACCACTAATAACAAGCTAGGCTACTTGCCGTTTTCCTCATTGTTTGTAATTTCCAATAAATATCACAATATAAAACACTGTCTGTTAAAAAAGTACATATTCAATTGATTCAATGTGGACAGAGAGCTCTGATGTTATACAATGCTACACAAACATTGGATGTTCATCAGCTGAATGGACGGGGTGTCATTATATTCCACTCTAGAGCAGCTGCTGAGTCAGGTGCAACACCTACTGTAGTGGCAAAATTTGGTATACCGTACCTGGTCCGGTGTTTAGCTTAATTTTAAACTGGTTTCAAATGTTCACATTGGCCCAACCCTACAAGAAGCAATTTAATATCACCTGCTTAGGCCTCACACTACTCACAAGGCAGAACTATTGGCAAACTTAATATGTTCACCAAAACATGTCAATGAAAGTGCAGTACAAAAGAGTGTAAGTGTAAAGATAAAGAGCATGCATGCTCAGAAGGTTCCTTCAGCATATAAATGCAGGTGACATAGTAACTTCACATCAAACAGCACACAGCTGCATTCATCAGAACAGTAGCTCCACTTGGAAAGGTTACTGACTCACTTGCTATCTAAATTACACAAAACAGTCAGAAGAGTCAAATCCTTTGTGAGGATCCTTCCTCACAAAGGAAGGCCAGGCTACTGGGTGAACATCAGTGTCAAAATAAAAGCTAGCGGATAAAGGTTAAAAAAGCATAAGAGACAGTGATGATGTTACCTTGTACATGTCTTCATATTTCAAGAAGAGGACATTGGAGTCCATACGATGCTCCCAAAATTCCTGAACATGTTCAAACCAGGAACCATATCCCACTTTGAAAGAGAGAGCGAGATACAGCTGGATGAACTTACAGTAATATGAAGACAATGGGAGTTCACTGACTTGACACTAGAAGAAGGGTAACAGTGTCCCAGTCCTCCAGTAACCTACATACGTACGCTTGTCATTCATGAAGCGCCGGCAGAACTCCTGGAAGGTTCCCCGGTAGCTCATGGTCCTGAGAGAGCGGTGAAACTGGTAGTATGACACCACCAGGTCCTTAGGGTTACGTGCCATGTAGATCACCTAGAAGAGAACCATAACCATTGTGTTCAGTAATTGAATTCTTCAGAATTGAGCACCACTTTCATGATGTTTGAAGCCTAAATGCAATTGCCAGAAGTGAAAAGCTATATTGGGCTGTAGACATACTACACTTCAGCGTCACCACCATGAGACTGTAAAGCTGTTTGGCGTTGGTGGCGTAAGGAAGTTACGCCGGGCACCAGTGCATGCTATTGTGCACGTATTGTCTTGATAAAAATAAAGACTTGACACCAGACAACACCAACATACATATTACCCAGCAATCATTTCTACATATCTGACAAAAGATATCAAAGAAAGTAGGAAATTAATCAGTGAATTGAAAAGTTTTATAGTATATTTTTAGATTTTATACATACTAAATGTTATTTCATTTAGGGGTTTCAGGACTCATTTTGCTTCACTCTATTGCACTATTGCAATAAAATCAGTTTTTTGCACATATATTACACATGAAAAACATTTCTGCACGCTGGCTTAGGGTACTGCATCATATACAGCTTTCTAACTTCAATGTATTGCAATTTTTTTCTAGTTATTCCTTACTGTGCTCTACTGTACCTGCATGTATATATGCAATAGCTGGTGCACTGGAATCAATGCATCAGAGTAACTTCAGTGTTCTGCCTGAACTAACGTTATGCTGTTAAACGTAATAAAATTCATTGCATAATGTATTATTACCTGAATTCTACTTCAAAATATCAACAAATCTGAAAACTTCTAAAATAACATCTTATAGGAATACTTTACACAAAAATGACTACTGGTATGTCAGTTACTCATGTTACCTTCAATTTGTGAAGAAAACATTGTTATTCTGGCAGGCTGTCGCGGAAAACAGCAAACATTGATATATTGATTGATTTGGGGCCACATTTAACAACTGCAAAACTCTATCAAAACATCTGTTATCAAACTCCCACACAACTCAGTTCACAACGGTTCTTCTTTAACACATGCATTTTCACTACCTTACTATTGAAAATTACACTTTAAGTGAAAAAGTGAAAATTTTGCTTAAAAATGGACTCTAATACTCAGTTTTAGCAAAAATGCATGTGTTCCAAGCAAAAAACTGGATGAATGAGACGTGAAGGAGAGTTTATAAGGATGTTTTAATATAGTCTTGCTTTTGTTAAATGTGGTCCCCAATCAATCAATATATCAATATTATAATATCAATAAAGTTTTTTTAATTAATTCAAGTTAATAGGGCATAACTAATTAATTTACAAATGGCCATTTTGTTGACGATGTAGTTCTTTAATGTAATGAATAGTCATGGCTACTGTTTATGTGCTGTCCAATGTCAGTGGGCTGACCTTGGCCTCTCCATTGTGCATGGCTGTGGGGAGGAATCGATAGGGAAGATGGCTTTTGATCAGACGAGGGGATGTCAGCTCCTGTGGAAACACAAGGACGTTATTACTTATCAGTCCTGCAGAACACTCTGGAACTGACAGGTGTGTCTTATCTTATCTGCTCAAAAAGTCACATACACAAAACACACCATTTCTTGGAAAATGTGATCAGTTTTTTCACTCAAGGAATATGCTTGGCCTGGGAGGATTTCCATGATATTTGGTGAAAAAAACAATTTACCTAATGAAACTCTCAAAAACAAAACTGTGATTCCACATTGTAAAAATATAGACAGAGTCAATAAATCCTCTCCACTAAAATCTAAATGGCAAGGATGATGTGGTTGAGAAATTTAAGTCTGCTAATGTTGTCTCTGAATCTGTCTTGTACAATTGTTCCATGACTTTATGTCTAATGTTTGTTTGTTTTCCATCTCAATGATTAGTATTGACGGTGTATGTGGTCTGGTAAATAACAAAAATAAAACTTAAACCAATATGTGAATATTAATATTATTCTTATCAGGCTGAAACTAATTTAAGTCTCAGATGCTGAAGGCATTTTGCTGAGAAGTACAAGACAATAAGTGTGTTTCCAGCTGTTTTATGCACATTTTTTTTTCAATTTGTACAAAACCCCAAGAGGAAATGCGCATTTTCCACCCAAACTAGTGTGTGTATGTGGGTTTTCTAAGCATGGGAAAACCCTTTAAAAATAGGCTATAGAGCCCTTTCTCATTACCAGTAGACCAGAGCTGTATACATAACTCTGCAGCAGATGAGTATGCCTTTATGTGTTTTCATTGTTTGTTTTTTTGGTGTGTCAAGTTCAATGTTACCAATGGGCTGGAAAACAGGTTAGTAAATGGTAGAAAGCAGTGTGGAGGCCTGTGATGTTACGGTGGTCATTTCTTTTTATATAATAATCTTTTTTATTAGTCCGTCTTTCAAACTCAATGGCAATTAATGTAGACCAATGTTCAACCATTGTTTGGACGGAGACAGACTGTATTTTGTGGTGGCAAGTCATTGCATCTCGCTGGCAACCACCACCAAAGGGCCAAAAAAAGTGTGTCCACCCCAGTGTTGTTTTTCCATCACTGCTGATCACAACCAATCAATACCCTAGAGCTGATAAATACCCGTGACTACTGCAGAGTCATTTGACCCAGGAGTGAATTAAGACTGTTCTCACAATTTATTTGCATGTTTTCCTACGAAAAGCAGTGCACCCAAATTTGTACATATCCCATGCATATTGAAAAGCTGCAATCACATGATTTATGCACTGACAGAAGTAAACAAGGAAGTAGTCCCAGACGTTTGCAAGGAGGCAGGTTGGGGTGGTGGATGGGTCACAAAAAAGCTGACTTCGCCCGGGACCTTCCCCTGGAGTCGCATGTGCAGATCCATGTGAACTTTGAGTGAACTTTGAGTAATTTTAAGGTACGTCCTTGCTTTGTTTCTTTTCCTAAACCTAACCTCAGTAACCTTTATTGCCTAAACTTAACCTCTGTAAATTTACTTAATAACTGGACGTCATTAATGGGGCACAAATCCACAGGATATCATACGAACTGTTGGGAACGCTTTTCTTGCAGGATATCATACGAACCATTCTATGACAATACATTGAGTGAACGCAGATTGTAACCTTTTCAATGAATATAAAAAGCCAGGTGTTGGTGAGTGTTAGTAGGTTTTTTTGTGCAGTAGGAAAGGGGCTTTAAAGGTCCAATGGAGCTTCAACTGTATCAATGAAAACCTCAGATCTGTTTGGAGCAAATTAATGCATTTAATAAATACAACTGGAGAATTAGTGCCACCAACTGTTGGTACACACAACTCCTAACATTCACAAAACACTAATAAACCAAAAAAATTTTTTGCAAATTTTTGGAAATGTATTAAAAATTTACTCTAAATTTGGATTCAAACTTGACTGGCTAGTGAGACGCCAAAATCAGAGCTCACAGCCTGGTGACCAACACACTCGTTAGTTGCTACTAGTGTTGGCCAACTGCTATCCTATTTATATACTACTGTGTCGGCCTGTTCTCATCCCCGGGTGTTAAATACAGCACCTTGGTCAGCAGCCAGTTCCAACGCACAAGGCACATACGGGGCTCTCAACTTACTGCAAACAAACAGGACTTTTACCCCAGAGGCCAGCATTCCTGTCCCATGTGCAATGGCGAGGGTCTTTTTTTTTAACAACGTTGCAGCGATAACGTAACAAATGTACTTATTTTAAACTAAACCATGACCTCTGTAATGTCTGTAATGAGCGGAAACTGACACATCCAAAACAAGCCCCCAGTAACAGCGCCAGGCTTTGAAACCAAATAGTGGCCAAACCGTGGAATTACAACTTTGAGTTTGTCATGTGATGTCCTGTGACCCAAAGAGCCTTTTTTCGATAGACTTACATTGTGAAAGAGACATCTGGCAATCAGTCACTCGTAAAATGACCCCTTTCACTATCGGGATTTGATCCATTCGTTTCAATAACATTTTGAAAGTCTAGAGGACATGCATGATTAGTCATTTTATCATTATTCAAGTTAGCGGAGCGCTAAACCTGAACTTAGCCACTCATCCTGCTCTATGAACCCAACAATGCAGAAGCAGAGCGAAAGATCTGGGTAATTTCACACATGGAAGTAAAACTCTTTTTTCACTGAGCAACTTTCATAGGAATGAACGGGGCCCCGCCTCTAATGCTATATCCAGTTGTGTTCATCCATGGCCCAAAACTGACGCTAGAGGGGAACCTCGAGTGTCACAGCTTGATGTGTAGGGGGCACTGTCCAAGCTGCCAAACTTGACGATTTGGGAGTGTTTAGTGACCAGTCGTCTTCAAGAGGTAGTCCAGTGATTTAGTATTACACTTCTATACAGTTTGGGGACTTGTCAGAGTCGAAATTAAAGTTACAGAAGCTGAGACTTCGAAAGACTAAGCAGAGCCACAGAAGACACTATGCAACTGTTGTTACAGTACCCATCATGAATCTTTTGACCTTTAGAATCAGTGTTGTAAAAAAGGGTAATGGGATTAGCTGGGTGTTTACAAGTTCACAACTTCTGATCAGTTTAAACCAGTACATCCTGGACAGTGGAAGAGTTTTTCAAGATTAACTTTTGTTATTCAGAAAACAAGAAACCTTTTCCTACACATTTTAAAGTGCTTCAACCATTGCCAGTGTGAAAGGATTTAAGTAACTAACAGAATGTAATGTTCTCCAAAAAGATGACACGTGTTAAACTTTTGCTGTGTTGCAGTGTAACATAGATTGGAATAGGCAGTCACCTTTCTTGCTAATACCTTGTCAGAACTTTCCAGACTCATGGGTCAACAACTCCAAATCCAAATCCAAAGATATAAACAGTGGCTTGGTATGTGATCAGCCTTTAAACCCCCCCCCCCCAAATGACAATTGAGTTTTTAACTTTGTTAACTTGTCCATACAGCGACTTTTGTATGCTTCAAGATATATCATGAACAAAATAAGGAGTCGACACCATGGCTGAACACTTCCTCCTTGGAACTGCAGTCTACCTATGACAGCCTAAAAAACGCAGATTTAGACAGCAAGAGTTTGTTATGTCTTAAACCTAAGGGACCAATCGCATCAGCTTACAAGGTGGGGCTTTCCATATCATTAGTCTAATGCTACAGCAAAATGAGGTGTATCAGAGAAGATGCCAGGTATACTGTATCTACGTAGTGTATTTTGCTAGTTAAGTTTTATTATTACTATTACAGTTTGTCAGACATGGAGATCGGGACCTTTTTTTAACGTAGCAACACAATATTAGCTGCTTGATAGCGTAGTCAAGCCAAAGGCTCATGTCATCTATATCTTCTAATGGCTTAGTGAGCAATAAGCAGAGGTGAAGGTGAGCAAGTATTCTCATGGATGGTTTACTGAATGGGCCTACTGGGCATAGGCCCAGGGGCCTAGTGTCAGGGGCCCCTCTGCCTTTACCTGATAAATTTCACTCAAATTAACAAGTATCGACCAATAAGAGACTCAAAAGGACCCCAAAGAGATGCAGAGGAACTACAAAGACACTCAAAATGATGACAAGGAGAAACGAAACGACCCAGAAAGACACAATTTGACCTTTAAAGGAGCACATAACAACAAATAAAGACATGAAAAGGAACCACAAAGAGACACAAAAGACTACAAATGGAAACAAAACAACCCAAACAGACACACATATACCTCAAAGAATTACAAACTGACCTTTAAAGAAACACAGAACAACAACAAAGACATGAAAAGAACCTACACAGAGACACAAAATGATGACAAAGACAAAGAAAATGGCCCAAAAAGGCACAAAAATACCTCAAAGAGACAAAAAACCACAAAAAATGCTGACAACTACAAAAAGAGGCAAAACCACAAAGTCTGTGTGTCTTGTTCCTTAATAGGAGTGGTGGTGGGGCCTTTCGCATTTCTGTGCCCAGGGGTCCACTGTCTCATAATCTGCCCATGGGTAAGCCTAAGCTGCAGACTTGTGGTGGATGGATAAATGGAGGTAGAGGCAGGGATAAACTTGCAAATTCATAGATCCGCACAAATAAAACAAGACAAAGGTGTTGAGTTACATCTCAGCTATTTAAAAGCATGAGGAATAACAACTTGTAGATATGTCATTTCATTGAACAGAGATTAGTTTTTAGGGGTTTAATCAATGTCCAAGGAGGAACTTTAAATCAACCTAGCGGTTTGGACAGACAGTCCTTGTAACTGCAAAAGAGGCTAGCCTTGTTTTGATTGGGCTGTTCTGAAATTGAGATCAGCATCCTCTCATGTTTCCCAAGTAAACAAGGTGTTTGTTTGTTCTTGTGCTGCTGAGCCCAGCAAAAGGCATACCTATGACAATACACAGTCACTCTTTTTTCTGCCAACTAGCAAACCTTAACCTAAAAGCCCCCACAGAGTCAGACATCCTGCAGTCAAGAAATGACGGGCTAAATAAATGAATCACTGCTAACATAATTTCAGCTACGTTACCTGTATGATGTCCAGGCCAGGCTGGGGGTATTCTAAGACAGGCAGCTGTTCATCAATGTTCATAAGGCCGATTTCATCTGGGTCTGCTCCCTGACTCACGAGATACACAACTTCCTGAAGTAGACTGGTGCCTAGGAGAAAAGAACCAAGACTATCAGTCCTGGGACGTCAGGAGGAGAACAAGAGAAGTGAAGGTACACAGGGGATGAACCTAATAAAAATGTTAGTGAGTGTATCAGTTGTTGTTCTAGCAATGGTTGCAGCTACTCCACTGATTTAGCATTGCACTTCATCGCAGGAAAACCAAACATTATCATTTCTGTTACTCAACACGTTCTTCTTTCTTGTCGAAATGTGCTGCCTAAATTATTCACAATGAAAATACACCACAGAAAAATAAGCACTTGTTTATTTTTCCTATTTCTTCAGTCAGCCTTGTAATTAAATCCCAAACCTGCTGCTGTTACCAATAGTCACTTATCAAGTAAAAATGCCAATCAACATCTGCAATAAAGTAGAGTCTTTCTCCTCATAATGCTGCTTTATTTGTTGCCATGCCAATCTGTGGTGCCCCTGTGATAAATTTTTGTTTGGAGATATGTTGAAATGTGCCAACATCCCACAGGCTTCTTTTGGAAAAACAGGAGTTTAAAAATGCTACAAAATAAAGGCTGGATGCTGCTATCACATCACACCATGTAAAATCATGAGGACACTGCTTTATTAGGCAGAGAGAAAGGTAACTGCTTTTTAATAAGCTATCAACAGTGATGTGCATGATTGTGCTGATAGAGGCTAGGTATTGTTAAAAAATTACAATACAGGTAGGCTGCCAATACCACCCCCCCTAAAGTGACACAGATAGGCAATAGAGTGCTTCATGTGATGCCCATGATATGAAAGGATTGACGTGCAGTATACCCATACTTTTGCACTTTTTGGTGGCAAACCATAATGCTTACCTTTTGGGGACTGGGTGAACTCAGTTCAAATTAAAATAGTGAACTATTAATGTGAAGTAGTTTATTTTAATTTGTGTGAACTGAACTTTGAGCTAGCCACAACACTGGCTATCAGCCTGAGAGCATGACAGTGCTCTACAGAACAGTGTGATGTGAACAGGACAGATTTTCATGCTTCGAGGGCAAAGATGTGTATCTGTTTGACCTCAGGCTGGCCACATGCAAGCTGTGAAACCAAATATACCATGTCACCAAGATTTTAGTCAGTTTCCTAAAAAAGCTCTCTTTCTCTTGAAGAAAACTTTTGTTTCTCTTTTGTGCCGATTATGATGCATGTTGGCTGCATGAAAGGGTCCAGTTGTATTTGATTTATCACAAAAATTCTTAGTTATGTTTAAAACCATGACTCCTTAATCTCAGACAGAAGCAGCTTCTCATTTCTATCCACATGTTGTTAGCTGAATTTAAAACTGTGGCCTCCAGATCAAAGACTGTATAAAATAATGTATATAGCTACCTTGATATCATCCACTAGTTTGTGGACTCCCATTCTGAAGCCTTAAGTTTACTATTTTGGCCGTTGCTATGTTGGAGTTTTGGAGCCAGAGGTCACTATATCTAGATGAGATCGAGGGTGGAGATAATCTAATGCAGACTGCTAGACTGGAAGTAAATACTGTACTAATAATAAAGTAAAAGAAGTAGCCTATCCTCCAAGATTTGACATTGAATTTACCCAGCTAAAGAAATGCTGGAAAGAATTAAGCTATAGCTATACACAATATGTGTGCTTTATGTAATTCAGATAGAGAAAAACTATTCATTCTTTCACTATTATTCAAGTTTATTTTGGACAAATGTTTTAAACTTAATGAATAGGAAAATGGCTACTAATGTACAGATTGATGTGTTTTAAGTAAATGGACTGCACTTGTGTAGCATTTTTCTAGTCTGCCGACTACTCAAAGCACTTTAACACTACATGTCACACTCACCCATTCAAACACACATACTGACAGCCGAGGCTACTAAACAGGGTGCCACCTGCTACTCAATTATTCACTTGCACTCACACATCGATGGAACAGCCATTGGGAGTAATTTGGGGTTCAGTTACTTGCTCAAGGACACTTTGACATGCAGACTGGAGGAGCTGGGCATCAAACCGCTGATCTTCTGATTTGTGCACAATTAGCAGCGCTCTACCTCTGAGCCACAGCCACCCCAAGTGATGTTATATTTTGTATTCTATGGGACGGATTGCAGTATTATTCAGCTTCTGATCATTCCTGGTAAATTCTATATCCACAAATGGACATGGTCTGACTCCAAACCCTGCTTTCATTGGTTTATTGTTGAAATCAAGCAGTACAGCACCTTACTTTAAGATGTGAAAAACAAAAAGCTACAAAGACTTCTAACATTTGAAAGGAAGCACAGCTACATTCAACTCTGGAACCACCTAAAATGAATGGACCTTTGATCCATTTGGCTTGTTTGTTGTTGTTGTTGTTGTTGTTGTTGTTGTTGTTGTTTGTTTGTTTGTTTGTTGTTTGACTCCTTGGGGGTTCTTTTAGTAGAACCAATGAATAAGACTTTTTTAGACAACCAAAACATTGAAATTAACTTTCATTAACTAAAACATAGCTATGCCTCTGTTCTATAAATCTGCCATGGTTACATTAACATTTTGACCTGTGATTGCAACTTGTCAGTGAATGGCACCCACTTGGTACTTAAAGCAGCCCACCCTTAATTATGCCAAACATTAAGACTTCATAACATTTAATCAAGTGACTTGTATGAAAATTCAACCTTGGTACAGTTGTCATGAACAGGATAATTAGCAATAGAGACCAAAACTGTTTTTTGTACTTGGCTGTAAACATGTTTATTTCTGCTGTCAAGTTGGACATTTTATCATGGGGGTCTACTGGGATTGCCTCACACTGGGAGCCAGCCCCAAGTGGACATTAGAGAAACTGCAATTTTTTGGTATTTTAGAGTTGGCTTCATTTTTCAGCACCGAAGGTTGCTGCTTACTCCAGATTTGATCAGCAACAGACCCAATCACAATGTTTGTTTGTTAGAAAACCCCTGATATCAGTTTGATAGCACATTATATCTAAAATATCTTTTAGAGATCAATTGCAAGTTGTCTACTCTGAAGTGATTGTTGTTATTAGCAGAACGTCATGGTGATTCAGTCTGTAGCTGGCCAGCTATTTAAGCTCAGTTCAGCTACATGAGTTATATCAATAATGTAACACTTTAATTTCAGTCTGAGCAACAAACTACAACTTGCATTTCGTTGTGTAACCCTTTGTTGTAGAATGATAATAAATTAACCTTACCTAACCTTGGTTTGGTGAATGCCAATGTTATACCTGCCTGTGGGCATAATGCTAAATGTAAGGTTTGGTAGGAAAGGACTAATTTATGGTATGATGCTGTTTTCAATGGTTTGGCCAAGGCTTCTTAGTTCCAATCAAGGGCACTGCCTCCTAGACAATAGTGGGCTTTTACTTTTTCAGACTTGCAATGTCCCCACGCACAAAGCCAGCTCCACAAAGAAATGGTTTTCCCAGTTTGCTGTGGAAGAACTTGACTGGCCTGCACAGAGACCTGACCCCCACCCCATCTAATACCTTTGGGCTGAACTGGAACGTAGACTGTGAGGCAGGTGTTATCACCCAACACTAGTGTTGGGCCTTACTAATGTTCTTGTGTCTAAGTAAGGGACGGGCAACCTGCAGCTCTGGAGCCACATGCAGCTCTTTAGCCCCTCTCCAGTGGCTCCCTTCAGTTTTGACATAAAAAAAATAATAATATAAAAAAAATCATATGGAAATTAAATGTCATGCCATGCAACAACAATAACAATCATTTCACATCCATATATGCAAGTTCAGGTATCTGAATCAATATTGGAATGTTTTTAGGTCATACAATATGAAAGCAGCATAGTTTTGGTGATATAGTGTAGACACGTATTGGGACTATTAAACATTATGTACAGTGGTGTTGAAGTTCAACTCACTACATTTTTCCAAAATGTATATTTATATTATCTATCCTTTTTTCAGAGTAATTCCTTACTTTTGTTGCTAACTCTGCTCTTGATTTCAGTTGAAAACTTTAACATGTGAACAATGAAGTCGCACACCACTCATCACACTGTTTAAAGCTACTGGATATTGCCATGGACAGTTTAAATAAGGGATGGTCAAAATTGATGCAGCGGAGACTGAGATACTCTGACTTGTACTCTACAGGGGTCAAGCTCCAAAACAACAACAATTTCTACATTTCCCTTAATGCAATTAGCATGAACATGACATGAAATGTCCACATTTTTTAAACCCCAGGTTCAGAGTTTGTTTGCTAGTAAGAATTTATAGCCTGCAAGTCCAAGCTGAGATAACCATAATGACATCATCAGGGTTATTTTCTCAGAGATCAGAAAGCTCCTCCAGAGCCATAGAAGAGTACTGTACTGTTAAACTGGTCTCACAGGCTGAGTTGTATTACCCATGGCTAGTGGTTATGTTGACATGTAGAATGGAGTGCCTCTTTAAATTTACATCATTTTCATTTTGTAAACCTTTGCTTTGCACAGCAGCGCACAGCATGCAGGAAGAGCAGTGGATGCTCTCTCCTCTGTGCTTGTGCTTCCAGTTAGCCATGTGTGTGTGTGTGTGTGTGTGTGTGTGTGTGTGTGTGTGTGTGTGTGTGTGTGTGTGTGTGTGTGTGTGTGCAGTGCAGAGGTGTGCAGCTTGCAGGAAGATATGATTGAGCGTATGGCTGATGTCAAAACAGTCATAAATGCACTACCGTCATAAAAAGAGCAACCCTGCACTCTCACCCCCCGCAGTTTATAGGACCCTGCAAATCCCATTGGCCAAGACTGTCACATGCAAGCCAATGGCCTCACAGCTCTGCTGCATGCATCCCAACCATGTGGCCTGCCATGTGCTTTCTTTCCCTCTGCACCAGAAGAGGACAGATACACCAACAGGCAGCAGGGGGGGAGGAACAGGTTCATGCTTTTGACTGCTTCACTCATGTTTACAAGAAACAGCAGAGTTCTTAACTGTTTGCATCACTGTTTTTACTCCACAGCGTCATCTTGGTAAATTGATATTTAAATGTCAAACATTCACAGGACCAGGATTTATAGGGTTTTTATCTAATAACAGTACTACTGTGTGCAGGAAACTGCAGAGAGGAGTTGTGTGCGTTATTTGTTTTTTTGTCTACAAATGTGGGGGAACATTCCAGATCTTGCTGTGGCAAATTTATGAAGGCGAGTGTTCTTGGTGCTTGTGCCCAGGCTGATGTGGCTGGTAATTTTAGCCCCAGTAAAAAAGACGTCACTGATGGTGAGCCTGAAAAATTAGCTTTGATGTCAGCCTACCGTTCCCTGGAAATATCTGACTTTGCCTTTGATTTAATATTAAGTAATATGTGGGATTGGGTGTGTTCTCTGATTCTCTGGTCATTTTATGAGCTGGCTGTAATGCAGGTCCTGATGTTTATATGGGCACTTGTATTAAAACTAAGTAATACACGGAATTGACAGAGTACATTTTGTTTGGAATCATTTAAATGGCTGTTTTTTATTACTTGTAAAGATTTGGGGTGTAGTGTTAGTGTGTACAGTCCGGTTCCTGTGTTCTGTTATGAAACTGCCTCCAAACAGCTAGTTGAATCAAATATGTTTGTTTGACATCTAGGTAAGCACAACACATTGGTGAGATGTGAGAGATATGTGTACATACATTTCAGTCTGTATGGATTTACAAAGGCATTTATGTGTAGTTATTTATGCTAGTGACAAAGTTTGACAGGGCAATTAAATGCATGTAATACAGCATGTACAGTGTATGTATCGTATGTAACTTACGAAGGACAGGTTAAGGCAAGTGAAGTTAAGTAGGTTAGGCTGAGGAAAAGAAGCATGGTGGGACACTGTCAAGTTCGAACTTCAAGTTAATCAGGTTTGATTTAGGCATGTGAAGTTAAGTAGGTTAGGTTTAGGCAGATGGAGTTACATAGGTTAGGTTTAGGCAAGAAAAGTTAAGTAGCTTAGTGATAGACAGATGAAGATATGTAGCTTAGTGATAGACAGATGAAGATATGTAGCTTAGTGATAGATGAAGATATGTAGGTTAGGTGTTAGACAAGTAAAGTTACATGTGTTAAGTTTGGCCAAGTAAAGTTGCATAGGTTAGGTTTGGACAAGTAAAGGTATGTAGACAATGTTTAGGCAAGTGAGGTTACATAGGTCAGGTTTAGACAGGTGAAGTAATGTAGGTTAGGGTTAGACAAGTAAAGTTACATAGGTTTGGTTTAGGAAAGTAAAGTTATGTAAGTTAGGGTTAGGAAAACAAACATGGTTGGCGTCCTCATGTTACGTACTTAACGTCAAGTTACTTAGGTTATGTTCAGGCAAGTGAAGTCCACCACCTCAACCCTCCTCCTTAACCAAAGTTTTGCACTTTATACTACCTCTTTCCTCCCGTCGGTGCATTGGTCGTGTGAGTGGTTACGTAGTATGTATGAATTACTGGCTCACGATTATGTGTTTAATATAGGAATTCTGATGGATTAGTTTTCGTAGGCATACATACGAACAATGCATAAGAACAGCCTGAACACAGGGTGTATAGTTGACAATATTTTAATCAATCACCTTCTACATGCAAATGATTTGGCAGTCTTCTGTCCACATAGTGCTGGTCTACATGTTTTAAAGGTTTGCTCACAATATGGCTTTTAGCATCAAATACGATGCTAACAAAAGTAATATTATAATGGTTAGAAGTAAGGAAGACAGAAAATTAGAGTTTCCTGGATTCCTCTCATCTGATGATAAAGACATCCACAAACAGTGCCATAAGTTGTTTGTGCAATTAAGCTAATATGCTTGCTCATAAATTCAGCTTGTGCTTAGTCACTGTGAAGATAGCTTTAATAAGAGCGTTTTGTACCCTACTATACACTGCCCACTTGTGACATTCACTGTAGAACCTGACAAGTTTACTTTTATCTATCTTACTTTTAGAAAATATAGGAAACCGCTTGCCTTGAAAAAAATAAGTAAATATAAGTATCAGTCTTAAGTTATGTTTATTCATCAGTAAAACTAACTATTAGTCTAATTGTATGTTTACTTGTTTATATACTTAAATTATAAGTACATTAAGACAAACAGCATTTAGCTATCGTTGTGCTTGTGGAATTGACTGTAAGTCTAATATTTACTGCTTTAGGTTTTTTATTTTATTGTCACGCAGTCATGAGGGAAATATCTGCCTCTGTAGCAGCTACATGTTCCACTGTGTTCCCCATAGTCACAGTCACTGAAAACAGCTAAACCAAAACACTAAAACTGGCCACTGTAAAACCAGCATATTAACTTAACGAAAACTAAAAGGCTTTGTAAAACTGGGGTGATGATAATTACCCATTTATCTCAACAGGTGATACCATAGTTTTTTTTTTATTATTGTATAAATTAAAAAAAATATTAGTGCAGTCCTTCTGCAGTTTATTTGAGATTTTTGAGAGAATTGTGCTTTTCTTTCCACAGCCAGTCAACATGAGAGGTACTGAGTTCCAGAAGGGTCTGCATGAATCATGGCTGTGTACATTTAGCAGGAGGCCTCTCTGGAAGGAATGGGAGGATGCAGTACAAACTATGCTTGCAGGGCAAAACCTAAACAGGAAGCAGCACAGTCTGTTACACCCAGGAGAGTTTGGCTCTACTGCTGTCTCTCACAGTATCATGTAACAGAATGTGTGCAGCAGTGTGATACAGCAACATGCTGCGATCCACCTACTAACATCTGCATACATATATACAATGCATTCATTCAATTAAACCCATTACACATTTTTCGTTGCTCTAATAAAGTTTGTGGTGTATGCTTTCACTCAGTCGTGCACCTAATGAACCCTATGACCCCTCCTTTGGCCTGGTTTTCAAACTCCTTTATTTCAGTCCAGTCACCAGAAGAAAAAAAATCAGCACTGTACGTTTCTGCAAACCACAAACAAATTACATTTGCATGCTTTGCTATGTCTAAAGCAGCTTTTAAGGCATGAAAAATGGTTATTTTTTACCTTGACATCACTGCTTTTCAGTGAGGATTGCGCCCCCTAAACCAGGTATTTTAAACCCAAATATGATCTTTTTCTAATCATAACCAAGTGTTTTTGTGCCTAAACCTAACCACAGCGTTGAAATGTAAAAATTCAATGTATCCACTACATAATTGTGTGCAAATGTAATGGATCTGTGGTTTGCAGTTGGCAATTGGGATGTTTATTTTCATAACTTTAAACATACTTAAACATAACATAACATAACATAACATAACATAACAATGTATTCCAATAAAACTGCTGTGATCAATGGACTTTTTCAAAGGGATATCAAGTTCAACTTTGGTGAACTCTGACCTTGAATTTTCCATCTTTAGTAGCTTTTTATTGAACAATGTGATGTATAGTTGTGAAGAAAGGAGGATGGAGTAAACAGAGTAGTAAAGAGAACCCAGAGAAAATCAGGAAGCTGTTGTTGCTGGCCAGCACTATCCCAGCCTGCTAGTTAGCTATACAGCAGTACATTAGCTCTGCATAACAAAGCTTCTAGGTCAATACTTCTGCAAGGATGTAAGGATTAAGAATAAAAAACATTTTTGAGTAGGATGGGATTAAAAGAAATAAATTAGAGTATTTTATAGGTCAAAGCAAATTGTGTTGATTGTACTAAAATAATTGGGTTTGGATTTGGGTTTGGTAGCAAAATGCAAGGCGCTCCGCAATGCCTGTTTTTTTAAATTGAATGTCTTGATGCTGGCTGTTTCAAGGACTGCTTCCATGCCTGCTGTTTTCTATTGAGACGGTGGTCGCTGCGGTTTGCAAAGTTGTATAGCTCTGGGTATCCAGTAACCACCACCACCTCCATTGTTTACCAGCTGTAAACTTGTTGTTGTTACTTGAATTTAGAGCACTCGGGCAAAAACGCCAGGCGCCTAGAGCACAGAAATGCGAGGCACATAGCAACACAACAACAAGCAAAAAGCTTCATTCTTACTAAAAACAATTACAAAAAGCCGTCTCCAGCTGCTAAAATGCTCTCTGTGTGATTAGGCCACAGTTGCAACTACTTAAAAAGATGCATGCAAGTTATTAACTGATTTCTTTATTTTTCTTGGAACCAGTGGACTCTTTTTCGAGTGTATAGGCTAGCAGTCCGAGGCACTCTGATAAAGTAAACAGCCTTTATTGTTACATGGATGACCAACGCATTTCCATTATAACAGTCTTCATCAGGGTGTAAAGGATCTCGGCAAAGGATAAAGAATATTGTGACTACCAGTATTTGCGCTATCCTTAAAGAGCACCTGATTTTTTACAATTACCAACAACTACTCCTCATGTTTTTCCTTCATTATTATTGCCAATGCAAGGATTATTTCCCTGTACCACTTTCTGACTTTTACTGCTTTTTATTCAGTACAGGCTTGTTACTCACACGTCATTGCAGCATGTGGCATTTCATTATTGACAGAAGTAAATATTATTGGACCAAAGGACCAGGGCCATTGCCAGAACACTTAGATTCCAGCTATTAAAGACTACAGTTTGGGAAACATATTGGATAGATATGTGTTTTGTAATGCAAACAGAGATGTAAAGTAACGCAGTAGGACTACTTCACTACCATCGTAGAGTCTTATTTTTTTCCTCCTACTTCCACTTTAACTTCACTAAATATTTTCGATGAGTCAAATACTTTTATACTTATACTCCGATACATTTTCTATGAGCAGCATCATTACTCATTACAATTGTAAATATTTTGACGGACCATTACAGTATCAGTGCCAGAGTGGTAGATGGCTCTGCCACTGACTACCAGCAGGTTTGGTGGAGCTGGCTTGTCATTGGCAGTGATCAAACTTCCTTATCACAACATCGAGTTCAGTTTGCTCCCGCTCTGCCTCTTGGTTTGGTGCGACGACAGAACCCTTCTGACAAAGAGTTCTCTTCTACAAAGAGTTAAGCTCAGTGTTTTAAGGTGCTCTGATCGCTTGCTTTGTTTTGACAACAGAAATACTTGTACGTGGGCTTTGAGAGCTCAAGTTGGTCTAACAAGTGATGTAAGCACCTTCTTTTAAGGTGCTGAATTGGTTTAGATATTCTGATGGTTTGCTGTCAAAATTCTGTTGTTTAGCCCTTCTGGTTTTGGCCTTCTAAGTTTGTTTAGAGAGTGAATTTAAGACTCCATGTACATGTACTACATCTCATACATTCCCAGCCTTGTATTCTGCTACAGTATAGCCAAAGGAAGTTTGAGTGTCCTTCAGGCTCACCGTTTGAAGATATTGCATAACCAATATGATATTCAAACTTTGGGCTACTTTCTTTATTAAATACATAACATAAAACTTCATACTTGTACTTTTACTTTCAATACTTGAGTACATTTTGAAATAGACTACTTTGAATACTTAAGTACAAAAAATATTGAATACTTTAATACTTTTATTTGAGTGTGGTGCTTAAAGAAGACTTCAACTTCTACTCAAGTCATAGAGTATCTGTACTTTTACTCAAGTCTGGGTCTCTGGTACTTTATACATCTCTGAATGCAAATACATTCATTTTTGTAAAACTGAAAAAATGTTTAGGGCATAGCTGTTGGCTATAGTTGATCATATGTTAAGATATATGTAAAGTTAATTTAAAATGATGCCAGCAATTAAGGTTTCCTCTTGATTCATTTCCCTGTTGATGATAGTATACACTTCCATTATATACAGTACAGGTGTTCCCAAGGGCTTAAGTTGTGTTTCAGCATTGGGGATATGGACGGGGTCCCAGTGCACACTATTATGACTGGCCCTAATGCACGCTATTGTGCATGTATTGATTCAAAACAAATAAATACTTGACATTTAACAACATCAATATACATATTACCCAGCAATCATCATCGCATATCTGACAAAAATATCAAAGAAAATAAAAAATATCGTCTGTTTATAGATTTTTATAGCTTAGATGTACGTATAATTTTGTTTTAGATAGCTACTGATTGTATAAAAAAACAAAAGCAAAAAAAAAAAAACATGCAGATGGGTTTGCCTTTATGGGGATATATATAGCAATTGGCACTGTCTTTAAGTTGATAATCTTCCTTTTTTTAATCATCCTTCTTAACACAGGTATATTTTCGAGGTGGCTATCTGAATTACATGCAAGGGCCCTCTCTCTCTATGGGCCCCTCCACCCTGGGGGCTCCAGTGCAGTCCCATCGCCTGCACTGTCTATACTTATGCCTCTGGTTTGGGGGTCCTCTGGCAGAAAATTCTGAGCATCAAACACTTAATTTCCTGGATTCAGGTGATTTTTTTGCACCAATTTGTGACTTTTGCAGATCAATTTATGGTGCAAATTCTTGAATTTTGTCAAAATGAAAGTCCTCTGCTACTTTTATGTGGGGGGGACAAATGCACGTGTTCTTAATATAGGGGGGGACTATCCCCTAAGTCTCCCCTTAAATCCACACCTACTGTATGGATGTTTTTATGCTACTGAGATGCTCATACAAAAAAAAAATGAATTCACATGTCAACAGCCAAACCCCCTCTGTCCTTCTGCATGCACTGACATGGAGCCCCAGCTGCCCACCAGCCGTCACATGACCGGACCCACCCAGCGCACAGCAGGGCACCGCGCGCGGCAGCCGGCCTGCGGCAGCGCTGCGCAACGACACTCCGAAGCTGGATGTAAACACCAACTTCCATCTGCGTCTGATAGCGCGTGTTATGGTGGCTGATAAAGGCCAGCTTAGACGTGTAGGTTTACTGATGCACCATCAGGCATTCATCGATTTTTGTCTGCATCAGATTATGTAATGCATACTGGGATACTGCTTGTAAAAGCGTGATAGAGGCCTATAAAATATAGTTGTGTTGCACAAGCGCAATATAAACGGAGATGTTAGGTAACTGTGACCCACCCAGTGCTGTTAAATATAAAACACAACCTGATGTCCAACTTTCATGATGACTGTGACCAATGTCTTATGCAAAATGAACCCTATGACCGATAAAAGCTGCATATCTGCTTGCTCTGTACTGTTATTTATATTCATATGAAACTTTGATAATCACAAGGGAAGCCTGCAGTCACCGCTGCAGCAGAGAGCTGCAAACAGCCAATAAATGTGAACGCACAGAGAGCAGCATGCCCCGAAAGTGACGCAGAGACTTGTTTACCTGACTTCGGGTAGGTGACAATCCATATGTCGCTACTTCTGAGGGAGAAGTTGGCGATCTCCTCCATCTTCCCTCTGCAGAAGGGCGGCAGCCGCACTCCATCAAACTCGAAGTATTTGCTCTCAAACTCAATCGGCGTGCTCGGCGTATCTGCCTCGCTCTCGGCCATCCTCGAAACCAGCCGCCAGTGCAAGAACAAGAAAACGCGCACACCCACCCGACCGTTTTTCCTCCTTTTCTAAGAATTCAACCAGACGTGGGGATGATGATGATGATGATGATGGTGATGAGGTTGATTTGAAACGCCGCTGCTGTGGATGCTACACGGCAGGCGGACGAGTTGACCTACAGCCAATCACGCAGGGGAGAAGTGATGTAATGCGCGTGCACAAGTCCCAGCATCAGGACCACTCCAGCCGAGCTCGAGGATGCGCGCGACCGCGGGGAAAGAATGCTCCCCAGCACATTACACAGATCTCCGCTCCAGTACACACTAAGGCAGCTGTAATAATCCTATAATATTATTATGTCATAATCCTATTGTCTAACATACAGCCTAGTCAATTACTATGTTGCCACATAAACTGTGTAGGCCTGACATATTATATTCTTTATTAATGGGTGTCATAATGTAAGTTTTTAGGCTTTTATAGTGTTTGTGAGTGCTTTTGACTTTAATATACGATTAATATTAGGCTACATACAGAGATTATAATACTTTAAAGGGACAGTTCACCTCAATATCAAAATTCATATTTTTTCTATTACCTGTGGTGCTGTTTATCAGTCTAGATTATTTTGTGGTGAGTTGTCAAGTGTTGGAGATAAAGAGATGTCTGCCCTCTCCATTATTATGGAACTAGATGGCACTCAGCTTGTGGTGCTCAAAGCACCAAAAAATACATGTGAAAAACTCAACAGCAATGTCTCTTTCCAAAAAATCATGACCCGGCTATTCAAGATAATATACAGACCTTGTTGTGAGCAGTTTCATGTAGGAACTATTTTCTTTCTACTTAACCAACCATATCACCACGCAGAGCGGTGCTGCGTAGGACCAGAGTGCTGCTGACAAATGTTTGCTGCTTGCCATACTGCCTTTACAAGCTTAAACATTGTATTTATCATCTGAATTTGGCAATAAGTTTTCTATTCTGAAAGACAAGACTTGGTTTATTTATAATCAAACAAAAGCCCCAAAGGACCAAAAAGTGGAGATGTTGTCATGATTAAACTTAACTCATTGCCAATATCATTATTACTACTGGTTCTATAATGGTGCAGAGTCCTTACACGGGTCCATTTTTAAAAGCTCGCACCCGCCAGTGAAGCTCAGTACCAGGTCAATTAGGGTAGACAGAAGAATGAAGTGAAGATAATATTTAATACAGAATATGAGTGTACAGATTAACAGATTATTTGTGCTGATTAAGATTAAATAGAATTCTTTTGCGCTTGGACACCAGGGGGAGATACTTTGTGATCGAGGGACATCTGAGCCGCAGCAAGATAAATCCCTCTATGGAGTCCAGACACTGGTGGTGGTGGTGGCTAATGACTCTGAGGTTGCTGATTGCTGAAGCGCAGGAGGCTGATGAGTCTGTAAAGACTGGGTGGTGATGGGGAGGTGGAGGGTGGGCACAACTGCAGCAAGACAGAACCCCAGCAGAGAAAGAAACATATTTAAAATGAGGAGCTGTACGATGATAGGCTGACAGAGAAGGAGTGTCACTGTGCTATTGGTTGATTTTGAATCAGCTGAAGAACAGCTGATGACTCAACTGACAGACCCAGATGATGACACCTAGGATAGTGAGTGAGCATGCGCACAAGCCGTGGATGGCAGGCTGAGGAAGAAAACTTACAGCTTGAGCATGAAAAGTATTGTCTTCCTGACTGAACTTTTGCTAGAGCTTCATAACTGACCCCTTACCTGTCATTGTGTCTAAGTCCTGACCCGTACCTTGAACTCGATGTAGGCTGCCACCTCATCCTCAGCCTGCAAAGTTTCATCGCTGGAGTCCTCCTTGTCAGTGACAAATGTGACGCAAGGTTCAATTTGTGTCATTGACTTTCAAAATAAAAGGATTGCAGCTTGATAATAGTGGATTTAGATGTCAAAATATTACACACGTAATTCATGTTTTATTTTATTTTTATTAATATATATATATATATATATATATATATATATACATATATATGTGTGTGTGTGTGTGTGTGTGTGTGTGTACACATATTTTTACCCATTACACAGCTTTTAGCAAAAGGTACATTTTCCCTACCAGATACTCATTTCATCCCAGTACTTGGCTCTACCTTAATAATATGTCATAAATGTCATAAAACTGTCAGCGTTATAATAAAGTATGTCATAAAAGTCTTATAAAAGTCATGGTATCTCACTTTTCCAGTGCAGCCCTCTATCATACTCTGGCTCCCTAAAATGGCACTCAGTCATCAAATCTTTGGGAATGACCGATCGAAGATTTGTGTGTCTAAATGCTCCTAAATGTTCAGTTGAGCTGTTTAGTTTCAAAACATTTCTCATGGAGGGAAATTTCCCCCAGACTCCCCTGGATGATGGGGTCACAGAGGGTGGCAATGAAAATGGTCCCTCCCCAGTGTTGAATAGGTGATTACAGACTTGTATCAGAGAGAAGGCAGACATCTCTACGGCTAATATCTCCAACATTCAGCAACTCACACCAAAACAATCTAGGACTGATAAACAGCACTGCAGGTAAGAGGAGAAACATGTACATCTGATTTAGGGATGAACTGTCCCTTTAATACCTAATCAACAAGGACCTAAAGTTTTTCTAATCAATGAGGATGACATACACTTGGAAAATTTCCCAACTTACCCAAATTTATAACATACTCTTTCTTCTGAAAGGTCCTGATGTCATGTAAACACACACAGCAGTGAAAAGGAGAGTGTGTTCTAACACCATTATAGACAGTCTACAGTCACAGCAGAATTATTTAACAGGTATGAGTAATAACTGGTGGGGAGAAAGCAGAAGCAGGGGTCAACAATTGTGGTTTCTCTTCTTTTTTTTAAGGGGATTGTGAAGTCACTGCGTGCGGTCTGTCCCACTTGCTTTTGATTGGCTGTTGTGTCGGAAGAGAAATTGACAGCCGTGCATTAATCCAATCATGCTCTTCAACATGATGTGACGTTTACTGTTCCTCGGTGACTTCAAGGAGCCTCGTATTCCACATGAGAGCATCAACGTTGGATAATAATGAATAAATAAATAATCATTTCAAAATAAGCAGGTGCATGTAAACAGTAAAATTGCAGTGAGGCTTTCTGGTGTATATTTTGCTATTTACATCATATAAATAAATTCCTTTAGAGAAAACAATGTAAGGACGTAAGAACGCTATTGGATAGATGCGCTGCTGGACCGCTCATATAAACGTTGTGACTGTTCCGACAGCACCTGAAGGCATCATTCTCAGTGCTTCCTCCTGGTACTTCCCTCTAAAGATCCAGTTGTTGACCTGTTGAGTAATCCAGTCAGTTTCTGTCCACTGAGCACTGGTGACAGCCGTGCGACTCCACGTCTGCCGCTACGCACTCGGTGTTCAGTCCGCTCTCAGGGCTTCTCAGCCGGGGCATGCACCACCATGTTCGACCTAAACGGCGGCTGGAACTTGTCTTTCGCCGGGTGCGGGTTCTTGGGAATTTATCACATTGGAGTTGCCAGCTGTCTGCTGGAGAAAGCGCCATACCTCCTGAAAGGGGCCACCAAGCTTTACGGAGCCTCTGCCGGTGCTCTGACCGCCTCGGTGCTCGCCAGCCAGGCTTCAATAAGTAAGACACAACGCTGTGGCTCGGTAGCCTGGAGCTCTATGTACAGTTGAGGCAGGATATGGAGGACAGCGAAAGTCCTGTATTATTTTTTAATAATTATTAACTATAGTTCTGCAAATCTTTATTATGATACTTATTTTTTTACCTTCCGTATGTTTTTTTGGCATTTAACTACTTCTACATACTTCCAGCTACAGACCCATTCAAACATCATAATGTTCAGCTCTGCCTGTATTGAGCTTTTTTTTTTTAACCATTTACATTAAGCGTTTCTCGGCTTGTTGTCTTGTAGTTTCCAGTTTTTTCAGTAATGTAGTCAGTGCGTTTGCGCTTATATATTCTCAGCCAATTTGTATTTTGTTTATGCTTTTTCAGCGATGCATTTCAACTGTCAGCATCCGCACGCACTTTGTGTAAAAATATGCCTTTTGTATTTATTTTTACCATTATTAGGCTATTATTAGTGTAATAATAATAAGTATAATTATTAATATTGTCATTATAATTATTAGTATAACCTATATTTTATTTAGTTATTATCGTTGTTGTTTTCACTATTATTATTAATGTCATATATGTCATTTTTAATCATTTCTGCAGAAATATATTTACAATACACCCACCCACCCAAGGTCATTAGAAACATTTTACACTTTAAATCAGTTTATGAAAGAGAATATATGTACTTAAGGCAATATACTGTACATGGAAACACAGGATCACAAGAGAGCTCTGTTTTTGCTGTGGACAGTGTGAGTCAGAGCTTCTCTTTCGCTTTCTCTCCCATGAAAAAGCAATAGAGGCTGATATCAATAAACACGTGTATCGACCAACAAGAGGCTGCAGTGACCTCAGCATGGGCTGAGTACTCAGGAGAGGGCTCACAGAGGTTACTGCTGGTCACTGACTCCTGGTAGCTTTAATGATTATTGACCCAATAGCTGACTGACAAATGAAGGTATCACAAGGAATCTTCAAAACAGGGGTGTAGATTCAAAGTCCTATCTCCTCAGCCTAAACTGTGTTTTATTCTCATTTTTAGCTAAATGTTGCGAAGATGTGATCGAGGTGGCAAAAGAGGCAAGGAAGAGGAACCTTGGCCCCCTTCACCCTACCTTCAACCTGGTCAAGGTGATCAAGACTGGCCTGAATCGTGACCTTCCTTCTGATGCACACATCCTGGCCTCGGGGCGGCTGTGTGTTTCACTGACCAGAGTGTCTGACGGGGAAAATGTGCTGGTGTCAGAGTTTAGCTCCAAAGAGGAACTCATACAGGTGCATGGAATTGGTGACATTGTTATTTTTAATTCTGGAGAAACCTCATCTGGGGCATCCGTCACAGTATTGCAAGCACAACAAATTAATTTCCTCTGGTTTAACCCTGCGCTTTGTCCACAGGCGCTGATCTGTAGCTGTTTCATTCCCATCTACTGCGGGCTGATCCCTCCATCTTTCAGAGGAGTGGTAGGTGTCTGCGGCTTGGTTACTATTTATCATGGTTTAGCTTTGATGTCTCCTTTTGGGATTTACAGTAATTTGTACAAAATTGTATTTCACTCTTTTTCTTCTCCTAGAATAGTTACAGTGTTTGCTTTGGTACATGTTACACAGGTTTGCCTTTGGATGCTAACAATAAAAGGACACTCTAAAATGTGCAGTTTGAGCACACAACACAATACTAGATGTTGCAGGTTTTGAGGGAGCGTGCCATTGGCATGCTGACTGCTGGAATGTCTACCAGAGCTGTTGTTTGTTATCAAGATGATAAGCAGCCTCCAAAGTTTTTCTGTGAATTTGGCCTTACATCTAACCAGCCCCACAACCGCACAACTCAGTTACTATTACAAACGGTTTTTGACAGTTTGTGCAGAAATTCTTTAGTTGTGCAAAAATTGTTGCATCAGCTGTTCGGATGGCTGGTCTCAGATGATCTTGCAGGTGAAGACGCTGGATGTGGAGGTCTTGGGTTAGTGACATGTGGTCTGCTGTTGTGAGGATGGTTGGATGTACTGCCAAATTAATGGAAACAGCAAGAAAATCCATCTACCTGACTAGTGTGGCATATTAAGATACTATTTAAACAGCATACTACACAGCTGTGTCTTGTGATTGTCACAATAAAAGGCCACTCTAAAATGTGCAGTGTGATCACATAACACAATGCCACAGATTTTGCAAGTTTAGAGGAAGCATGCCATTGCCATACTGACCGCAGGAGTGTCCACCAGAGCTCTTGCCTGTAAATTGAATGTTTGTTTCACTACCATAAACCGTCTTCAATGTTGTTTCCGTTAATTTGACAATACATCCAACCAGCCTCCCAAGTGCAGACCACATTAGCTCAGGACCTCCACATCTAGCGTCTTCACCTGCAAGATCGTCTTTGAGACCAGCCACCAGAAAAGCTAATGCAACAATTAGTTTGCAGAGTATAAGAGCTTCTGCACAAACCGTCAAAAAAAGTTTGTCATAGTAACTGACTTGTGCAGTTGTGAAGCTGGTTGGATGTACTGCCAAATACACATAAAAAACTTTGGAGGCAGCTTATGGTAATGAAATGACAAACAAACAACAGCTCTGGTGGACATCCCTGCAGTCAACATGCCAATGGCATGCTTCCTCTAAACACAAGTGTCATTGGGTTGTGTGATCATATTTGCTTTTTATTGCAGTCATCCCAAGGCACACCTGTGTAGTAATCATGCTGTATCAGCATCTTGATATGCCACACCTATCAGGTGGATAGATTATCTTGGAAAACAAAAAACTGCTTACTATTATTTAACAAATTTGTGGCCATAATTGAAGAGAAATGTATCAATTAAGTACATTAAAAAGTCTTAGATCTTTAACTTGAATCTGTGAAAAATGGAAGCAAAAACAAAAGTGTTTATATTTTTGTTCAATGTAGAAGGAAGCTTCAGTGACAAAGAAAGATCAGTGTTTTTTCATGTAGCAACAAGCAAAGTTGAAAAGCGAGTCACACTTCACAGAGGATAGTCATCATGAATCTAAATTTGGAAACATTAAAAATCAAAGTAAATTAATAAATAATAAATACATTTTAAGATTATTTGAATTTCCTTTGGCTGCATCTGTGATCCAAAAGCATATCTATTACATGACAGTGTTCCAGTAAAACCTGAAAATAGGACTGGAAGAATACTGCACTGGAAAGAAGCAACAGGAAAAATATAGGTCAAGCCACAAGGCTGCTATGAGATCATTTTAGTTTCCATTATATATCGATCAGTCTCGGTGATTTGCATGCTTAGAAAGAGAACTGATAATCGTTTTAGCTGTAGGTCCTAGTTTCTGATACCAGTGATGCTTTCATTTTGACTTATCAGCTGCTATTGGACTTTGGGACAGATAGAGCTTTGGTTACTGTGTGCGTGTGTGTGTCTGTGTGTGCCACTGTTAACAGGCAGCACTAATCAGACCTACTCCCTCTGCCCTATTGCCAGCTGGTACATAAGCATAACTAAGTCAGTCAGATTGGATTCAGATGAGGTTATGTAGTAATAATAAAATACAAAGGTCAAGTCATTCACAATCCAGACAGATAAAAGATAAAATCAACCGGATGACATCAGCCCAGTGCATATCATTTACAGTAAATATTAATCAATTCAAATTATATGAGTTTTCTGTTTTTGGATCAGACGGAGAAACTCCAGTCAAAGAGTAAAGCCCTGTGGTAAAATAGAACATCCCTGACAAACACTGTCTTTGTGGACATCTCTGTGCTTTTCACCCTGAATACTGCCTGTTGTCCCAGTCTTTGTGCCAGAGTTCTGTGTCAAAACACCACAGGGAACACAGTCTGTCCTACAACTTGAAGCTAGATTCTGTCAAACTGTAAACACACAGCTGTCCGTATGCACACATTCTGTCTGCAGGCTATATCTATGGACTCTGTACATTGTGTACTTTCTGCTGCCTGACTGCTGCTGGCTCAGAGCCCAGTTTCATGTGACTCACCAATTCCTTGCATGAGAGTGCATTAACTTGAGGCACGACACCCTGTGGACAACTAGTAATGTGGGGAATAGCTTAACTGGTGGTGTGAAAAAAAATCGAACATTAATTTTTAGGCATTTTATAGCTCAAACTTAAAAAGGACTTATTATACTAATTTTCAGGTTCATACTTTTATTAAAGGTGTCTACCAGAACATGTTTACATGTTTTAATGGTCAAAAACACATTTTTTTTCTCATACTGTCCATGCTGGAACACCTGTATTCACTCTCTGTCTGAGACGCTCCATTTAGCACCTGTAGGATTGCCCCATGTTCTGGTTTTCCCAGGATTGTTCTCTTTTTTGAGCGACTGTTGCAGAAAATGAGTATTCTTACTCAGGACACAAATAACCCTGTTTATTTGTGAAAATGTACCTCTAATTTAGAACGTCAGAGTTCCAAATAAAACCGGATTCAGTTTTTTTCCTCTTTACATTAGACATCCAATCCTGTGTCTGTAAACAGGTAAAAATTAGTAGAACACAGTGACACCTGGCCATATGCCTGTACTTCTTTTTAATTGGTAGCAGAAATATGAAGGCTTACCTTATCACTCAGCAACTGCTGCACGGGCTGTCACTGTCTTAGATAAGATATAAAGTCATTTCATATTGTTTTGTGCAGTTAGTAGGCTACTGTATTCCCCACTGTCAGTGAGATGGTCATAACACACATCACGCTTCATAACTGACACACTTGAGTGCAGAGATTATTTTATTTTGAAAGCCCCTAACAGGATGTCGCAGTTAGGCTACTCTCATGTCTCGTGCTGCTGTTGGGATGATTAAGATGTCTAACGTCAGTTTTGACAAATCACCACGGGTATCAGAAGCCTGAATCACTCTGAAACGACTTGACCTGGTTTGTAGGTTTCTGTAAGTTTCTCAATAAACGTTTAAATTTAAAAACTTTAAAAATTTCTACCAAACCAACGATACATGCTAAAGTTTTGAAACTTCACCACAATGTAGCCCCAGTACTGCAGAAACTTTTGTCCATTTAGACTCATTACAAATTATGAAGTCCATCACTCTGTTTTTTTCAGAAACTGTAAAACTTATAAAACGTATCTCCCCCCACTATTTTTGCTTAGTTGTCACCAAACTTGCTAGAGAGCATCTCCAGACTGTCCTTCACAAAACTTCTCGGATTTTTGATTAATCAAAAATTGAGCCTACAGTGCATGAAAACATGTAAACACTACTGTAAACATATACCATCCAATTCTTGCTAAATACATTTTCAATCTTCCTGAAAAAGATTGACAATATTTTGGAGTCGTGGTTGATGAAGTTTGGCAAATATCAGAATTTTATCTCCAAAACTGAATTTTCTAGAACATTTTGAATTCTGCTCTCATGGGAACAACTAGAGTCAATGTAAAAGTGGCATTTTTAAACATCACATTTTCTCTTGTGAAGCAAAACACTTATCATTAAAAACAAATCACCAACATGTCCATGCTGTCTAGATGCAATTTATGTATTGTCAGATTTTTGTTTAGATAATAGATTTTGTGACATTTTGACTATTTTTGAAATCTGCCACAACAACTGCAGCCCGGTCGGTGACTTCCTGAGTCTATTTGAGAAGCCACACAGCAGGTCTCACTTCCAGACAATTAGCTCAGTGAGTTAGGAGCTGCATCACAGTGCCAAGGACTCTGAGTTCAAGACCCAACAAGGGGGATGAGTATGACACATCAAAACTACAAAGAGTCTTCGACAAACAAATGTATAAAATTTTAGAGTCATGGTAGATGATGTTTGACGAATACATATCAGAATCAATGCAAGAATGGTATTTTAAACAACAGTTATTTACTTATGAAGCAAATCAATGATTCTTAAAAATAAAACACGGAGGTGGTGTTTAGCTCAGTTGGTAGAGCAGCCGCTCCATGAAAGAAAATACAGCCCTCAATGCAGGCGGCTGCAGATTGAATCCTGCGTTGGAAGGCCCTTTCCTGTGTGTCATCCCCCTCTCTGTCTCTCCATTTCCTGACTCTCGTGACGCTCACTTTCCATTAAAGGCAAAAAAGCCCCAAAAATATATATTAAAAAAAAACTACCAACATCTCAATGCTGTCTAGATGCAATATGCATATTTTCAGAACAACTGCAGTCACTTTAAGAGTGGTATTTTTAAATCAGATTTTCTCTCGTGAAGCAAAGCGCTTATTGTTAAAAACAAATCACCAACATTTATTTATTTATTTATTATTGTGTTGTGATTTCCACTGATACAAAAGTGTACTTTGCAAATTTATTCCAATATTCAACCACTTTTACTTTTCAATTGCTGCAATACAATTTCCAGATGATGCAACCTGCAAAATGACTCAGCTGATGCTAAATGCAGATTGTAATATCAACTTCCTTGATGTCTTCCTATTCTTCTGCTTGTTGCTCAGAATTGCCTAAAAATGCCCGGACCCGACCCATCGCTGCGCAGCAGCTATAATAACTTTTCATATTACTTCAGTAAATGGTAAGGTGGAGTTAGTGAAGCTTATATCCATAAATGGTCAATGCTGATAACATTGCTGAGTGTTATCAGCGTGGCTGCATGTCAGGACAAATAGAGGAAAGAGAGGCAATAGGGAGTCCTACAACTATAAACATAGTATATTTGCAAATATGGTTTAATGCTCTGTGTTGCATATTAAATGTACCAGTTTTTCACAAATCAAAAGCAGCAACCCTAAGTGGCTGTCTTTTTAAACCCTTTTCCTGGAAAAGCTCAGTCTGCATTGTTTGGTCAGTGTTTATGGGTCCTTTTTTGTCTCAGCATCTCTGCAGCATATTTGTAGCTGGGGAATGACTGTAATGTGGAATAGTGACACGTTTTACCATGAAACATCACCAGTAAAAGCTGCCAGCAGGAATATGATCCAAAATCAGGGAGAAATTTACAACATCAGCAACCAAGATAATATGTTTCCCTATTCTTAGCATGTAGCTACATGTATGTTAGCAATGTGCTTAAAGCTGGGGAATGACTGTAACAGAGAATAGTGCTATGATCTACTGTGAAAAATCACCAATAAAAGTTTCTGAACAAAACTGACACGTCTCAGCAGGAATCTGATCCGAAGGCGAGCAGGTCATAGAGTGACAAAGCCATATCTGAGATTTACTTACAGACACATTGTGCAAGAATTCAACTTCCACCTTCTCCTCCCCCCTGTCTGTCTCTCTGTCTGTCCCTCTCACACAACAAGCAGCTTTATCATCAGCACTGCTGCGCTCAGGCTTTCTGTTATTTGGATTTTGACCTGGAAAATCTGTTGTAATTGATCATTTTTTAAAAATCTGTCCAGTCATATTGACCTGTAAAAATATTTCCCTGTGCAAATATGTAGGCCTAACACCATGTCCTAACAGCAAGCAAATGCCTCTCTGTCCACACTGAATTTGTGAAACATGCACTTCTGGAATGTCATGTTAACAAACCACTTTACCAAGCCGGTGTGTACTCAGGTAAACAAACCACTGTACCGATCAGCTGTGCATTCATATAAACAAACCACTGCACCAATCAGCTGTGTACTCATGTAAACAAACCACTGTACTTATCAGCTGTGCACTCATGTAAGCAAACCACTGTACGGATGAGGTGTGCTCTCATGTAAACAAACCGGGTAGGACATCAGCTGTGATCATAGGCTACTTTAGATGTAACCACCAAAAAGATTAGTGAGTACTCGCTGCCTTTCTGTTGTTTGTACTTTTTTAAAGAGAAAACATTTATATTATCCGTTTTATATTAGGATATTTACTGGAAATGACATACAATAGAAAGACAATAGGCCAGAAAGACTAAGATGGAGAGAGAGCACACCTTTTTTGCCCCTCCACTCACGTACATGGAAAGCCTATGGTGGAGAGAGCACACCTCTCTGCCCTTCCACATGCATACGAGAAAAGCCTTAATCAGAGAGGACAAACCTCCCTGCCCTTCCATGCACCTACACGGAAAGCCTAAGGTGGCAGCAAAGACTCCCCAGGAACAGAACAGAACAAGGCAATGACAAACAGAAATGACATTGTTAAGTCAGACACAACATAAATAGGAGGAGGTGGGGTGGAGGCAGGTTGCAAAGCAGATTACAGAGGAAGCAGCAACAGAAGGCAGGCCAAATCAGTTTAAATAGGGCGCTCTGAATGAGATTTGCCAATTGGTTGCTTAGAAAGGAATCGTGAGCTATCAGCTGACTCCCTTCCATCAATCAGCTGCTCCATCAGTTGATTGGCTGTTTGAGATCAACTGATGTAGTTGAGATGTGAGCTGAGCTTGACATCATGTCCTGCCTGAACTATGGACTGAACTAACTGAACTATGCTCAATATATAAAACACAAAATACAGAAAAGTGTAATAGGTCCCCTTTAACAATGGTAAATAATACTACACATCCCCACAGTTTCCTTAAAATTTCCTAGAAAGGAACATATATGTAACGTTGTAAGTTATTTGAGGGACTATGTAATTTGGAACTAATGATGGGGAAAATGGAGACAGATTTCAATTGGCACACTTTTAATTTATTAATTCACACAATTATAAATTATTGTTAACCATTGTTAACAGGGAGGCATAAAATGAAATTGATATGTTATATTTGCTAGGGTTAGATTAGATTAGGATTTTATTTGTTTAAAAGAAATACCTCTGGAAATCAACAACTTCTTACAAAATCTACTTAGCTATGTAACTACTATATAACTTTATGTTTTTCTTCTTCTGTAATTTTTTTTTGTTTGTTTTTTTTTTTTAAGAAAACACCCTAGAAAATTTACAGGACCCGTAAAATATAGTGTTAGCTAAAGCTCTTCACAGCCAAGAGAAACAAAAGCCCAAGTGATACTGGAGTTTTGCCCATAGGTGTGAATGTGAGCATAAATGGTTGTCTGTCTCTATGTGTCAGCCCTGTGATAGTCTGGTGACCTGTCCAGGGTGTATCTCGCCCAATGTCAGCTGGGATAGGCTCTCTAACAGTGGTTATGGAAAATGAATGAATGAAAAATGAAAAAGTTCTTTACAGCCAAGAGAAACCAAAGCCCATGTGATACTGGATTTTGCTTCAGATTTTGATATTTGACAGTTATGTTTAATTTGAACAAATTGTTAATTCATACTGAGCAAGACTAAGAGTCTGCAGCCATGATGTGAATGCCATGCTTTGAGCTAAATGCATTTGCATCTGTCCTGCAATGTCTCAGTGTTATAAACCCGTTACTAGTGTAGTGAATCCAGACTTTTATGCACTTAGTAAATATATCTGTCTCACATTTTGGTCACAAATTTGTTAAAATCCATTTTAGTGAGCACTTCTTCTTTTCCAAGCTAATCCATCCACCTGACAGGTGTGGCATGTCAAGATGCTGATTAAACAGCATCATTACACATGTGTCTTGGGATGGTCATCATGAAAGCACACCTTAAACTGTACAGTTTGATCACACAACACAAAGCTGCTGATGTTCCAAGTTTTGAGGAAGTGTGCCATTGGCATGCAGACTGCAGGAATGTCCACCAGAGCTGTTGCCCATAAATTTAATACTTGTTGTACCACCATAAGCCACCTGCAATGTTCTTTCTGTTTATTTGGCAGTACATCCAACCAACCTCACTGTAGACCATGTGTACCCACACCAGCTCAGGACCCCCACATCCAGCGTCTTCACCTACAAGATTGTCTG
This sequence comes from Cephalopholis sonnerati, assembly GCA_019142605.1. NCBI lineage: Eukaryota > Metazoa > Chordata > Actinopteri > Perciformes > Serranidae > Cephalopholis > Cephalopholis sonnerati. The sequence continues at coordinate 32,553,965 of JAGQAX010000022.1, read as the reverse complement.
AGACCAACCTCCCCAACAGCTGATGCGACAATTGTTTTGCAGATCTGAAGAAATCCTGCATAAACCATCAAAAAAAAGTTCATCATAGTAATTGGCTTTTGTGTTTGTGAGGCTGGTTGGATGTACTGCCAAATTCACAGAGGAAAACTTTGGAGGCATAGGACGTCTCCAATGTTGTTTCCATGAAATTGGCAGCACATCCAACCGTCCTCAAAACTGTGTAAGTCAGATATGATGATGATGAACTGCTGTCAGTTCAAGACCCTGGTGAGGACGATGAGCTTCCCTGAGACAATTTCTGACAGTTTGTGCAGAAATTCTTTGGTTGTACAAACCAATTGTTGCATCAGCTGTTTAAGTTGGTGGTGTCAGAAGATCTTGCAAGTGAACAGGTCCTGGGCTGGTGTGGCTACACGTGGTCTGCAGTTGTGAAGCTGGGTGGATGTACTGCCAACTTTACAGAAACAGCACTTTACAGGCAGCAGCTCTGGTGGACACTCCTGCAGTCAGAATGCCAATGGCACACTCCCTTAAAACTTGTGACATCTGGGGTGTTTGTTTAACAAATTTGTGACCCAAATTTGAGAGGACTGTATGTATAAAAAAGTAATCTTTCACTTAAACCTGTTAAAAATGGGAGCAAAAACAAAAGTACTGTGTTTACATTTTTTCAGTGTAGGTAAAAGTAAAAATCCACACTTCTATGAATCTGTATGCACACTGATGGATTCTGACCTCCATTTCCTCACTGACCTATATTCTGTCAAGCTGGCAGTGAGGTTCTAACACAGACACCACATTTTTCACCCATTTGGACTGCTGGCAGCATCTCTGCCAAACTGAATGGGATTTTACAACTGGCACTTGGAATAAGGTTAATCCCTTCTCCATGGCATTTAAAGCGCTTTAAATGATAAATACCCTCCCTTCATTTTCCAAGGTTCCAGAGGTTGGATCTGAAATGGAACTAGAGCACCCATGAATGGGTAAAGTGTAAAAATGATATCACTCATACATGCAAAGATGTTAATGTTGGAGATATGTGACTGATAGGTCAATTGCTGAAGTGTCTTTAGGATGTAAGGTCAGAGCAGTCGCAGGGCACAAGTACCATTATTATGGTACAGTAGCCAGGAAAAACATGGGTTTCAGTGGGACTCGTTCTGTATTATTTTGCAATCTACTCTGTTGTCAAAGTTTAAAGTACTTCAACTCTTGATGTAAATATTTCTGTCTTTTTTCTCAAGCGTTACGTGGATGGTGGGATCAGTGACAACCTGCCGCAGTCAGAGCTGAAGAACACCATCACTATCTCGCCTTTCTCTGGCGAAAGTGATATATGTCCCCGCGACAACTCCACCAGTTTCCACGAGCTGCGCTTCACCAACACCAGCATCCAGATGAATCTGGGGAACTTATACCGCCTCAGCAGGGCTTTGTTTCCACCAGAACCAAAAGTAAGTGATTCTTTAGCATTAGAAGGACATCCTGCTTTTGTGAGATGGTGTAGAAGGTGCAGTTAATGAAGTTCGACAAAATAACAGATAAGACAGTAACAAAAAATATGATGCAAAATGGTTAGTGTACTTTTTGCTACAGCCAGTGGGACATCTGTGGTTTAGGAAGTAGGATATAGACAGTATAAAACAATGGATGTAGCCACTTAGATGTCACCCATTGGTTTGTGGATTCCCATTTCGAAAAGGCGATTAGGAAGTGCACCAAGTTTTGAAGCCAGTTTTTGTCGTGGCCAAATAGTGGAATTACAACTACGCAGGCGGTCATGTGATGCCATTAGGGCCCAAAAGACCCCATTGACTTACACTGGGAAAGAGATGTCTGTAAATCAATGGATACATTTTTTTTAACATTATAACCCCAACAAAATGACCCATTTCAATATCAGGAGTTGATCCATTCAATCTATTAAAATTTGGAAAGTCTAAAAGAGTCATGCGAACAAATCATTTTATTCCCATTCAAGCTAGCAAAGCGCTAAACCAGAAGGAGCCCCATTGGGCCAGAGGAAGTGTTGAGAGGGCTTGCTCTATGTGCCCAATGATGCGGAAGCAGTGCCAATCATCTGTGTATTTCATACTGCAGAAATCAAGCTTTTTTGGCTTCATGCATCACTGAGCAACATTTATAGCAATGAACAGGGTCTCGCCTTCAATGCTGTACCCAGGTCTCCTCATACATCCATGGTTTTAAAGCCTGGACTATGGTATTTTGGCCATCGCCATCTTGGTTTCTGGAGCTAGAAGTGACCATATTAAGATGAGAGGGTAGCAATAACCCTAACACTAGCTGCTAGCTTAGCATTTACAGCTATGATTAACTGTGATAATACTAATGCTAATGCTAAGTTTTGCTACTGAAAAACAGGCTTAATCCATTAAAACAAAATGGAGTAAACAGAAAAGTAACTGAACGTCCACCTCCTTCGAAGGTCTTTTAGTACAACCAAACACTGAATTTGATGTTTTTAGATGACCAAAATGTGATAATTAACTTTCATGATCTGAAAACACACCTAGCAATCTGTGGTTACGCTGTGGTTATGTAACCTAACCAGTGTTGTTGCCATGGTAATGATCTGTCACCAGACAGCACCAATCAGTCACTCAAAGTGACCACACCCTTAAAATGAAATGAAATGAAAACAAGTGAGTTACATAAAAAATCACCCTCCATACAGTTGTCATGAATGCTGAAATTACCTATAGAGACCAAAACTGTAACTGCACGGTACCAAGCTGTTAACCGGTGTATTATCCTGCTGTAAAGTTGGGCATTTTAACATGGAGGTTTATGGGGATTGTCTTGCTCTTTGAGCCAGCCTCAAGTGGCCTTTAGAGGAACAGCAGATTTGGCACTTTGACGTTGGTTTCATTTTACAGCCCCAGAGGTTGCCACTAGATCTACTGAGCAAGTGGCCCCTTGTACAGTAGCCTCGGCAGTTGTGTAGTGGTAGTTGATGACTTTGGGTACTACTAGGTAGATGAGTAGGTGACCGAGGAGGGTATACTCTCCTATATATTACAATGACTCTTTAGCTGATAGGTGAGTGTGCTCTAAACAGCCAAAAAAGGAGAAAGGTATACCCTGTATATCTGGGTATACCCTCCACCACACCACTGAGCCTCTGCCACCATTTATAAATGTGTGTGTGGTGCCTGTGTTGTAAAGCACTTTAAGTGGTGGCTAAGCCTAGAAAAGCACTATATAAATACAATCCATTTGCCATACTTAGTCTGGTTTTATCATTAGCTTATGTTACCTAATGTTAGCTAATATTAGCAAACTTCAGAAAGATATTCTTTCATAGAATTGAAATTACTTAGTCAGTTTGCCAGTTTTATGATCAGCACGCCAGGATTGGCCAAAGTAACTCCACACTGACACTGTAGTGGCTCGCTGACAGTTTTAAGATGTATACCTCACTGTCACAACTGGATAAAGTCCCTTTAAGGCGCACAGAAGAGCTGTGCATTTGTTTATATTACTGTGATTCATATGCAGATCACTTCAGCATAAAATATCTATCTTAAAGCTTTTTTATGCCTTGACTCCATGACGTTTTGCTTTTCCCTCCACTTTCTTAAATCTTCCTGCGACCCTTTTTAAGTAACCCATAATGAGGTGAGATTTGAACTTGCTGGGGTAGAGCTGTGTTGTTGTTATACAGCCTGGCTACTCACCGCTTATGTCACGTGTGTCTTATGCCGTCAGGCTTCTAGAGTTATGTAATTGGGTGCATTAATCTGTGACAGGGGAGGTGTGTTCCTACCACATTCCTAGAGGGAAGAATTACCTCTCTGTACCACGCCACATGACAAACAAGCCTACAAACGCTAACTCTACGTCAGCTTGTCACTACAAACACGCACACTTGGCAGGTGCTGTAGTGACGTGCATAGGAACACAGAATTGAAATGCCAAATAATCCAGAGGACTCAGTGTATTTTGACCCACGGTAACATGTCCCTATCAGTCCAGCCAATGGGTTGGCTGTGAGCACCTCTGCTGATGTCAGAGCTCTCTTTTAATGGCAATACTTGCCATTATTTTCGTAAATGAATATTTTTACATTTTTTGAAAGTTTGTTTGCTTTTTTACAGAGACCTAGGTGAGAAATTTGATACCAATCTTATGTGTGTTAATTCAGTGGGGTATGGAAGATTTAAAATGCCTAAATAAAAATAAATCAACTACAGAAATCAAGTGAAATTCACCTTGTTATGTGTATTTCCTTTTTAATGTTAGCATTTACTATGTCATTTGTATTATTATTGTATTGTGTATTGAGGCGGCTGTGGCTCAGAGGTAGAGCGGGTCGTCCACCAATCGGAAGATCAGCGGTTCGGTCCCCGGCTCCTCCAGTCCGCATGTCGAAGTATCCTTGAGCAAGATACTGAACCCCAAATTGCTCCCGATGATGCTTCCATCGGTGTGTGAGTGTGTTAAAAAAAAAAACTGAGTAGCAGGTGGCACCTTGTATGGTAGCCTCGGCCACTAGTGTATGAATGTGTGTGTGAATGGGTGAATGTGACTCGTAGTGTAAAAAGCGCTTTGAGTGGTCAGACGACTAGAAAGGCGCTATATAAATGCAGGTCCATTTACCAGGTCCATATTATATATTATATTGCTATTTAATGAAAAACACATGCATTGTCACATTGTCTTTAATAACTGAATGATTCATTTTCGTGGCAAGAATATTCGTTGTCCACATTGAAATCAAACCACAAGAGCTATATTGCATTTTAGTGTTGTCTAGTACAGGCATTCTATAGCCCTCTGCTGGACAACACTGGATACAGTTCTACACTTTGTTTTCTAAATCAATGTCCTTTAAACACACGATTTTTACTCACTGTATCATACGCAGTGAATGCATACATAAAAAAGAAAGACACATAACAGTGTGACTTGTATTTCACCGTATATATATTTTTTATTTAGGCTGGCAATTAGCTTAACATAGGATAGCATAGACTAAAATTGCTGCAGCATAATTAAGGCCTTTTCACATTGTGGATGAAATGCAAGAATGAAATGAAAATACAGTATATCAGTCAACATTTTTTTGCATTCCACCCTTTCACACAAATGCTTGCATGAGTATTTTCATTCAGTGTTTTTCACTGAAAAATAAATGTTGGATCATTAAACAATGATCAATTCATGGTTTTCATCATTCATGACTGGATTGAACAGAATCTAAATGTATTTATCATCGTTAGTGTTTGTCATAAAGCAAAATCAGTGACACATTTTACATGTTAGAAGATACTTGAAGACATGAATGACTGGAGACTGTGTAGTACTGAATTGTGAAGTTAAACAGTTAAACTGCTTTTCATCATTTCTGTGTCCACGATTTTTTGGGCGGTCTAAAAGCCTGCTCGATGACTCACTAGAGCAATGCTTATTATAATCCCTTCCCTACAATATCATTGAGTCTAAGTGAACATTTGTGCCAAACTTAAAAAAATTCCTTCAAGGTATTTTTGAGATATCACGTTCTCAAGAATGAGACAGATAAGGTCACATAGACCTTGACCTATGACCACCAAAATCTAATCAGTTCATCCTCGAGTCCAAGTGAAAGTTGGTGTAAAATTTGAAAATATTCTCTCAAGGCGTTCTTGAGGTATGGCATTCACAAGAATGGGACAGATGTACGTTTGTACATATGGACAGCCCAAATATAATGCCACAGCCACGGTTGCACCGGCACAGAGGTATTAATATGAAACAAAAGTTATGGATTCAATGTGGATAGGCACATTGAATCCATAACAAATGATTCACGTTTGTTGTGAAAAGACCTTAACTCTTGTGTATATATGGTTTTAACGAAGGTGATATAACATGTTATTCAGTGAACCTTAGAGATGCAGGCAGTCATATCTTTGAACTTTGGACAGAGCCAGGCTCACTGTTTCCCTGTGCTTCTAGTCTTTATGCTAAGCTAGGGTAACCATGTCTGACCATGGACAAGATATCTATCCCACAGACATGTTCATTAAAAAAAACTCTTATTATTTTACAAGTTGTACATGTGTTTATGTGTTTATACTTTGTTGACTCCTTGCCTGTGTAGCGCTTTTCATTGATGTTTTTTATTGTAGAAATTCAGTAATAGAAAATCTGACAACTGAATATGATGTAGAATGCAATTTCTATTTTTTTGTTATTAATTAATTGTCTTCATTAAAATATCTTACCAGACAGTAAGGTATGGTAAAAAAAAAAAAAGCAGGGTTGCGATGTGTAACAGCAGACAGTGGGTTAGACTGGCAGTCCTAAAGGGTCAAAACTCCAACAATAGTTTTAACATAAAAAAAAGCTTTATTGTGAAGCACTGTACAACAATAAATAAATAAAAAATTGTAAGACAAAAAATGTTTTCTCATCTATGAGATGTACTGTCTTTCTCTCCACAGGTTCTGGCTGAGATGTGTCAGAGTGGTTATAAGGATGCTCTACGCTTCCTTGAAGAGAACAGTGAGTATCCTACTACTGTGTTACCATGGTGATCTCAAATAAGCTTACCTAGTTATGATGCACCCCTATCAGCCTCTAGTTTAACCCTTGGACAGTATCAATGATGTCATGTTTTGTGGTGCCAGACCTGCTGATGCTGGAGCGTCCGACCTCAGGCCTTGCCCCTCCAGAGAGCACGCCCACCTGCTGCTGCAAGCATACAGAAACCACCAGAGAGTGGGTGCTCCGTAGGCTCCGCCTACTGAGAAAACAGCACTGGTGGCTGGATGAGCAGATCGTTCTGCCTACGCCAATCAAGAAAGGTGCAGTGTCATCCCAGAATGTCGTTTTTTTTAGTGATGCAATACATGTTGTAATGCCTCTTTAAAGTAGTGTGTGTGGTTGACTGATGTCTGTGTGTCCTTCAGTGTTCTGCGAGGCCTGCCAAGACAAACCTGGCCTGATTGCCAAAGTTTCGGAGATGCTGCCAGTGAGAGTGGCCTCTTACATGCTCATGCCATACACACTTCCTGTACAGTCAGCCTACTCAGTGGCCCAGAGGTGAGTATAGATCTGAACATTACAATATGTCACCTTTAACCAAAAGAGTTCTGCTATTAAATCTAATTTCCACTCATCTTGTATAAAAATTCAGGTCCATGACCAAGCTATCCATTTCCATGTTCAACATCAGTTTAGTGCCTGTTGATATAATGTTTCTGCTCTGCTTCAGGTTTGTGGAGTGGATCCCAGAGGTGCCAGCTGATATGCGCTGGCTGTTTGGGGTTGCAGGTGGCATGTACCAACAGGCCTGGAAAGGAGCACCAACCAGCTCCATAAGGTGATAGATGATTTTTCATACAGTGCAATACAGTGTTTAGGTTTAGTCATACAGTTATCCACCTAAAACAAAGAGGTTGTATATGAAAAATACAGAAAATCACTTAGAAATACATCCAACAAAAGATCTCAAAGTAAAGAATACTCATATTACTAAAAACTAGATAAACTAGAATTTTCACAGATTCTGCTTCACACACGTCTTCGCTCCAACAGCACATAAGATCTATACAAGCAGCACAGTTTCAAGGTGGACACCCAAGATTGGTGTCACCAATTTAAGTATCTGACCAAATGTGTCCCTTCTGTTCCTGAGATATGACATAGAGTAATGGCCAGAAACGTGTCTTATGCAGAACATTATGATGTCACAGAGAAGTTGACCTTTGACCTTTTGGATATAAAATGTCATCACTTCATTGTTTTATCCTATTAGACACTTGTGTTTTATCATAATTAGCTTAAGAATTCTTGAGTTATGGCCAAAACATATTTTGTGAGGTCAAACTGACCTTCGACAACAAAATTCTAATCAGTTTAAAGAAATTCCCTTAAGATGTTAAGGTGAATGAGACAGATCAGTCAGGTCACACTGACCTTGACCTTTGACAATTGAAATCCAATCAGCCAATTGTTGACTCCAAGAGAACATTTGTGCCAAATTTGAAATAATTCCCTGAGGGCGTTCTTGAGATATCGTGGTCACAAGAATGAGATAGACGAGGTCACACTGACCTTGACCTTTGACCTGTGACCACCACAGACTAATCACTATATTGTTGAGTCCAAGTGGACATTCTTGAGATAGTGTGTTCAAAAGGATGGGACGGACGGACACACAGACTCAAATTTTGTGGTAGAAGGTCAAAGTCCAAGGTCAGTGTGACCTTACAAAATATGTCTTAACTCGTGATTTATATACTAATTATTACACAACTTCACACAAATGTCTAATAGGATAGAGTAATGAAGTGAACACATGTTATATCTAACAGGTCAAAGGTCAGCTTCACTGTGACATCATCACGCTCTGCAAAACACTTTTCTGGCCATTATACAACGTTATATCTCAGGAACAGAAGGGGAGACATTTGGTCAGATACCGAATAGGTGACACTAAACTTGAAACTGTGCTGATTGTATAGATCTTCCGTGCTGCTGGGTGGAAGATGTGTGTGAAGCATCCATGTTTTTACAGACATGATTGTAAACTGTAAGAGAACCTTTACTGGTGTGCAGAGGCATACAACTGGGAGGCAGTTACTCTAGTTATCAATTAATTTTTGGTACTTTTACCCCTGATAGACTTTCACACGTTACATAAAACAATGTGTTTGCTTTAGAACTTTGTTGCCTATTATCCTATGCACAAATCTTTTTTCAAATAAGTGAAACAAACTGCAATTAACTTTACAGTGAGCCCTGCCTGAGGAAATGCACGAGCACGCCGCCTCTACCGTCAGAGTGTGACAAACCCATGCAGAGAAACCCCCTGCCTGCTCTCTCCGCCCTGGACCTGCACGGCAGCTACTGGGAGATCCCCAACTCTTCCTCCTCCTCATCCAACCATCATTCTCACGTCATCCCCTCCTCTCCACAACAAGTCTGCTTCTTTGTCGGCTCGCAGGATGAACCTTTCAGCCCAGCACAACAGTAAAATGATTTAGAACCTGGACTTTAACTCTGTGGTCAAATATCCACTCTGGAGCTGGTGGTTTGATGAGTGGTAAACATTTGAACCAATAACCAATGGTGTGTAAATGTTTTAAGGAAACACATATTTATGTCTGACTCTGAACACTCCAGGCAGCACCAAGTATATTATATTTTAATGAGTGCTCTGGAAGACAGAGTCACAGCTCACTCAGGATCATGGATGTGTGTGTATGACCTGTTTTGATGTACAGCACAGAAATGTGTCTAGTTTTACAGTCTAACTACAACCCCACCTTCTTGTTTAACAAGTACTTAAAGGTAGCATTCTTCCCACATTCCAATATAGTTATTTAGTCAATTCATTTGTCTCTCCATGAGTTGCGCTCTCTATCTGTTTGTCCTTTAGATCATGTCTGTTTGATTTCACAGTTGTGAGATATCTCCAAGGGCCATATGAGGACTTTAAGGTGACATGATGCATTTTCTGATGCCCATACTGGAGGTTTGCTGGTCTCATTTCTTAACATTTTAAAGCTGGAGTGTGGAACTTTTGTCTCCCCTCTCTGGTCATGAGGGTAATTAGATAAACACTGTTGACATAAGCTTATATCTCCCCTGCCCCCAGGAGCACTCTTTTATTTACTTTAATTTTTCCTCTGAATGCTGACTTTCTTGTTTTATCTGAAGCATCCCGTCCAAAATCTTGGACACCTCTTAGGATTTTCCAACCTAGTTTGGGGTTGCTGTGGCTCAGGAGGTAGAGCAGGATGTCTGCTAATCTGAAGATCCATGATTTTTATTCTGGCTCCTCCAGTCAGCATGTGGTTGATACTCAACCCTGCTGTTTAACTGAGTAGCAGGTGGCACCTTGTATGATAATAGCCTCAGCCACCAGTGTGTGAATGTGTGTAAATTGGTGAATGTTGTATGTGGTGTAAAGTAGAGGTTGGAATCACCAGAAGATCCACAGTACGATATTGTCACAATACTTAAGTCAGAATACTATATTATTGCAATTTTAATATGTTGCAATATACTGAGTATTGCAATAAAAATTTATGGCGATTTATTATGACACGTCAACCCCTGTTTTATTTAATAAGATAAAGTTTTCAGTATGTTGGTCTCACTTCAGCCATTTTTTGCAGCAGCAAAATGTATCAGGTGGACTGAAATAGCTATTGGTTATATTATTCTAGTAGGCTACCTAAAGTTTAATTTTCTGTTTGTAGAAGACCAGAAGGGAACTATACAAATACCAGTCCATTTACCATACTCCTTGTTGCTGGTCCTTCCCCTTGGTCTCTACCTCTGTTCTGCCCCCTTTTAGCATCACTGTCACCACCGATACCACAACTTTGTAATGCTGCAAAATACAGAGAGTTTTCCCTGACAGCTTTTGGCTTAATCAGCATTGTTTGAACTCGTTTGGCAAGGGTGTGAATGTCACGGATGTTTGTTTATTTGTAAAAGTCCCATGCTAGGAGTGCCTTGGTAGCTGTGTAGTTATAGCACACACCACATGATTGTAATGTCTCAGGTTGATTCAGGCCTTGGGACGTTTGCTGCATGTCATACCTCCTGTCTTTCCCTGTTTCCTGTCTACTCTGTGATGTAAAGGCAAAAATGGCCAAATACACCATCTAAAAAAAAAAAAAAAAAAAACAGTCCCACATGCTAGCTTTAGTCTTGCCAGCAGGGTCTGAAAGACTTTTTTTTTTTTATTTTAATTTAATTTATTTTTAATTTTTACTACCTGCCACTTTTGAAATGTATGCACTGGGTGAAGGAATGACATTTGACTGATTTAGACATAATTCTAGGTTGTTGTCACTCAATGTATGATATATTAAAAAAAAAAAAAAAAAACTTTGTTCTGGCCAAAAACTACAGTTCTTCTTAAGCCCAGCTTGGATCAAACATTCTTGACAAGATGAGTTGAAACAGGCAACTACTTGCAATTTGCCATCTCAGTGTTCTTAAAAACCTGCCAGTTTACAACAGTGCAACTAGATGAGACGGTGTATCATCTCTCTGCAAAATTTCTGTACTTCTGTTCTGATTTCTGGCTTTTCAGACTTATTTTGTGGCTGAATATTATTTGTAGCTTCTTAAAATATGAATGAGGATAGTGATAGTGAGATACTGGCTACAGCTGCATTTGTGACTCACCAACTATGGTGACACCTCGCAGACAGCCTGTCACTCTCCGTGGCCAGGCCCTTCACTATGACAACTTCTTTAAGCTTTAATTACATCTAAAAACTGAGTTATATAAAAATTCACCCTGGCACAGTTGTCATGAATGCACAAATAAGCTACAGAGACCAAAACCGTTTTTTTTACTAGGCTAAAGTTCCGCATTTAAACATTGGCATCTATGGAGATTGACTCACTCTTGGAGCCAGCCTCAAGTGGCTATTAGAGGAGCTGCAGTTTTTGGCACTTGGGCATTTCGGCCCTGGAGGTTGCCGCTTGATCCACTTTCCCGCTCCAACACACACTCTCTGTTCCTTCAGACCTAATTGATTTAGTGATGGGTGGGCGTGCATGTGTGTGCGTGCTTCTTTTTAGTGATGGTTATTGCTTAGAATTCACTGAACTTCAACTGTCAATCAAAACAAATAAGATTCGATGGCTAATAGAGTTGCTTTTATGTAGTAGTTATGAGGGATTTTTAAAACATGTCTTTCTGTTGTGCATTTTCTCCTTTCTGCCAAAGTAGCAGATGATGATTTTGATGATTTTTCCCTGCCACTGCCAAAGTGTTGCCAATTTCAGACCCTGCTTGCTAATCTGATTTCTTCACAAGTTTTGTTTTTGACAGTATTACCCCAGGGGCTGCAGCTGGAGCTCAGCCCTGCCGATTACTTTAGTGACAAGATGTTTCCATAACCACAGACATGATGGCCATGGCTATAAAAAGTTGTAATAAACTTAAGTGTCCTCTTATCAAGATGATGTCAAAGACCAGACAGTTTACAGCATTACACAACTCTAAATATCAAGACATATCTACCAAAAAAAGACAAGTCACTTTACTCACTGGTCACTAACATTACTGACCAATATTTAGTTGCAGGTTAATATAGTCTATTTTCTATGAGTAAAACAGCTAGACCTCCATGAAGGACACAACGACAGATCCTCCAAAGAGGTCACTGTTGGGACCTCATTTGCCAAATGAAACACTGATGCTGACTGTGTTGACAAAGAGTGCAACCAGTGTTCTTGTAATATCAGTGTTATCTGTGCACATGGTCTAACCTTCAAGTTGTTCATCTGTTTCAGTCCTTTCTCACTTGAATGTAAAGTTATGTTATTTTACTGTGATATTCTTTTATGATTAAACCATTTGAAATCTATTTGCATTTGTTTACTTGAGTGACACAGCAACAACTTGGATGGCCACAAGGCAAATCATAATACAGGTCCACAAAGTTAAAGAAAACACAAACACTGCACTGAAAGACTACCTTTTACATGTGTCTGCCTCATAACAAGTGGTAATGGACTGTTTGTTACTTATGAGGGGGGAGGGGTGTTGCAAAAAGGAGGAAGCCTGTTGAATAATTTTTAAGTACTAGTGAGGGATTTGTGTTTTTTGTTTTAGCTTAGGGGAGGGGCATACAACGTTAAATAGTTGTGTTTTATGTTTATTTTACCACAAATAGTTTTCTTTAAAAATTGTCAAAATTATGCAATTCATCACAGCTCGAAACTTTAAAAACAGAAACTATCGCTGGATATTAAAAAACAGCCCTTGGACACAATGTGCAATGAAAGTGTCCATCAGAAAAGAAAAAAAAAACATCTGAGCTTAAAATACTGATATTTGACCAAAATCACTTTTTTTCTACATCTCATTTAAAATTAAGCCAAAAATGAACAGATTGCGTGAACTAACTAGTATGCATGACAAAGAATGCAAAACGGAAGCTTTTTTAACTCCAGGATTTAGTTTTTTACCTTTACTTTTTACCTTTTTTTTCAAACATCAAAGAAAAAATCAAAAAATCTAATAACTCATTTATGATGGAGAGAGGGTCATCATTTTCCACAGTCCCTTAGGGAGTCTCAAGGAAAAAATATCTGTAGCTTCAGGGAGGGTCAAACTTTAAAAAAAATGTTCCTCTGATAAGTAGAGTGCAGTCCCTAAGGTACCTGTTGTTCTGGTAACACTGTCTCTGATGCCCATGCCTACAATGCATTATAAATATATTTATAATGCATTATAATCTGCCTATAGCACTTTATAATTATAGTTATAAACACTCACAAAAAGTCATAATGTTTCATAACAGTAATCATTATAAAGCATTTTATAATTACTTATAAGGTAAAGTTTCATTTAGTATCAATGAAACAATAGTTTTATTCTGTTCTGTTTTATTGAATTCTGTTTAAGTTGATCAGGCCTATGGTCTTGGAGAGTTAGCACAGCCTGTTGATAGCAAGTCCATAAAGTCATTACGCCAGCTCTCCACGCTGACTCAGTTCAGCCTACATATCTGCTTAACTGATAGGAAGGCCAGTGCTGTAATGCCATGAGCAAATTTTGTTTGCGCAATGGCCACTTAACCGGACAAAGTTTGATATCTATATTAAGGGAACAGGACATGTTTATAATATGGTTATTATATTTGATATCTTACCAAAACTGCTTAACAAGAAGACAATACCGCAAAAAGTTCATCAATACACCATCTACTTCACAACCATATGAGCACAATTTAGGTAATGTATCATCCATCCACCCATTTTTGTAACTGTTTATCCTCTTGGGAGTCGCGAGGGGGCTGGAGCCTATCCCAGCTGACACTGGGCGAGAGGCAGGGTACACCCTGGACGGGTCGCCAGACTATCGCAGGACTAACACATAAAGACAGCCAACCATTTACACTCACATTCACACCTACGGCCAGTTTAGAGTCACCAATTACCTGCATGTCTTTGGACTGTGGGAGGAAGCCAGAGTGCCCGAAGAAAACACACATTGACACGGGGAGAACATGCAAACTGACACAATTTGATAGTTCAGTACTATTTTAAAGTGCTGCATTCCATTGTGGTGAGTTATGGGAATACCCATGTCACACTACCATGTTCTGTAGAATATTTACTACAGGATTTTGCATGAGAATTGTAACAGTGGATTGTTTCTTCTAAGGGGGAATTTTGGATTGTACTGTAAAACTAGTAGAGATAAATCTTTATTATGTTCTTTAGATTTTTTTTTTCCCTCAGCCAACTGCCAACATGTCACACCATGATAAATCCAATCTAGGGAATATCATGAATTATATGCCATGTAGTACTGGTAGCCAGAATTATTGTGTTATTTTCATTTCTTTTCTTTCATTTTATGTATTTTCCTACCTTTTTTTTAAGAATGCCCAAATTGTAATCACTTAGCCTACTGCTGGGACAGTATTGCCAGCCTCTGCTCCGCACCTGCCAGTTTATAGGCCTGCGTTAAGGTGGGCATTCACAACCCCAACTCAACAACTCCATTACCCCCCCAAACAACCCATCATCTATGTCTGCCTCTATGACTTCACACAGCTCTTGTGTTTTTCACAATGTTGGTCCTTTGTTTAAACTCCTGAGTGCCTACTTTGAGGGCTTCATTGTTTTGTTGCATCTCTTCTTTCTGGTCCTTTTCTGTTTGGAGTATTTCCTGAAGCTCTTTTCTTTTTGGAGGGCTCCCTTCTTGTGGTGCATTGCCTCCTCCTGCTCCTCCCTCCCCTTCATGAAGAAATGATGGACACAGATCATCTCTTTTACATCATTCAGCTCTTGGTAAAGTGCGTCCTCCTTTTAAAACTGTGAAAAGCATCCCCTCCTTCTGGTCCTTTTCTATTTGGAGCATTCTTTGGCTCCTGAATGTGGTGTTGGAGGGATTCATTGTTTTGTCCCACCTCCTTCTCTTGGGTAAGTGCACTCTGCATCTCATAGACTTTGACAAGCATCTCCTCTTTTTGGTCCTTTTGTGGTGCAGTTCCTAGAACTCCTTCATTTTTTTTTTTTTATCCGACGTTGGTTTAAGTGGTTTTATTGAGTTTCTCTTCAAGTTGTTGTTTAATTTTTTTTTTAATTTCTCGTGTTTCATGTGGGATATTATTATTAAAATTGTTATTGTTAGTTTTTCACATGTTTGTGTTGTTGCTTTATTATAAAGGGATTGTAATGGGATAGTTCAGATTTTTTGAAGTGGGGTTTTAAGGAGCACTTATCCAGTCAGTGTGTTAATATGCAGTAAATCCTGGTTTGTACTTAACCAGTTTGGAGAAACAGGTTGGAGTCCGACACAAAAGCTAATCACTGTACTGCTGTGGGGGGGTCAGCACCGTATTTTAGCTGCCTAAAAAAATTAATATCAGTTTAAATGTACATTATATTGAGAGTATTTTTACTGCTTTACCTTTCTGTCAGACAGCCCATTTCGATGGGGAAGCTGTTAAAGACTTCAGTTCCCCATCCATAATCTTGTCATAGCCACCAGACTCCATTGAGATTGTCATTGTCATTGTCATTTTAGTTTGCTGAACACAGGAGCTGCTGGTAACTGCTGCCTCCATCAGTTAGTTAGTTTGTGTTATTGAGTTGAGTAGTTTCTTACCCTGCCTTGAATCTGTGTTGTATAGCTAGAACTTTAGAACTCTATAATTTATGTGTCAATTCTAACTCAAAATGGGCAGTTGAGTGTCAATAATGTCTTCCTCAGGCTCCTTCCTAGCTAATATGTCCCTCTCTGAGCATTCAACATCCTGCTCTACTGCCTGTCTCTGGGGTTTTTCCTGTTTCCTGAAGTATGGACAATGAGAAGAAGCAAGTCTCACTGATCCACACCAAGGACATGGGTTTCAAATATTTTTCAAAGGCTTAAGATTAACATAGACTTCTAAAATCTTAACATTATTTAGTTAAGACTCTCATTAGTTGGAAAAAAAACATACATATAAACGTGTTTTTGCAGTTCCCCTTTTTTTTCTTCTTCTTTTTTTTGAGGGGACAGAGCATATGTTCTGTTGCTCACACGCTCATGTGTGTTACACCCTTAGAGAGCTCAGGTTGCCGTTTACACAGTACATCAGAACTCAAAAAGCCTGCATGCATGGAGTTTAGAATAAAGACTTCGGTATCGTGTCCCCCACAGAGGACAAACATGAACTGCTCTCAGGAGGATAATCTCAACATCTGTTGGGTGATGTGGGGGGGGGCTTTGCGCATGCGTCCTAGCTCAACACCATCATCAGTAGCAAAGAAGAGGATGGCGGAGGATGGGAGAGAAGAGTCAGTGGCTACTGACGACGACTCAGACCATACAGGAGCAGACGGGAGCAACAGCCTGAACAACACGGTAAAACGGCAGCTTCCACTCTACGATATTGTTGTAAAACTGCTCGTAGCACAGCAGCGGCTAAAGGCTGGGTTGACGTTACAGTGTATGGGCTAACAGTGTAAAGCTTAAAGGAGAGCTAGCTTACATAATCTCATAGACAAGCTAGCCGAATGGAAATGAATAAACATTGGTAAACCCTGTTCAGCTAATATGTTTGCCATTTAAATAGTTTGCGTCATAATGGACTCTGAGGTTAAGTTAATGTTTGACCACTACATCCAGTATCTCTGTACAGTCCATGTGCGTGACTGTTATTTTAATGCTAACATTAGCTTGCTTAATATACAGAGTGAATGATTACAGTGGGACTGTTATTGCTTTACTGTTACTGTTTATCATTTTTACCTTACCTTGTATATACTTTCATCACTAAAAATCAACAGTGAACTCGTCATTAGCGAGTACAGGTACTGTGGTTATAACATCACTTCCGGGGGCGTGACACACGATCAAAAAACCTTGCAGCGAATAGTAAAATGACATAGCGGTCGTAGGTAAAAAATGTTAAGGTTATAAAAAAAAGAAAAAAATCATGCATAGC